>CAJNDT010003568.1:0-21986 GCA_905221615.1 Symbiodinium sp. CCMP2592
CCAGAGAGCTTCCTTACCCGAGACCACCACAGCCCTCTCCCTACCCAAGGGCACTGCAGTTTTGTCTGGGTTTCCTTACCCAAGGGCACCACAGCCCTCTCTGGGCCCAAGGGCAACCCAGCCCTTTCTGGGCTTCCTTATGCATGGGCAGCCCTGGCCCTCTTTGGGCCAAACGGCACAGCCCTCTCTGGGCCGCTTTGGCACTACAGTCCTCTCTGGGCCTCAGGGCACCACAGCCCTTTCTGGGCTTCCTTCCCCAGCAGCCCTCTCTGGGCTTCTTTACCTAAGGGCACCACAGCCCTTTCTGGGCCCAAGGGCACCACAGCCCTCTCTGGGCTTCTTACCCAAGGGCACTACATTCCTCTCTTGGCCTAAGGGCACCACGGCCTTCACTCTGGGCTTCCTTACCCAAGCAGCCCTCTCTGGGCTTCCTTACCCAAGGGCACCACAGCCCTCTTTGGGCCCAAGGGCACCACAGCCCTCTCCGGGCTTCCTTACCCAAGAGCACCACAGCCCTCTCTGGGTCCAAGGGCACCACAGCCCTCTCTGGGCTTCCTTACCCAAGGGCCCAAGGGCACCACAGCCCTCTCTGGTCTTCCTTACTCAAGGGCACCACAGCCCTCTCTGGGCCCAAGGGCACTACAGCCTTCTCTGGGCTTTCTACCCAAGGGCACCACAGCCCTCTCTTGGCTCAAGGGCACCACAGCCCTCTCTGGGCTTCTTACCCAAGCAGCCCTCTCTGGGCTTCTTTACCCAAGGGCACCACAATCCTTTCTGGCCCAAGGGCACCACAGCCCTCTCTGCGCTTCCTCACCCAAGGGCACCACAACCCTCTCTGGGCCCAAGGGCACCACGGCCCTCTCTTGCTTACCCAAGGGCACCACAGCCCTCTCTGGGCCCAAGGCCACCACAGCTTTCTCTGGGCCCTAAGGGCACCACAGCCCTCTCTGGGTCCAAGGGCACCACAGCCCTCTCTGGGCTTCCTTACTGAAGGGCACCACAGCCCTCTCTGGGCTTCCGTACCCAAGGGCACCACTGCCCTCTCTGGGCCCAAGGGCACCACAGCCCTCTCTGGGCTTCCTTACCCAAGACCACACAGGAGAAGCCTTTCACTCTATTTCTGGCTTCACTTGCACCCACGAGAAGACCTAATCTCGCGCCCTTGCGTGTTGAGGGCCCTTTGGCTTTGGGAGGTGCTTCGGGGCTCCTAGCCAGCCAGGTCTATGAGTGCGTTCTCTCGGGGGGCACTTACCCAAGGGCACAACAGCCCTCTCTGGGCTTCTTCCTTACCCATTACCCAAGGGCACCACAGCCCTCTCTGGGCCCAAGGGCACCACAGCCATTTCTGGGCTTCCTCACCCAAGGGCACCACAGCCCTCTGCAGAGAGCTTCCTTACCCGAGACCACCACAGCCCTCTACCCAAGGGCACTGCAGTTTTGTCTGGGTTTCCTTACCCAAGGGCACCACAGCCCTCTCTGGGCCCAAGGGCAACCCAGCCCTTTCTGGGCTTCCTTATGCATGGGCAGCCCTGGCCCTCTTTGGGCCAAACGGCACAGCCCTCTCTGGGCCGCTTTGCCCAAGGGCACCACAGCCCTCTCTGGGCCTCAGGGCACCACAGCCCTTTCTGGGCTTCCTTCCCAAGCAGCCCTTTCTGGGCTTCTTTATTCAAGGGCACCACAGCCCTTTCTGGGCCCAAGGGCACCACAGCCCTCTCTGGGCTTCTTACCCAAGGGCACTACATTCCTCTCTGGGCCTAAGGGCACCACGACCTTCACTCTGGGCTTCCTTACCCAAGCAGCCCTCTCTGGGCTTCCTTGCCCAAGGGCACCACAGCCCTCTTTGGGCCCAAGGGCACCACAGCCCTCTCCAAGCTTCCTTACCCAAGAGCACCACAGCCCTCTCTGGGTCTAAGGGCACCACAGCCCTCTCTTCCTTACCCAAGAGCACCACAGCCCTCTCTGGGCCCAAGGGCACCACAGCCTTCTCTGGTCTTCCTTACTCAAGGGCACCACAGCCCTCTCTGGGCCCAAGGGCACTACAGCCTTCTCTGGGCTTTCTACCCAAGGGCACCACAGCCCTCTCTTGGCTCAAGGGCACCACAGCCCTCTCTGGGCTTCCTTACCCAAGCAGCCCTCTCTGGGCTTCTTTACCCAAGGGCACCACAATCCTTTCTGGCACCACAGCCCTCTCTGTGCTTCCTCACCCAAGGGCACCACAACCCTCTCTGGGCCCAAGGGCACCACGGCCCTCTCTTGCTTACCCAAGGGCACCACAGCCCTCTCTGGGCCCAAGGCCACCACAGCTTTCTCTGGGCTTTCTTGCCCAAGCCCTCTCTGGGCTTCCTTACCTAAGGGCACCACAGTCCTCTCTGGGTCCAAGGGCACCACAGCCCTCTCTGGGCTTCCTTACTGAAGGGCACCACAGCCCTCTCTGGGCTTCCGTATCTGGCTTCACTTGCACCCGCGAGAAGACCTAATTTCGCGCCCTTGCGTGTTGAGGGCCCTTTGGCTTTGGGAGGTGCCTCGGGGCTCCTAGCCAGCCAGGTCTATGAGTGCGTTCTCTCGGGGGGCACTTACCCAAGGGCACCACAGCCCTCTCTGGGCTTCTTCCTTACCCATCACCTAAGGGCACCACAGCCTTCTCTGGGCCCAAGGGCACCACAGCCATTTCTGGGGTTCCTCACCCAAGGGCACCACAGCCCTCTCCAGAGAGCTTCCTTACCCAAGACCACCACAGCTCTCTCCCTACCCAAGGGCACTGCAGTTTTGTCTGGGTTTCCTTACCCAAGGGCACCACAGCCCTCTCTGGGCCCAAGGGCCACCCAGCCCTTTCTGGGCTTCCTTATGCATGGGCAGCCCTGGCCCTCTTTGGGCCAAACGGCACAGCCCTCTCTGGGCCGCTTTGCCCAAGGGCACCACAGCTCTCTCTGGGCCTCAGGGCACCACAGCCCTTTCTGGGCTTCCTTCCCAAGCAGCCCTCTCTGGGCTTCTTTACCCAAGGGCACCACAGCCCTTTCTGGGCCCAAGGGCACCACAGCCCTCTCTGGGCTTCTTAGGGCACTACATTCCTCTCTGGGCCTAAGGGCACCACGGCCTTCACTCTGGGCTTCCTTACCCAAGCAGCCCTCTCTGGGCTTCCTTACCCAAGGGCACCACACCACAGCCCTTACACCTGCGTTTTTGGTGCTTAGCTGCCACTTGCCAGGCCTGATGGATTGCCGGCAGGTGGCAATCTTAGGGGGTCTAGATTGTCAGAAGGCGGCAATCGTAGGGGGGGGGGGTATAGATTGCCAACAGGTGGCAATCACAGGAGATCTAGATTGTCAGCAGGTGGCAATCTTAAGGGGGGGGGGTATAGATTGCCAACGGGTGGCAATCACCGGCGATCTAGGGCCGCAACTGAGGCCCTTACCCGTGCGGTTACGTGGGCAGACTACGGCCGCGAGTTGTTCGTGTCACTTGCATCGCCGTGCTTTGAAAATGCTCGGGCAAGCCACAGCTTCTCGCAAAACGCATCTTTCAAGTTGGGTCGCGCGCCGGCGCTGCTGTAATCCACGTCTGTATACGAAAAAAATTGTTGAGAAGCCACGTTATCTCCTTCCAGGCCGATGTCCTGCAGGCGTTCCTCGAACGGCACCGGCGAGGAACTTCAGAGGGGTGCTTGCCTTAGCTTCTTCTGCCGCAGTCTAGAGCGATCGGCGACTGAAGAAGGCATGACGCATCATCATCCGGGCTGTTAGAACCCAGGGTGCAGATGTTCGTGCTACGGCGGTTGATGCCAGAGCAAAAGTTTGGCACGTTTCGGGTTCCACTATGCGTCGCTGGTTAATGCCAGAGAGAACGTTTGGCAAGTGTTGGTGATACTCGGCAGGGCAGGACAAAAGAATACACCGGGGGGGGGGGAGGTCGGCCACATAATTGGTGGAGTGCAAAAGTGGCAGGTGACGCTATCGTCATTGCGACGTGAAACATGGATATAATATATCGCCCGAACACACTTGGGTGTTGTAAGTTTGACAGCAGAGCAAAAAACGCTTCAGGGAAGGGAGAGAGGGGGGTGGCCACAAAATGAACCGAGTACAAAAAGTGCGAAAACCATTACGGTCATCGCGAGGTGGAGAGGCACAAAATGACGTGGAGCCAAGGTTGGTGTGATAGCAGAAGCCAAGCAAGGTTCGCACGATTGCCAGGTACTTGACGCGATGCAGCCCGATGGGGAAGAGAGGGCGGCGAGAGAGGGGGGGGGGGGGGGCAGGGCGGCCACGAAATTGGCGCAGTGCATAAGTTGCAGATGCCCGTATCAACATCATACTGTGACATAGGATAGAAAACACGTTAAAACATATCGTGTTGGTATAGCGACGCAGAGACTCGTTTCGCTCGGTTGCTGATTCGTGCCAGAAAGCTCGACGGGAAGGATGAACGCTTCGGGGGGGGGGGTCGGCAACGAAATTGGCCAAGTGCAAACTTGCAGATACCCGTACCATCATCGCAACTTTGAAATAGGATTGAGAACACGCCAAAACGAAAGTGTCCGGTATGGGGACGCAGAGACTACTCTCGCTCGGTTGCTACATTTATGGAGAAGTTGTGCTCCTGCAGTGTATTTGGTCCTGTCACAAGCCGCGGTCTTGCAGAGATTCACCACTGCTAGGACTTACGGAATTCGTCGGCTCGTGTCTGAAGAAATCCATTGTTCTGTGACATTGACACAAACCATTTTTTGTAAAAGGCCTTCTAGCTTCGAGCGAGATTTGAGTGAATTGAGGGCGATTTCTTGCGTGGTTCAAGTGAGTTGAAACAAGGCCTTATTTGTTGGGTTATGATGCAACGCAAGTTCAGGTGAATTGACCTAGCCCCAAGCGGGATTTAAGTAAATCCAAGGCCTCAGTGCCAAGTGCGGGTATGAGTGAAGTCAAAACTCGAGACGACACAGGTTGGCAGATTAGTTGAATCAGTGTGATGCACGGTCGACCTGAGAGCATATTTTTTGCGGCTCAAGAGTGCAGTCGGACATTTCTAGGGTCACAATCTCCGCCGCACGCGTCTTGCTTCGTGTTGCACTCGACACCGTCCTGTGTGGCTTCGGAGGTTGGAAGGCATGGGGCTGTGAGGCAGCAAGGTTTGGAGTGCAGGTGCGCAGGGTTCTCTGTGGGGTTGCTGGGTTTCCTTCAGGGCTTTAGGTCCCGAGCCCTTTGGGTACCCTAGGCTGCCTTGCGTCCGGGATCCCCGGCCCTCCTCCCCGGCGCCAGGTCTGGATCTCGTCGCTTCGCTTCGACTCGCCGGACCCTCCCCTGCCAGGTTTCAGGGAGTTCCGAGGTGGTTTGGGTTTTCGTAGGCTGCAAGGTCGGAGTGCGCGAGGCTTGTGGTTTTGTTCAGGGTGTGGCTTCGGAGGTTGGAAGGCATGGGGCTGTGAGGCAGCAAGGTTTGGAGTGCAGGTGCGCAGGGTTTTCTGTGGGGTTGCTGGGTTTCCTTCAGGGCTTTAGGTCCCGAGCCCTTTGGGTACCCTAGGCTGCCTTGCGTCCGGGATCCCCGGCCCCCCTCCCCGGCGCCCAGGTCTGGACCTCGTCGCTTCGCTTCGACTCGCCGGACCCTCCCCTGCCAGGTTTCAGGGAGTTCCGAGGTGGTTTGGGTTTTCGTAGGCTGCAAGGTCGGAGTGCGCGAGGCTCGTGGTTTTGTTCAGGGTGTGGCTTCGGAGGTTGGAAGGCATGGGGCTGTGAGGCAGCAAGGTTTGGAGTGCAGGTGCGCAGGGTTCTCTGTGGGGTTGCTGGGTTTCCTCAGGGCTTTAGGTCCCGAGCCCTTTGGGTACCCTAGGCTGCCTTGCGTCCGGGATCCCCGGCCCCCCTCCCCGCCGCCCAGGTCCAGCCACTGGCGTGATGCCACCGATGCGTCTTCGCGCGGCGGGCAAAAAGAGTGAGGGGTCAGGGGGGCCGAGCGGGAGCACCACTCGCGAGTCCCGGTCCCCCCTGGCCCCGCCTTGCGCATCGGAATGGCGAGGGGCAAAGCCGAGAACCCCAGCAACAGGCAAGCTGGGGGGAGGGCCGAGCGGGAGCACCACTCGCGAGTCCCGGTCCCTCCTCCCCGGCACAACGCGTGGAGATGGCGAGGGGCTAAGCCCAGAACCCCATACCCAGCGACGCGACGACGCATTATGATCTAGCTCGCTCGGGCCGAACCGCAATTATAGGTTTCCGTGCCTCAGCTATGTTTCACTATCGTAGAGTGTTTTTTTAATGTAAACGGTCAGGTTATGGGGAAGTGATGTCTCAAGACGGTTGTCTCTCACGGTTTCGGCCAAAATGTGGACCGGGTGTTGTTCGGCTTATGTGTGTGCTTCGTGTAGGGAGACTGTTGGACCAGTTTTGGTGTTGGAGTGCTCGTTCGTAGGCCCAAAGAGTGTTGAAAGGGTCTGTCAAGAATGACCGCTTGCGGTATGATGGTACATGCGGCGAGTTGGCTCTTGGCTCCTGGTCGGCTCCTCAGCCCTGGGAGGATAGTCACAACGGCAGCTCCCAGGAGTGCAATAGCTTGTGCTTTGCCGCTTTGGTGTGTCAGCGGGCGGCCAGCATAAAGGGCTCAGATCGTCAGCAGGTGGTAACCGTAAGCTGTTTGTTTTCTGGGGATTGTCGCGAGGTGGCAATCGCGAGGGTCGTGCTGGTTGGGCCGGGGTTTGGGGGTGCTTGTGGTTTCACTGCTTTTAGTGGGCCGTTGCATAAGCCTTCAAGCTCGTCGTCTGCCAAGTTGTCTGCTCCGCGATTGCTCTCTGTTGGTTCGGGCTAGACTAGATTGAGGCCTTTTTATTGTTGAGGGATTGCTGGGGTTTGGTGCCCGGGTTTGCTGGGTTTCCTTCAGGGCTTTAGGTCCCGAGCCCTTTGGGTACCCTAGGCTGCCTTGCGTCCGGGATCCCCGGCCCCCTCCCCGGCGCCCAGGTCTGGACCTCGTCGCTTCGCTTCGACTCGCCGGACTCTTCCCTGCCAGGTTTCAGGGAGTTCCGAGGTGGTTTGGGTTTTCGTAGGCTGCAAGGTCGGAGTGCGCGAGGCTTGTGGTTTTGTTCAGGGTGTGGCTTCGGAGGTTGGAAGGCATGGGGCTGTGAGGCAGCAAGGTTTGGAGTGCAGGTGCGCAGGGTTCTCTGTGGGGTTGCTGGGTTTCCTTCAGGGCTTTAGGTCCCGAGCCCTTTGGGTACCCTAGGCTGCCTTGCGTCCGGGATCCCCGGCCCTCCTCCCCGGCGCCCAGGTCTGGACCTCGTCGCTTCGCTTCGACTCGCCGGACCCTCCCCTGCCAGGTTTCAGGGAGTTCCGAGGTGGTTTGGGTTTTCGTAGGCTGCAAGGTCGGAGTGCGCGAGGCTCGTGGTTTTGTTCAGGGTGTGGCTTCGGAGGTTGGAAGGCATGGGGCTGTGAGGCAGCAAGGTTTGGAGTGCAGGTGCGCAGGGTTTCTGTGGGGTTGCTGGGTTTCCTTCAGGGCTTTAGGTCCCGAGCCCTTTGGGTACCCTAGGCTGCCTTGCGTCCGGGATCCCCGGCCCCCCTCCCCGGCGCCCAGGTCTGGACCTCGTCGCTTCGCTTCGACTCGCCGGACCCTCCCCTGCCAGGTTTCAGGGAGTTCCGAGGTGGTTTGGGTTTTCGTAGGCTGCAAGGTCGGAGTGCGCGAGGCTCGTGGTTTTGTTCAGGGTGTGGCTTCGGAGGTTGGAAGGCATGGGGCTGTGAGGCAGCAAGGTTTGGAGTGCAGGTGCGCAGGGTTCTCTGTGGGGTTGCTGGGTTTCCTCCAGGGCTTTAGGTCCCGAGCCCTTTGGGTACCCTAGGCTGCCTTGCGTCCGGGATCCCCGGCCCCCCTCCCCGCCGCCCAGGTCCAGCCACTGGCGTGATGCCACCGATGCGTCTTCGCGCGGCGGGCAAAAAGAGTGAGGGGTCAGGGGGGCCGAGCGGGAGCACCACTCGCGAGTCCCGGTCCCCCCTGGCCCCGCCTTGCGCATCGGAATGGCGAGGGGCAAAGCCGAGAACCCCAGCAACAGGCAAGCTGGGGGGAGGGCCGAGCGGGAGCACCACTCGCGAGTCCCGGTCCCTCCTCCCCGGCACAACGCGTGGAGATGGCGAGGGGCTAAGCCCAGAACCCCATACCCAGCGACGCGACGACGCATTATGATCTAGCTCGCTCGGGCCGAACCGCAATTATAGGTTTCCGTGCCTCAGCTATGTTTCACTATCGTAGAGTGTTTTTTTAATGTAAACGGTCAGGTTATGGGGAAGTGATGTCTCAAGACGGTTGTCTCTCACGGTTTCGGCCAAAATGTGGACCGGGTGTTGTTCGGCTTATGTGTGTGCTTCGTGTAGGGAGACTGTTGGACCAGTTTTGGTGTTGGAGTGCTCGTTCGTAGGCCCAAAGAGTGTTGAAAGGGTCTGTCAAGAATGACCGCTTGCGGTATGATGGTACATGCGGCGAGTTGGCTCTTGGCTCCTGGTCGGCTCCTCAGCCCTGGGAGGATAGTCACAACGGCAGCTCCCAGGAGTGCAATAGCTTGTGCTTTGCCCCTTTGGTGTGTCAGCGGGCGGCCAGCATAAAGGGCTCAGATCGTCAGCAGGTGGCAACCGTAAGCTGTTTGTTTTCTGGGGATTGTCGCGAGGTGGCAATCGCGAGGGTCGTGCTGGTTGGGCAGGGAGCGCATCGTTTCGCAACGTTGGGTCCGCGGTTCGATTCCGGCCCCCGCCGGGCAAGGACCCCGACGGCAAGCCCGGAGCGGCTGTGCGAAGCAACGGCCGCCTCATTGCATTGCTTGGTCTGTTTTTTTTTGATATGGGTTCTGGGATTTTGCACTAGAGCTTTACCCCTTCTTCGGGGTCTTTTTGCCCCTTGGATTGTCGGCAGGCTCGCTCGGATTGGCGGCCGGCGGCAATTGTCAGGGGTCCGGATTGTCGGTCGGTGGCAATCGTGAAGGGTCCGGTGAGGGAGGCGTTGGATGGCTGTCACGGTCCCATCCTGGTCTGTGTGCCTCTGGATTGTCGGTTGTTGGCGTCGTGAGGGGGGTTAGATTGTCACTCGGATGCGCTGGGCTTGGTTCTGTGTGGCCAGTGCAGTACTCGGGTGCTCTTCCTTGTGCATGGCCAGGGCAGTACTCGGATGCTCTGGGCGTCATCCTGTGTGGCCAGTGCAGTACTCGGATGCCTTGGGCTTGGTTCTGCGTGGCCAGTGCAGTATTCGGATGCTCTTCGTTGTGTATGGCCACGGCAGCACTCGGATGCTCTGGGCTTCATTCTGTGTGGCCAGTGCAGTACTCGGATGCTCTGGGCTTGGTTCTGTGTGGCCATCGCAGTACTCGGTTGCTCTGGGCTTCGTTTTGTGTGGCCAGTGCAGTACTCGGATGTTCTGGGCTTCATTCTGTGTGGCCAGTGCAGTACTCGGATGCTCTGGGCTTCGTTCTGTGTGGCCGGCGCAGTATTCGGATGCTCTGGGGCTGGTTCTGTGTGGCCAGTGCAGTACTCGGATGCTCTGGGCATCATTCTGTGTGGCCAGTGCCGTACGCGGATGCTCTGGGCTCGGTTCTGTGGGGCCAGTGCAGTACTCGGATGCTCTGGGCTTGGTTCTGTGTGGCCATCGCAGTACTCGGATGCTCTGGGCTTCGTTCTGTGTGGCCAGTGCAGTACTCGGATGCTCTGGGCTCGGTTCTGTGGGGCCAGTGCAGTACTCGGATGCTCTGGGCTTGGTTCTGTGTGGCCAGTGCAGTAGTCGGATGTGCATGTCCAGGGCAGTTCTCGGATGCTCTGGGCTTCATTTTGTGTGGCCAGTGCAGTACTCGGATGCTCTGGGCTTCATTCTGTGTGGTCATCGCAATACTCGGATGCTCTGGGCTTCATTCTCTATGGCCAGTGCAGTACTCGGATGCTCTGGGCTTGGTTCTGCGCGGCCAGTGCAGTATTCGGATGCTCTGGGCTTCATTCTGTGTGGCCAGCGCAGTACTCGGATGTTCTGGGCTTCGTTCTGTGTGGCCAGTGCAGTCTTCGGATGCTTTGGGCTTCATTCTGTGTGTCCAGTGCAGTACTCGGATGCTCTGGGCTGTACTCGGATGCTCTTCGTTGTGCATGGCCGGTGCAGTACTCGAGTGCCCTGGGCTTCATTCTGTGTGGCCATCGCAATACTCGGATGCTCTGGGCTTCATTCTGTATGGCCAGTGCAGTACTCGGATGCTCTGGGCTTGGTTCTGCGCGGCCAGTGCAGTATTCGGATGCTCTGGGCTTCATTTTCTGTGTGGCCAGCGCAGTACTCGGATGTCCTGGGCTTCATTCTGTGTGGCCAGTGCAGTACTCGGAGGGTCTTCCCCAGCCCACAGAGCGCGCCTTGCTGCTCTCTCAGAGGCTTTCAGAGACTCACTAAGCTGCTCCAAGAGGGGTCTTGGCAGTGGGCTACAGCCCTCTCAGAGCCTTTCAGAGGGTCTTCCCCAGCCCTAAGCAGATGCTGGAAACGGCAAAGAAGCAGGTCAAACGATTCCTGGCACGGGAGAAGGCTTTGGGCGACGAGAGCAAGGTGGTGAAAGCCTTTCATTTGGACTCTGGAGAGCTCTCTCAGAGGCTCTAAGAGCTTTTCTCAGAGGGTCTAAGAAGGGAGAGCAAGGTGGTGAAGGCCTTTCATTTGGTCTCTGGAGAGCTCTCGCTGAGGCTCTAAGAGCCTCTCTCAGAGGCTCTAAGAAGGGTTCCCAGCCCACAGAGCATCTTGTCTGCTCTCTCAGAGGCTCTAAGAGGGGTCTTGGCAGTGCTCGGAGCCTCTAAGAAGGTCTTCCCCAGCCCACAGAGGAGCTTTTGCTGCTTTCTCAGAGGCTTTAAGAGCCTCTCTCAGAGGCTTTAAGAGGGGTCTTGGCACTGGGCTACAGCCCTCTCAGAGCCTCCAAGAGGGTCTTCCCCAGCCCACAGAGGAGCTTTTGCTTCTTTCTCAGAGGCTCTGAAGGGTGCTGGTGAGATTTTCCCCAGCCCACAGAGGCTCTTTGTCTGCTCTCTCAGAGGTTTAAGAGTGGGCTACAGCCCTCTAAGAGCCTGCAAGAGGGTCTTCCGTGCGGCCAGTGCAGTACTCGGATGCTCTTCCTTGTGCATGGCCAGGGCAGTACTCGGATGCTCTGGGCGTCATCCTGTGTGGCCAGTGCAGTACTCGGATGCCTTGGGCTTGGTTCTGCGTGGCCAGTGCAGTATTCGGATGCTCTTCGTTGTGTATGGCCACGGCAGCACTCGGATGCTCTGGGCTTCATTCTGTGTGGCCAGTGCAGTACTCGGATGCTCTGGGCTTGGTTCTGTGTGGCCATCGCAGTACTCGGATGCTCTGGGCTTCGTTTTGTGTGGCCAGTGCAGTACTCGGATGTTCTGGGCTTCATTCTGTGTGGCCAGTGCAGTACTCGGATGCTCTGGGCTTCGTTCTGTGTGGCCGGCGCAGTATTCGGATGCTCTGGGGCTGGTTCTGTGTGGCCAGTGCAGTACTCGGATGCTCTGGGCATCATTCTGTGTGGCCAGTGCCGTACGCGGATGCTCTGGGCTCGGTTCTGTGGGGCCAGTGCCGTACTCGGATGCTCTGGGCTTGGTTCTGTGTGGCCATCGCAGTACTCGGATGCTCTGGGCTTCGTTCTGTGTGGCCAGTGCAGTACTCGGATGCTCTGGGCTCGGTTCTGTGGGGCCAGTGCAGTAGTCGGATGTGCATGTCCAGGGCAGTTCTCGGATGCTCTGGGCTTCATTTTGTGTGGCCAGTGCAGTACTCGGATGCTCTGGGCTTCATTCTGTGTGGTCATCGCAATACTCGGATGCTCTGGGCTTCATTCTCTATGGCCAGTGCAGTACTCGGATGCTCTGGGCTTGGTTCTGCGCGGCCAGTGCAGTATTCGGATGCTCTGGGCTTCATTCTGTGTGGCCAGCGCAGTACTCGGATGTTCTGGGCTTCATTCTGTGTGGCCAGTGCAGTCTTCGGATGCTTTGGGCTTCATTCTGTGTGTCCAGTGCAGTACTCGGATGCTCTGGGCTGTACTCGGATGCTCTTCGTTGTGCATGGCCGGTGCAGTACTCGAGTGCCCTGGGCTTCATTCTGTGTGGCCATCGCAATACTCGGATGCTCTGGGCTTCATTCTGTATGGCCAGTGCAGTACTCGGATGCTCTGGGCTTGGTTCTGCGCGGCCAGTGCAGTATTCGGATGCTCTGGGCTTCATTTTCTGTGTGGCCAGCGCAGTACTCGGATGTCCTGGGCTTCATTCTGTGTGGCCAGTGCAGTACTCGGAGGGTCTTCCCCAGCCCACAGAGCGCGCCTTGCTGCTCTCTCAGAGGCTTTCAGAGACTCACTAAGCTGCTCCAAGAGGGGTCTTGGCAGTGGGCTACAGCCCTCTCAGAGCCTTTCAGAGGGTCTTCCCCAGCCCTAAGCAGATGCTGGAAACGGCAAAGAAGCAGGTCAAACGATTCCTGGCACGGGAGAAGGCTTTGGGCGACGAGAGCAAGGTGGTGAAAGCCTTTCATTTGGACTCTGGAGAGCTCTCTCAGAGGCTCTAAGAGCTTTTCTCAGAGGGTCTAAGAAGGGAGAGCAAGGTGGTGAAGGCCTTTCATTTGGTCTCTGGAGAGCTCTCGCTGAGGCTCTAAGAGCCTCTCTCAGAGGCTCTAAGAAGGGTTCCCAGCCCACAGAGCATCTTGTCTGCTCTCTCAGAGGCTCTAAGAGGGGTCTTGGCAGTGCTCGGAGCCTCTAAGAAGGTCTTCCCCAGCCCACAGAGGAGCTTTTGCTGCTTTCTCAGAGGCTTTAAGAGCCTCTCTCAGAGGCTTTAAGAGGGGTCTTGGCACTGGGCTACAGCCCTCTCAGAGCCTCCAAGAGGGTCTTCCCCAGCCCACAGAGGAGCTTTTGCTTCTTTCTCAGAGGCTCTGAAGGGTGCTGGTGAGATTTTCCCCAGCCCACAGAGGCTCTTTGTCTGCTCTCTCAGAGGTTTAAGAGTGGGCTACAGCCCTCTAAGAGCCTGCAAGAGGGTCTTCCGTGCGGCCAGTGCAGTACTCGGATGCTCTTCGTTGTGCATGGCCATGGCAGTACTCGGATTCCCTGGGCTTGGTTCTGTGTGGCCAGTGCAGTACTCGGCTGCTCTGGGCTTGGTTCTGTGTGGCCAGTGCAGTACTGGGATGCTCTCGGCTCCATTCTGTGTGGCCAGTGCCGTTCTCGGATGCTCTGGGCTTCATTCTGTGTGGCCAGTGCAGTACTCGGATGCTCTTGGCTTGGTTCTGTGTGGCCAGTGCAGTACTTGGATGCTCTTCGTTGTGCATGGTCAGGGCAATACTCGGATGCTCTGGGCTGCATCCTGTGGGGCCAGTGCAGTACTCGGATGCTCTGGGCTTCGTTCTGTGTGGCCAGTGCGGTACTCGGATCCCTCTCTGGGCCGCTTTGCCCAAGGGCACCACAGCCCTCTCTGGGCCTCAGGGCACCACAGCCCTTTCTGGGCTTCCTTCCCAAGCAGCCCTCTCTGGGCTTCTTTACCCAAGGGCACCACAGCCCTTTCTGGGCCCAAGGGCACCACAGCCCTCTCTGGGCTTCTTACCCAAGGGCACTACATTCCTCTCTGGGCCTAAGGGCACCACGGCCTTCACTCTGGGCTTCCTTACCCAAGCAGCCCTCTCTGGGCTTCCTTACCCAAGGGCACCACAGCCCTCTTTGGGCCCAAGGGCACCACAGCCCTCTCCGGGCTTCCTTACCCAAGAGCACCACAGCCCTCTCTGGGTCCAAGGGCACCACAGCCCTCTCTGGGCTTCCTTACCCAAGAGCACCACAGCCCTCTCTGGGCCCAAGGGCACCACAGCCCTCTCTGGTCTTCCTTACTCAAGGGCACCACAGCCCTCTCTGGGCCCAAGGGCACCACAGCCTTCTCTGGGCTTTCTACCCAAGGGCACCACAGCCCTCTCTTGGCTCAAGGGCACCACAGCCCTCTCTGGGCTTCCTTACCCAAGCAGCCCTCTCTGGGCTTCTTTACCCAAGGGCACCACAATCCTTTCTGGGCCCAAGGGCACCACATTTCTGGGCCCAAGGGCACCACGGCCCTCTCTTGCTTACCTGGGCTTCCTTACCCAAGGGCACCACAGCCCTCTTTGGGCCCAAGGGCACCACAGCCCTCTCCGGGCTTCCTTACCCAAGAGCACCACAGCCCTCTCTGGGTCCAAGGGCACCACAGCCCTCTCTGGGCTTCCTTACCCAAGGGCACCACAGCCCTCTCTGGGCCCAAGGGCACCACAGCCCTCTGTGGTCTTCCTTACTCAAGGGCACCACAGCCCTCTCTGGGCCCAAGGGCACTACAGCCTTCTCTGGGTTTTCTACCCAAGGGCACCACAGCCCTCTCTGGGCTCCCAAGGGCACCACAGCCCTCTCTGGGCTTCCTTACCCAAGCAGCCCTCTCTGGGCTTCTTTACCCAAGGGCACCACAATCCTTTCTGGGCCCAAGGGCACCACAGCCCTCTCTGGGCTTCCTCACCCAAGGGCACCAACCCTCTCTGGGCCCAAGGGCACCGCGGCCCTCTCTTCCTTACGCAAGGGCACCACAGCCCTCTCTGGGCCCAAGGCCACCACAGCTTTCTCTGGGCTTTCTTACCCAAGCGGCCCTCTCTGGGCTTCCTTACCTAAGGGCACCACAGCCCTCTCTGGGTCCAAGGGCACCACAGCCCTCTCTGGGCTTCCTTACTGAAGGGCACCACAGCCCTCTCTGGGCTTCCGTACCCAAGGGCACCACAGCCCTCTCTGGGCCCAAGGGCACCACAGCCCTCTCGCTTCCTTACCCAAGACCACACAGGAGAAGCCTTTCACTCTATTTCTGGCTTCACTTGCACCCACGAGAAGACCTAATCTCGCGCCCTTGCGTGTTGAGGGCCCTTTGGCTTTGGGAGGTGCTTCGGGGCTCCTAGCCAGCCAGGTCTATGAGTGCGTTCTCTCGGGGGGCACTTACCCAAGGGCACCACAGCCCTCTCTGGGCTTCTTCCTTACCCATTACCCAAGGGCACCACAGCCCTCTCTGGGCCCAAGGGCACCACAGCCATTTCTGGGCTTCCTCACCCAAGGGCACCACAGCCCTCTCCAGAGAGCTTCCTTACCCAAGACCACCACAGCCCTCTCCCTACCCAAGGGCACTGCAGTTTTGTCTGGGTTTCCTTACCCAAGGGCACCACAGCCCTCTCTGGGCCCAAGGGCAACCCAGCCCTTTCTGGGCTTCCTTATGCATGGGCAGCCCTGGCCCTCTTTGGGCCAAACGGCACAGCCCTCTCTGGGCCGCTTTGCCCAAGGGCACCACAGCCCTCTCTGGGCCTCAGGGCACCACAGCCCTTTCTGGGCTTCCTTCCCAAGCAGCCCTCTCTGGGCTTCTTTACCCAAGGGCACCACAGCCCTTTCTGGGCCCAAGGGCACCACAGCCATCTCTGGGCTTCTTACCCAAGGGCACTACATTCCTCTCTGGGCCTAAGGGCACCACGGCCTTCACTCTGGGCTTCCTTACCCAAGCAGCCCTCTCTGGGCTTCCTTACCCAAGGGCACCACAGCCCTCTTTGGGCCCAAGGGCACCACAGCCCTCTCCGGGCTTCCTTACCCAAGAGCACCACAGCCCTCTCTGGGTCCAAGGGCACCACAGCCCTCTCTGGGCTTCCTTACCCAAGAGCACCACAGCCCTCTCTGGGCCCAAGGGCAACCCCTCTCTATCCACCACAGCCCTCTCTGGGCCCAAGGGCACTACAGCCTTCTCTGGGCTTTCTACCCAAGGGCACCACAGCCCTCTCTTGGCTCAAGGGCACCACAGCCTCTCTGGGCTTCCTTACCCAAGCAGCCCTCTCTGGGCTTCTTTACCCGAGGGCACCACAATCCTTTCTGGGCCCAAGGGCACCACAGCCCTCTCTGGGCTTCCTCACCCAAGGGCACCACAACTCTCTCTGGGCCCAAGGGCACCACGGCCCTCTCTTGCTTACCCAAGGGCACCACAGCCCTTTCTGGGCCCAAGGCCACCGCAGCTTTCTCTGGGCTTTCTTACCCAAGCGGCCCTCTCTGGGCTTCCTTACCTAAGGGCACCACAGCCCTCTCTGGGTCCAAGGGCACCACTCTCTGGGCTTCCTTACTGAAGGGCACCACAGCCCTCTCTGGGCTTCCGTACCCAAGGGCACCACAGCCCTCTCTGGGCCCAAGGGCACCACAGCCCTCTCTGGGCTTCCTTACCCAAGACCACACTGGAGAAGCCTTTCACTCTATTTCTGGCTTCACTTGCACCCACGAGAAGACCTAATCTCGCGCCCTTAAGCGAATGAATCTCATACATAAGCACGCATAAATATTCCAATATTCAACAAATATTATGTGGGAAATGATAATCGTAATTATATGGAGAAGTCCTAAGGAAATCAAGATTTCGTCAATTACAATAGCTAATAGTAGGCTTCCTTAGCCAGCGCCACACCAGCCCTCTCTGGGCTTCATTACCAAGGGCCCCACAGCTAAGGGCACCACAGCCCTCTCTGGGCTTCCTTTTCAAAAAGTTGTATGCTTTGGGAGTCCTGTACCACCCCACCTTTCCTATCCCTCCAACCCTAAGATTTCAGGGCACCTTAACCCGTTCGTATGGTGGGAGTGCCTATCGAGAGCCCTGCGTGCACCCTTTATGCTCTGGGCTTCATTCTGTGTGGTCATCGCAATACTCGGATGCTCTGGGCTTCATTCTCTATGGCCAGTGCAGTACTCGGATGCTCTGGGCTTGGTTCTGCGCTGCCAGTGCAGTATTCGGATGCTCTGGGCTTCATTCTGTGTGGCCAGCGCAGTACTCGGATGTTCTGGGCTTCATTCTGTGTGGCCAGTGCAGTCTTCGGATGCTTTGGGCTTCATTCCGTGTGTCCAGTGCAGTACTCGGATGCTCTGGGCTGTACTCGGATGCTCTTCGTTGTGCATGGCCGGTGCAGTACTCGAGTGCCCTGGGCTTCATTCTGTGTGGCCATCGCAATACTCGGATGCTCTGGGCTTCATTATGTATGGCCAGTGCAGTACTCGGATGCTCTGGGCTTGGTTCTGCGCGGCCAGTGCAGTATTCGGATGCTCTGGGCTTCATTTTCTGTGTGGCCAGCGCAGTACTCGGATGTCATGGGCTTCATTCTGTGTGGCCAGTGCAGTACTCGGAGGGTCTTCCCCAGGCCACAGAGCGCGCCTTGCTGCTCTCTCAGAGGCTTTCAGAGACTCACTAAGCTGCTCCAAGAGGGGGCTTGGCAGCGGGCTACAGCCCTCTCAGAGCCTTTCAGAGGGTCTTCCCCAGCCCTAAGCAGATGCTGGAAACGGCAAAGAAGCAGGTCAAACGATTCCCGGCACGGGAGAAAGCTTTGGGCGACGAGAGCAAGGTGGTGAAAGCCTTTCATTTGGACTCTGGAGAGCTCTCTCAGAGGCTCTAAGAGCTTTTCTCAGAGGCTCTAAGAAGGGAGAGCAAGGTGGTGAAGGCCTTTCATTTGGTCTCTGGAGAGCTCTCGCTGAGGCTCTAAGAGCCTCTCTCAGAGGCTCTAAGAAGGGTTCCCAGCCCACAGAGCATCTTGTCTGCTCTCGCAGAGGCTCTAAGAGGGGTCTTGGCAGTGCTCGGAGCCTCTAAGAAGGTCTTCCCCAGCCCACAGAGGAGCTTTTGCTGCTTTCTTAGAGGCTTTAAGAGCCTCTCTCAGAGGCTTTAAGAGGGGTCTTGGCACTGGGCTACAGCCCTCTCAGAGCCTCCAAGAGGGTCTTCCCCAGCCCACAGAGGAGCTGTTGCTTCTTTCTCAAAGGCTCTGAAGGGTGCTGGTGAAATTTTCCCCAGCCCACAGAGGTTCTTTGTCTGCTCTCTCAGAGGTTTCAGAGTGGGCTACAGCCCTCTAAGAGCCTGCAAGAGGGTCTTCCGTGCGGCCAGTGCAGTACTCGGATGCTCTTCGTTGTGCATGGCCGTGGCAGTACTCGGATTCCCTGGGCTTGGTTCTGTGTGGCCAGTGCAGTACTCGGCTGCTCTGGGCTTGGTTCTGTGTGGCCAGTGCAGTACTGGGATGCTCTCGGCTCCATTCTGTGTGTCCAGTGCCGTTCTCGGATGCTCTGGGCTTCATTCTGTGTGGCCAGTGCAGTACTCGGATGCTCTTGGCTTGGTTCTGTGTGGCCAGTGCAGTACTTGGATGCTCTTCGTTGTGCATGGTCAGGGCAACACTCGGATGCTCTGGGCTGCATCCTGTGGGGCCAGTGCAGTACTCGGATGCTCTGGGCTTCATTCTGTGTGGCCAGTGCGGTACTCGGATGGTCTGGGCTTCATTCTGTGTGGACAGTGCATTACTCGGATGCTCTGGGCTTCGTTCTGTGTGGCTAGGGCCTTTTCCATTTATCGCTTCCATACATGGCGAGTTATCAGACTGGATTGTCCGTCATGTCTGTCTACGGCGTCTGAGCCTTTCAGTTGCATGTTCTGACCTGGGAGCTTCAGAGGAGCGGCCGGGCGGCCGTGTTCCGCGCGCCTCCGTCTGGCTTTCAGCGCACCTCCGCGGTTCGCGTGTTCTTTCTTGTGCTTGATCTTCTTCTGAGCCGAAAGCGTGCTGCGGAATCGCGGGGGGGGGGGGGTGCCCGGTGGGGGGTCGGTCTTTTTCTTTAGGTCTTGCATGTAGGCAGGCAGGTGTCGGGGCGCAAGGGTTCCATTACTTGTGCGTGTTCATCTCAAGTGCTCAGCTTCGATCTTTGGTGGCTGTTGATGTGCAGGCGGGCTTTTGCTCTCCGGGCGGTAGCGGCAGCGGATTGTCTGTACAGCGCTTGGCCTCTCGTCTTCCGGCTCTCTCCCATCAATCTTCGGTGGGGTGACACTTGCTAGAGCCCGGCTCTCAGTGGTGTTTGCATTGGCTTGGCTCGCTGTGCTGCATGTCTTCGTTGTGCACTTCCTGTGTGCCGTCTTTTGCTCGCGCCGCCGTGCCTCGATGTTTGGGGGCACGGTTGTTCTTTTCCATGACGGTGCTTGCTCTTTCAGTCGTTGTTGCTGCTGTGGGACTCGCAGTCCGAGGAGTCCCTCGTTCTCGTACTGCTTGCCTGTTCTCTTGAGCCGCACTTTGGTTGGCTGTGACAATGGCCTCCACTGCGCCGAGGAAGGCGTGTTGCCATGCGTCCATCCTCGTGTCCGTGGCGGTCTCTGGTTGCGGTAGCGCCTTGCGCAGCCTGGGATCCCGTCGTAGTGCTGCGTCGAAGTGGTGCAGCACGAAGCTGTGCGATCCAATGCGGTCTCCCTGATGTACGAGTCGGAGTAGCTGTCGAACGGCGAACAGCCAGTCCTCCCAGGCGCGCTTGCTGATGGACTCGTCTTCCGGCCGGGGTAAGAGGCGCTGGAATGGGCCGTGAAGGTGGACTGGCGTGGCATGTGCCTGGAACAAGCGATGGAGTGCTGTCTGGCGATGCCGTACGCGCGCCTCCCATGGGTGATCTTGGCTTTCCGGCGTGCTGAGCTGCTCGATCTTGTGCTTCATCCGAGTTATTATGACGATGGCGTGGAGCCGCTCGAGGAAGGCCTCGACCCATGCGGTGCTTTCCAGTTCCGGCGATTCAGTCTTGGGCATGTCTTGTTTCAGGTACTCGTCTTCGTCCTTGAAGCTGTCGGCATATGCCGTGTTGAGGGCTTCTTGTAGCTGGGCGTGGTCGGGCTCTTGGAGCAGGTCCAGCAGGCGCGTTGCTCGCGAAATCTCGAGTCGCCAGTGGGCCGCGCTTGTGTTCCTGTCGTGTGGGTTCGGCAGCAGAATCTGTGCGGCGGGCTGGTTTGCCAGCACGGCTGAGTATCGCTGTTCCAGTTGGCGGCGTTGCTCGGGCCGCTGCCCCTTGGGCCTTGCGGCGCGTTTGGCGCCGCGGCTGCTTGTCCGCGGTGCCATGGCGCTTGGCGGCCACTCCTCTTACTTGCTGCTGCCCCGTCTGTGTGGTGGGTTTTATCCTCTGATGCTTTTGCTGTGGCTCTCTGGTCGGCTTCGTGCTTTTCGACTGCAGTGCCTTTGCTGGTACGGCTTTGCGAGGGTCCCGGGCGCGCCGTGTGGCGTCTTCTCCTACTTCTGCTTCTGTTGCTGTGTTTCTGCGATGACTGACGGCTCGTGCGTTGCGGCAGTGGGTGCGGAGCAGCATGCATGGGTGTGTGCTTGAGCCAGACGGCCTTGCTCTGCGAGTCGTGCCTTCACAGTTGCTCTGGTCGGGACGGACCGGCGCGAGTGGGGGTGGGTGGGGGGGGGGGTGCAGGGGGCGGCTGACGGAGCGTCTCTCCAGCTCACCCTCTGCAGGAGACCTGTCCATGTCAGGTATACCGTGCCTGTGACTGCGCTTCATTGCATGTGCGCGTCTCTGATCGGCCCTTTTTTCCTCTCTTCGCCGGGCGCGCGGCCGTGCTGGACGGGGCGTGAAACCGGCATGGCTGCCTCACCTGAGAGGCGGCTTCCGCTCAGTCTTTGCTGGTCTTGCTGCGCCGCGCGGGGCGTTCGCGGGGTCTGCATTTCGGGCACAGCCCCTTCTCCGTGCCTTGGAACTTCTCTCGGCAGTTTCTCGCTGTGCATGTCATCCATCCCGTCTGCCTGTTTGTGCGCCTGGAACAGTTCAGGCAGTGCCTTCCGGACCTTCCGTCGACGGACTGTTCTGCGGCTGCTTGCTGGTGGAAGCTTTCTTTGCAGCCCCTGCAGATGAACCAGCCCGTGCGCAGGCGCTTGGCTTTGTTGGAGAGCTTTTCCTGACAGTCGATGCAGGCGAGGGCGTCGTCCGGCATGGTTCGCATCTGGAGGCTGAAGTCTGTGGCTGGCTTCCGTTTGTTGCAGCTGGTGCAGTTCAGCTGGGTCGCGGCGAGCCGGCATTCTGATCACTGGCGCTTCGTGTCTGCGTTTGCCTGGGCTACTTGCGCTCTTGGAAACGCCTCTTCCACTTTGATCAACTGGCAGCGGTTGCACGGGAGGCTCCGGGCCAGGGCTTTCTGTGCGTTGATGCTTCGTTTCAGGGGGCCTTTGCTGTTGACGGCTCCAATCTTTTGGCACGGCATGCATTGGCCGCCGCGGTTGGCCCGCTGCAGCTCCCACTCTGCGTGCGTGAAGAGGTCCCAGCTCTTCAGCTCCTTGCATGTTTGGCACCGGGCCCTCGGCCAGCGTGCTTAGTGCATGGCCTTCCAGTCGATCTCTTCGCCTCGGAGCTTTTTCAGGAGCAACGTGGGACCCTCCGATGCGCCGCGCCGGAAGAGCCAGAGTGGGAACGGCCGCAGGATCAGCACGTCGGATCTGTCGCGCACGCGGCTCGCCACTACCGTGCCGTAGGCGGCGTGAATTTTGGAGTCCACGTTCAGGTCCAGCATCACGGCCGTCCTGTGCGGCGGGCGTCACGACTGTCGCCTACTGTGTGTGGGTGTGTGTGTGTGGTTTGGATTCTTTCTGTGTGCGGCCGAGCGGCAGCGTCTTGCCTTGACTGACGTGGGCCGTCATTGCAAAGGCCGGGGTCAGCGGGATCTGCGTGCGCTTGACTTTCAGCACGGGCTTCTTGCGGCCTTTGTCCAGTTTCCAGGTGCGGGAAATCGGCCGGATGGGATAGAGACCGCGCACCTTCGTGCCGTTGATGGTCCAGTCGGCTTTGCCGATCTTGACGAACCTCGCTTGTGATGCCGGCTACGTAAGCGGAGGCGGGTGCAGGATCGGGCCCCTGATTTCCCCTTTCCCCCGGGCTGTTGTCGTTGGCCGGGGACTCGAATTCACGGGCCGTAGACGACCGCGGCACACGGCCGCGTCCTGTTTTTTTGTTGTTGTTGTTGTTGGGGTGTGCTCTCGCAGCTATCGACTGCCGCCGGGGCGCACGATGCTCGGCTGTTGGTCGTTCTCGTGCCAGACCCAGGAGTGGACGTGCCCTGTGCGGCCCTTCAGCAGCTTCTTCGTGGAGCGGTCCACGTGGTGCGTCAGCGCGACGGGCATGCCGATGGCCAGGGGAAGCATTCCGCAGAGCCCTTCCGTGTGCATGTCGTGGTACTGCAGCCAGCGGACCTTCGCTTCTTTGTCGCACGCCTGGGCTTGGAGCGCTT
>CAJNDT010003569.1:0-49594 GCA_905221615.1 Symbiodinium sp. CCMP2592
ATAATCGAATTTCCGAATCTCTTATTCTTATCTTATCTCTTCTCTTCTCATCTCTTTTCTATATTTGGTATAATCTTCTAATTTTTTCATCTTATTTTCAAATCCCCCATCTTCTCTTTGGTATCTTCCCTCTCTTCTCTCCCCTTATTCTTCTTTCCCTTCTCTCTTCTTAGTGAATTCTAATCAATCCCTTCCTAGGTTTTGTTCTCTCTCTCTCTCTCTCTCTCTCTGATTTCTTCTCCCTCCTCTCTTCTCTTCTCTTCTCTTCTTCTTTTCTCTTCTCTCTCGTCTCTGGTCTCTTCTCTCTCTTCCCTCTTCTCTCTCCTAGTAGGGGTAGTTGATTAGATTGTACAGGCTCCTATATTAATTCGGGACGCACTATGCCTTTCAGAGGCAGGCGAAACCTAGTTCTTGAACCCGTAATCTGAAGCAAGGCCGCAAAACGCAGGGTCTACCCTCAACATCCCAAACCATGCAAAAAAATCCAAACCCTGAGGGTTTAGGTTTTTAGGGTTCAGGGTTTGGATCGCCAGACTTCCAGAGAGGCAGGGATGCCACAAAGTATGCAAACTCTGGGCGGTTGATACTTTTAAGCGGCTCGAAATTCCTTTCTTGGTCACCTCTTATCCCTACGAAAGGATCTTAAGCATAAGATTGCATTGGAGATTACAAATATAATCCATAGAACCGTTGCAACGGGCACTCTTGTTTCGGAAAAGAGCATCAAGGGTATCGAAGCTCCCCGTCAAGCTGTCCTGGCACTTAATGGAGCGCTTGCAGGAGAAGTTGCATGGTGTTCGGCTTTTCACTTTATCACCCTAAACCCTATAGGGCATTGGCATGTGCAGGTTCAGGAGGTGCATGGTTTAGGTTGTAGGGTGTGGGAGCGGAGGGCAACTTCGGGGCATGTTAATACACATGTATAACAAGCAGGCCTAAGGAATCATTTTGGAAGAATGTTCAGGCTGCTATATTGTACTAAGGGTTCAGGCTTTACACCTTCTTGGAAGATCTATGGTTGTCTGTAGTTTAGGCTGTAGCGGCAGCGTTTGTGGCTGGATCTAGGGTCTGGAATCTCCGACATACCACGTCGCCTTGCATGAAGGTCAAATATACCCTGCAAGCCATTAATGACAGAACCACTCAGTGGTCATGCTCCCTGCAAGCCCTCTGCCATCTTGTCTTCTTTTACACTATCTTATCGTTCTTATGTCTTGCCTTCTCGCACCGTATCTGTGGGGGCATAGTCCTGTGCCACTAAAAAGGCATGTGTGCATACATGCACGTACTGACACACACAAATACACTTTCACCTGAACTTCATAAAGCATTCTAGAACTGCATTTTTTATAAGTACGTAACTTACAGTTCTATACCATACATATATGTAGATGTATATACATATAGACATGTGTGTGTTGTACCTATTCGCGAAGCATACCACCAGGCACTCACACAAGCGGAGGGTCGCTACGCGGAATGGAGACTGCGAAGGCAATACGTCCTGCTAGGCCAGGTGCACGAGCACCTTGGGCATCAACGTGGAACTCTTCCGCCCTGAGGACCCAATCTCAAACGAGAAGTCCTTAATCCTAAACCTGTAATCCTAAACGCCCAGATTGTCATATTCCAGTGTCCTCGACGTTGAACTTATAGCAGTTTGGAAGTGTGAACTAAATATGACTTCACATTTTGGGGCTTATGGACACATCAGCTTTCATTACTTGACGATATCAGTTTAGCTGTAAGTTTGGGACTTCGGATTTGAATGCGTTGTTCTCAGCACTGTGAGTTTGTCGGTTCAATTTCTCTTCTTGAAACAATCTGACACATCAACCTTTCTGAAGCATCGAACTGCATCATGGTTGACGGATTTGGAGTGCGCTCGGTTCAGCATGTAGGCTCTTGGTTTAATAGATATCTTGCCGTCTCAATGAGTCTAGGAAGGTGAACACAGCAAATCCCCCAGCCGCACGTGTCCGTGAGGCATACTCCCTTTAAGAGCACCACCGAACTGATCCGATGTAGCTTTACTTCAGCGCGTTTAAGATCTGGGATTTAGCGGCTTTCGGCTTGACATTTATAAGAACAAAAGATTCAGGGCTCTAAGATATGTCAGGATATGTCGGATGTAGGGTCTCCCAGGTCATAACATGCCTGCAGCCTGCTATGTGCGGAATCCCACGTAGCGGCCAACCATGAATGAAAACTAAGACCTAAACCCCCAACCCTTGGTGTGTGTGCGTGTGTGTCTATGCCGCTTATCTACCTCTATATTTACATGCTTATGTGTCTTTATGTATTGTCGTATATATTACACGGGTATATATAAACAACAGTAGTACGTACAACTGCACACATCTTCGATTGATCGTTTGTGTGTATGTATGTATGTATGTATGTATGCGTGTATGTATGTCTGCATGCGTGTATGCGTGTATGTATGTATGTATGTATGCATGTACGTATATATTTATGTACGTATGTATGAATATATATGTACGTTTGTATGTATGCATGTACGTATGTATGTATAGATGTGTATGCATGCATACACTCACGAGCATTCATCACAAAGCTAATATGAATCTCACTTCCTAAATCCACGTTGTAGCATGGCCCCAAAGTCATTCTGCTTTCAAGCCCTATATTTAGAACCTTACGAAACCATGGCAAAAAGCCTACAAACCCCATGGAAGCCCTGTAACAAAACCCGATAGAACCCTACACCCTGGACCCAGTAAGCTAAAGCAGACACCAAAAAAAACCTTGAGTCTAAAGACACCTCAGGCCCGGGCGTGCTCGATGCTTGTTTAATGCGAGCGGAGACAAGGCCTTACCGGCAAAGGAGCGTCGAAGCTCAGGGTTTAGGATTTAGGGTCCTCTGCATTATACAACCCACGTCATGCTCATGAGAAGGATCCTGAAAGGTTCGCATGCAGATGTTGGGGAACTCATGCCGTGAGTTCAGGGTGCACGGGATTGCGAAGAGGAAGGGGGGAGGAGAAATTCCTGGGGAGGGAAGGGAGGGTACGGGCTTGCAGGGCAGCCCTCGACCCGCGAAGCCGCCAGCAAAGGACACACTGTGAAAGCACGCCAGACCCGAACCCAAAACATTAGAGATCATGAACTCAAAAAGGTAAGCTCTACATCGGCCGTACAGCTTACAACCCGGTCCACATGGCAAGCAGCATGTTTCGACAGGGGCTTAGTGCGGCACTCGAAAGTTCAGCTATGCCGAGACTTCCTAAAGATTCCTGAATGTCGGACCAGACGCACAGAAACGCTTGCATGGCAAACTTCGGGAGCTTGTGCAGTTTCTCTCACTCTCGATGCCCGCCTCAAGGTCTTCGTCGAAAGGATCATGATCATCAGGGCCTGAATTCAACAGGGCCCGGCCTGAAACCGTCTAAGCTCGAAGCACAAAGGCAGCTTCTTACAGCCTTGCGATTTCTGTATGCAGATGGGTTTCGGGTTTAGCTAAAATTTCAGACTCGGAGTGCCAGTTGCCCTGGCCTTGTGCAAATACCCTTCTGGTAGAGAATCCCCTTGTTGTCGCTGGGGCTGGTGATACGGCCCTACTAGGGCCAAGGATTCCTGCAAAACCCCATCCCCACAGCGCCTCTCAGATGTCCGCTCTAGGTCTGCAAGTGCAATGCAAAGGCAGGAACAAAAGATACCCACAAGAGCGGAACTAGGAGCAATAGCGAGAAGCCGGTAATGAAAAAATCGCTTGAAGGCGACCGAGGACGCCAGAAATGATCGCGCAGAAGTGTGCGAACTGACTCCCGGGATCGCTAGCACGACGATTCACCCCAAAACATAAGCTGAAAGCTTAATTTGACCGTTGACCCCAAACCCCAGACCCAAGCTCAACAGCCAACCCAGCTGCCTTGTTGGACGTTGGCGAAGTGAATGCCTGACCGGAGAGCCAGTCCAAAACGCCCAACCCATACCCTCAACCCTCAACCCTCAATCCTAAACCCTAAACCCTAAATCGTAATTGTTTCAGGCAGCTGTTTTGGACAAACCCCCCTTCTGTTCAAACCCCTTTAGCAGAGGCAACCCTTAGTGCAAAGGCCCGGAAAGCTCGAGCTCTAACCCTGCTTCGCTCAAAGCCCCATGCTCTTACAGGGTTTGGGGTTATGGTTTGGGGTCTAAGGCTTATAGGGTTAGGATTTCTGCTATGGGAGTTACGGTTCAGATTCTGGGTTTAAGCTTTGGGGAAAGTCAGAAAGCCATGGTTTCGCGAAGGTCGCCAGTCTCGCGTTTAGGGATCACCCCAGAGCGCTAGTAGACACGATTCCGTCATCGTGGTCGTGGCAGTCACGTATGATCGGGGTTTGCAATTTCATGTTCCCGGGGGTTATTGGTTTCAAGGCCCTGGTTCACGCTCCGGTCATGGAGAACTTTGCGGAGTCAGTTTGTGAAACCACAATGTCCTCGGTTCCTGACGTGCCTGGCACACTGCGTAAAAGTAATTGTCGTTCAAGACATGTAGGTGGCTATCAAAATTAGGGCCCCTTTTTGGGTCCTTACTATAATACGGCACCTATTATTTAAGGTAAACAAAAACGGACCCTAATTTTGACAACCACCCATGTCGATGCACCAAGGGTCACCCTGCCTCTTCGATTGAAAGCTCGCAGCAGCAAGTGCAAGTCCTGCAGAGCGACATCCCGCAGCCCGAAACAAGCCCCACACCCTCGTCCCGTACCCAAGGCCGAGTGCCCTGGGCCCTAAACCCTTGCATCCTTGACCGTCGCATCGATACCGAAAGCTCTCAAGCTGGCTTTGTGCGAGGCGAGCTTCTGGCAATACTTGTCCGGTATCCCAAGACCCCTCTATGGTGGTTCATCTGTGGGAATGTTTTGCGGTTGTAGTACCCCAACAAAGTCAAAAGGTTACCAATCCACAGCCTTTCTCTCAAGATTTGCGGATATCTGCGGGGTCTTATCACACAAAACACGATGTAGTATTTCGTCACGGGCTACTTCCTCCTGCTGACAAAGCTGGAAAGGTATTCTGTACCCGAAACGCCCAAAGTAGGTGGTAAGCCGGTAAGCCTTCAGAAGGGTTTCGCTTTCAGGCTCCATGAGAATCTTCTGCCACTGCAATGGGTATGACAATCCCTTTTATCTGGCTGGAGGTTAAGAGTTGAGGGGATTCTGTTTAGGTTTAGGGGTTTGGGGTCTTGGGTTTAGGGCAGCGTTTAGGGTTTAGGGTTTCCGAGCCTTACATTACCTACGGAATTAATGTCGGGAACCATGTCATTGTGCCTCGAGCTCCATGGCGAATGCGCGCTCGCGAAGCATTCCCTCGTCTTCCAGGACCTGAACTAAAGTTAAGGTGGGTCTAGGACTTAGGGCGTGGGGCTTAGGGTCTTGGGAAGCTAAATTTAGGGACTATCGGGTAAACCCTAAACTCTAAACCCTGCCAGCCCTAGCCCTCAACCCTAAAGATGCAGGGCTCAGGGATTAGGAGCCCCTCTTTGTAGGGATTTTGTGCTCATCACATGCTTGAGCCCTTGAAGTACTGGCTGAATCGTGCACCGGGAAAGCCCTGAACCGTCTTAAAAGGATCCTGAACCGGAAAGTTCAGCCGTCGATTCGTGAGGAGTAAATGACTGCTAGGCATCTGACTCCGACGCATCAGGGCATAGTTTCAGCTCTCATAGAAAGGGTGATCCGGCACCCTCAGCCCCTCAGAAGGATCCTGATCCTTACACTCCAAATTTAAGGACCCAAACCATAAAGCACGCCAACACAGAGAGATCCTTCAAGTGCGAACTGCCCCAAAGAATCACCGAACAAGGATCCCCAACCTAAGCAGATAGATGGACCGGTAGATCGCCAGAGAGGTGCAGAAAGGGGATGCTGGGGAGCCACGCCGAGCGCACCAGATCAGGAAAGGGCGTGGTGGAAGGCTTTGTCCCTGAGAGGGAACACCACATCCTCAGGAGGCTGGCTTGGGGCTTCAGGATTCCTTTAAGGGGTCCTTAAGGGATCTATCAGGGTACTTTTTGGGGTTTAGGGGCTTAGGGGTTGTTCTAGGCTTTAGGGTTCAGGCATTAGGGCATGAAGGGCTCATCTCATGGGGTTTGGGCTTCAGGATTTAAGCGGTTCAGCGGTTAGGCCTGCAGATCTTAGGGTGTACGGCTCAAAGTAAATTCCGAAGCATCTTTGTCGACTTGGCATGTCTGCTTTGTAGGTATACCCTATATTGTCCTGTGCTGCCACCCCCCGCATTAAAGAGTAGGCCCCGGGACCCGTCCTACTTACCCGGTCTTGGGTCAAAAAGGCTTCGTCACGTTTTCCGCTCACGGTTACAGCAACCTAGCGGCTTCAGACACGAAGCAGAATCCCCAAGCTCCAAAACCTCAAGTCCCAGCCCGACTTGCTAAAACACCAGACATGCTCACGCCCGAAGCCCTAAACTCTACCGTTACTTGTCCTTCCCTCCAAGGGTTTTCACACTCCCCTCTGCAACCTGATCCTCGTAAGAAGGTCAAGCCAAATCCGTTTAGGTTGTAGGGTTAAGGTAAACAAGCAAAATAATGGGATGCTGATCCAGTGAACGACAAGCAACATTTGGGCTGCTCGAGCTAAAATTAAAAACGTGCGCAAGGGTACCGCATGCCAGCAGCGCATGACACTGGCTAGCCGCGCCGAACCGGAACCTACACCTTTGATCGTAAGAGCAAACCACTTACCCCTCGATCGCAGCAAACCCTCAACCCCAGCTCATAAGAGCCCCTAAACTCCAAACCCTGGGACCTGGACCCAAGATCGTAACAGCAACCTCTAAACCGGAAAAGCCTCAAACCCTAAACCGTTAAGCTCCATAGTGTTGCAGAGCGGCTTGTAGTTCTGCTCCAGCAGCGCTAGTGTGGACCTAGGAAATGCACGAGGGCGGCTACGGGTTCGGAATAATGCGGTTTAGTGTTTGGATGAGCGTGGAGCAGCTTGGCGGGCTAGGCAGGGTCTCGGTTTAGAGATCTCAGCGGCAAGTCTCTGACGATGCACCAAGTGAAGTAAGCATCCAGTTTAGCTTAACATCGTGAAGGAAGTGACTCCAAACCCTACAATGAAAGACCGAAGAACGGAGTAGCTGGGATGTATGGTTGTATCAAGGCTTACACTGTGGGCCCGAAGAACCAGTGCACATCGAATACGGCTTGGGCAGAATTGCTACAATGTACTAAAACTCTAAACCCTAAACCCCAAACCCTAAACTAACCCCTAAACCCTATACCCCAAACCCTCAACCCTAACCCTTAAACTCCTAAACCCCGAAACCCCTAGGCCCTGATAAAGGCACTACAGGAGGATCTATGACTTCTAATTCTTCCGACCTCGAGAGGAAGCAGAAGGAGCCTTACGCCGAAATTCTTGCTAGACTCTGAACCTTAAACACATACTATAGGGGCCTTCATTGATAGTTAAAATAGGCTTTTTGCTTGTTAGACTGTGACTAATTATTATAACTATAACCCAAAAGCCGCCGTAAGGAATAGTGCTAATAATTATTCCGGCTTGTAAATGAAGCCAGCACAGCCGATAGAGTCTGGGACTCCGACAGCTTCCGAAACTGGCGCCGCAGCGTTTTTCGCCGCCGGGAGAAAATAACCCGAATGAGCGCATCCCACTCGTTGAAGTCGACCTGCTCAGCAGAAAGACATTCCTTAACAATGAATCCGAAAAGCCCCTAAAACATGTTTCAGAGCTCAAAACCTTGCAACCCAAATCCTGACATCCTGAATATAGAACCCATACAAAAACCCTTGTACGTAGGAATACACTGAACTCTAACCTGGTCACCCCAACGCGAAATGCGCCAGAAGCTTCGAAGGAGTCCGTGCTTGAATCCGCAACCTTCAGCCTAAGGAACCGCAGCACGTCTGATCCCTAAACCTTAGAAGCTGCCCCCACCCTGTAATAGTGACTATAAGGAATATTTTAGGGCCCTATTATATTCCTATGATACCACTATTACAGGGTGGGGGCCCCTTCTAACCTAAACCCGAATTCCGAAGTCAAAAACCCTAAACATCCGAAGGCTTCGAGTTTGGGTTCATACTTCTTTGTTGCAAGTCTCAGGCTCAGCGACTCGCATTTGGGGCTCAGAAGCTGCATTTGGGGTTCGGGAGTCGGTGGTTCTCAGAGCTTCGGAGTATTGGAGTCGGAAAGTGGTATGTAAATCTATGGGAGTTTCCGAAAATTGGGGGTATCTATTTTGGAGTCTTGAATGAGGATCCTACTGCTTAGGGTACCATAAACTCCCGTATGTATTCGGACTGAAAAGTCGCGGGAGAGAGACTGTCGATCCGAGATCATCAGAAAAGTCCCAATCCAAGCCGACATCTTGACTGTGGCTTTGGAGGGCGATCGCAACTATCATGCTGAGTTCTGCAAAGCCTGGCATTGAGCAATGAAGCGCAAAACCTGAACACTTTTTGGACCATTGCTGACTTTTCTGGCACCCGAAACACTACCTGTAGCCGAAAAGACCTACCTTTTCGGGTTCCTTATTATGGTTTCTATATGTAGACCCTTAGAAATGGTAGGTCTTTTCGGCTACAGGAAAATCTTAAACCAAGACCGACCAGCAAGTCGGAGAGTAAATTCCCGTACCCTGCCTCGGGGCTTGGGAGCCGTGGTTCCAGGCGAACGACAGTTGAGTGAATCTCCTTGGACAAGAGAGGTTGCGGTAAACCCGCAACTCCCACAAGCCCAATTTCACCGCACAAAAAACTCCAAACCCTGCATGAACCCTGAAGCAGGCTGCGGGCTCGAGTTTTGAGCTTCAGGACCTGCTTTGGATTTGATTCACATGGCACCTGCGTCTTGCAATAATACGCGGGTCTTAATGGCTAGAATCGGGTTTTGGGGCCCATTCTACTATACGTATAACAAGGAACCCCCAAAATAGTGTAGGTAGTTATTACGGCCCCTATATCAATTTCGATATTGGGCCCCATGCACCCCATATGGCAGAGCTCCCTCCCCTGAAAATTCGAAACCCCAAGGACAATAGTTCAAATCCTTTATGAGCTTTCTCCGAGCTTTCTCCGACGGTTCAGGGTTTAGGGTTTAGGGAGCAAGTCCCTGCACATTAAGAACCCTTTTTAAACCCTGGACCGGTTGAACACGGCATCTGAAGCACCGAGACCAGTCCAGAGCTAACCGCTTTGGCGCCAGCCTAAACCCCAAACTCCCAAAGCCGAATCCAAAACCCCTCCACTCAAATCCCTAAACCCTAAACATCCCTAAACCCTAAACTCCGAAAGCGTAACCAGAACCCCTAAATCCTCAACTCCTGAACTGGTCCTGAACCGCAAAGGCCTCTAAAGCCAAGACGAGTCGCCGGTGACGGAATGAAGCTCCCTGGCGCCACATCGAAGAGTCGAACAGTGCGTGCGAAGAGCCGCACGTTCAGCCTCAAAGGCAAAGCGCTTCTGTTGGAGCTACCTTAAAGCCTTTAGGGTTTAGGGTTTTAAGGTTTAGCATTTGGGGCCAGGGTTTAGGGTTTAGCCCCCGAAAAACTTCTTCCTTTCCTCTCATCAGAAAGAAGTAATCCACAATCCTTGGGGTAGCCCCACCGAAGTTGCTGTTTCAGGGGGATTCAGAGTGGGAATGGAACGTCTGCTGTGTTGATCTGATATTCAGGCCTAGTATACTTTGGGGCCGACAGTTCAGATCTCAAAGCTTGCGGCTTGAGTCCTACACAGCGTAGTGTGTGCGTAGGGGGCTTATATCCCAGAGCCGTCAGAGTGACTGTATATCCTTGAGCCGTCAATGTGACTCTCCACCGAAATCGAAACGGACCCTTTCCCTTTTCAACCACCCTGGAAATCAAACTGGGTTTAGGGTTTGGGGCTTGGGGGTTTTGGGTTTAGGGCACCCGCATTCATTGACAATCCATTCACCCCTAACGTCCTCAACAAACCCGAACTAAAACTCTTTATCCCGAAACCCAGCTGCCCTCAACCTTCCAACTCTACGCCCGATGAAACCCCAAAGGACTCTATGACACCCTTTAAAAACCTCTGAAAGCCTCTACACGTCACAAGGCGATATCAGGAGCAGAGGTGCGCCAGGCGCGAGAAGCCTGGAAGCGGGGAGTCGGCTTCGATTTCGTACTTCAAAGGGGAAAAGGAGGGACCCTTAATGGGGACCCCTCCCCTGCAATGGGCTATATAAGTATATACCTAGGGGTCCTTATTAAGGGTCCCTCCTTTTCCCCTTTGAGTATTTACATGGCCCAGGGACCGATGCGGTATGAGATCGTGGGCTCAAGGTACATGTGATCCCCGGTTCGGTCTGGTGTGGCATGGGGCCGAATCACGGCGGTATCTCAGGTGGAGCATTCCTTGTGTAAGGGAGTCGGTGCTGAGGCTTTCAAGAACTTGGGGCTTTGATATTAAGGCCCCCCAAAAAAGCTGGCCTTTTTCACCAGGGTCGGCAAGCAATCGCTCTGCGAACTCTCCTGAGCGAGGTGACAAAGGCTAAGCCCTAAACCCTAAGCCTTAGGGGCTGTGTTCTTAGTGTGAGATGTCTTGCAGGCCCCTGTGCTTCGGCCCTCAAACCGAACCCTAAACCAGCAAGGCTCTTACGGAAGCGAAGCTTGCTAGATTACATGCTTATTAATCAGCTGTCAACAGAGAGACAAAAAGTGCTGGGGCGATAGGTCCGCGGGCGGAAACTCGCCTTGTTTTGTCTAGGGGGTTCAGAGCTTAGGGTAAGCTTTAGGGTATGAAGACTATCGCTGAAGCTGCGGCGAAAGCAATTGCCCGCGGCACACAAGACGAACTCAACCTTCCGTCTTTAAACTTCGGAACGCTACATCCTCCACACCCCTAACTAAACCCCTAACAGTAAATCCCATTATAATCAGAAACTTGACAGGTCCCAGCCATTTGGAGTCCAGGCCCTGAAGTTAGCTATCTGCAAAACGCCGAAAACCTCTCAGTCTACATCCTAAACCCTAAATGCCTTTACCCTAAACCCGCAACACCCTGAGCAATCCCCTGAACCCCTAAAGGCCTAAACCCTAAAACCCTCTAAAACTGCCCGGAGCCCCAAGCCGAGGATCGCTGTAGCATAAGGATTGCGTATCTCCAGGGTGGCCCCTGGCTAATGCGCTGCAGAAGCTTGAAGATGATGGGGGCTGAGATCTTGTACGGCCTCGGCGAGGGACACCCCCCCCCCCTTCACAAGAAAAAGAGGCCCAGTCGAGGAGAAAAAAGCTGCAGAGGCCGCAAAGCTTAAAGAAGGAAAGGGCAGAAGCACCAAATTTCAAAGCCCTGCATAACTAGGCATGTTGAGGGTTTAGGCTTTGGTTTGGGGGCTCAGGGTTTCCGTTCCAGCCCAAATCAAGTGTACTCGAACTCTTGCAAGCACCCCTCCATTACTTGGAGGTTCGTGGGTAGTTGTAAGTGGGGTTATAAGATAAGTCCTCTAATATGAGTTATAAGTATAGTTATCCTACTTATAACCCCACTTATAACTACCCATGAACCTCCAAGTGGGGTGTAGGAAGTCAACTCTAGGGTTTGGTAGGTTAAGGTAAACAGACATTTCAAGAACCCAAGCCCTTCCAGCCACCAGCAGCTGCCGGTCAAGGGTCCCTTGTGGTTAGCGAGACAACCCCTAAGACCCTGGGGCCAGAGAGAGGTTTAGGGTTTAAGGGTTAGAGTTTAGGGTTTAGGGTTTTAGGGTTTTTGGGCAGCTTTATGCTCTACGATCTCAATAAACGACCTGAAGCCGAAACGGCTAAACCCCAAAGCTACCAAACCCTACTGTCCCCTAAACCCTAAACGTAAACCCTAAACCCCAAAACTACCAAACCCTAAACCCTAAACATAAGCCCTAAACCCCAAAACCACCAAACCCGAAACCCTAAACCCTCAATCCTAAACCCTAAACATAAGCCCTAAACCCCAAAACCACCAAACCCGAAACCCGCAACCCAAAAGCAAAGAAGCCCTGAAGGCCCACAGCGACCGAGGGAAGGACAGATTCGACCTTGGGGGCTTGGGAGATCTTGACTTCAGAGGCTCTATGGGCTACATGGGTGGTTGTCAAAATTGGGGTCCCTTTTGGGGTACCCTAAATAATAGGTGCCGTACTATAATAGGGACGCAAAAAGGGACCACAGTTTTGACAACCACCTATATGGGAATTTCCGAAAATTCTGTAAGGGTTCCTTTAAAGGGAAACCAGAGAAATTTGGAGTTTCCGAAAATTAGGGGTACCTTGTTGTTTTGGGGATCCTTGTAATAAGGATCCGACTATATTTAGGGTACTATATTAGGGTCCCCGATTTTCGGAAACTCCGCTAGTAAGGGTTTGGATTTAGGATTCTGGGCTGAGGATCCTTCGGGGTTTGGAGTTTCTGGCTCGGGGGTTTAAAGTTTAGAGGTTCTTACGGTTGATGATATAAATCCTGCATTACCTTAAGGACCCTAAACTAGGGGAATTATGGTATATTCCTCATTATGGGTAATGCAGGATTTATATCATCAGCCGTAGTGACTTAGTGTGGGGCTCAAGAGTTTAGGTTTTGGGGCAGGTAGGGTTTGGGGCTTAGAGTTTAGGCTAGTATGCTTTGGAAGCTCTGTGCTTCTTGCGTCTCTCTGCTTAAGCAAGCCCACAACAGCCAAATCAAACTGAACAAGATGCACATCACCAAAACGACCTTGACCCGGGACTGCGGTTCGCAGAATGTCCAAAGTTCCAGACATAGAAAGATCTTCAGTGTCAGGAATCTTTGCACCCCCATAAATGATTCGAAAAGACACCGAGGTGCAGAGCAAGAGAATCTGAGGCTTTTGGCCCGTGTGTTCGGCTTAGGAGGGCTTTTGAGTTTACGGTCTTGAGGGAGAGAATTGACGAGCAGACAAGGGACACCTTAGTTTTGGTGGCTGGCCGGACTAGCCGCAGGAGCCCTGTTAACCTTTGGATCGACGCAGCCATATGTACTTGCCTAGGTGCAGTACCGTCTCAAGCCACGGCACCATTACCTGTTACGGGCTGTAAACTGTAAACAATGTAGAAGCCTGAGTTGTTCATTTTTGGCATGACACTTTTCCTTTGGGTCCTTGGTAAAATCTAATATGCAGCAGAACCCTATTCTAAATTTCCTAGGCCTACAAACCCCTACATAAACCTATGTAAAACCTCATGAAGGGCCCCTGGCAGACTTATGGGTTCCTTCATCCGAGCCATCTACAGGCACTGGTATCGAGGCCAATGGACCGAAGAGGCTGAGATCTGGGCACGCAAACGTCGAAACGTTTTGGGAGGGGCGTGCGCAGCGCATCGCCGACGATGACCTCAGAATATACATATCTATATATATATATGTATGTATGTATATATATATATATATGTATATGTATATGTATATATATATATATATATATCATTATATATCTCTCTCTCTCTCTCTGTCTCTCTCTCTCTCTCTCTCTCTCTATCTCTCTTGCTTGTACCCACGTGCGCAGAAATACACGACAATTGATGTCACTACTTCTTGCGGGTTTTCGGGTGCAGGTGCAACTCTACCGCTAGGCCCGAGCTGGCCACAAGCTCTGTAGGAACTTTCCTAAACGCACAGCTCTTGACTCCGAACTCGAAAGTTGCGGTTCATAACGAGCATGATTAGGGCACTTTTGTGCGTTTTCTAGAGAACTCAAGTTTAGAATTTGGGGTCTGGGGCCTGGGTTGTGCCGGATCTCAATTCGAGTCGAGCTCTCGGCCGAAACGGCTTGGGTCTGGGTGTAGTGAGCATAATACCGGTATTCTGGGCTTTTAAACAAACAGGGAGACAAAAGTATAGACTTTTACTTCATTATGGTTCCTTTAAGAAAAAAGTGTTAAAGTATGGTACTCCAAGCCCAGTATTCGTGGCCCGAAATCAAACCAGGCTGCAAGAAATCTGCGAGCCGTTTGCCGGCCCGGCTCAAGACTTTCTATTCCCCAACTCTAAACCCCAACCCCCAAACTGCGTAGACTCACGAACGGGCCTGCTTCGAAGCACCTATAACTGTAACCACAACCAGAACCCATGAGCCTCTCCATGAAACCAGATCTTTAGATCCCAAACCTGACCCCTGAACTCTAAACCATTGTAAGCCCATGACTTCCAAGTTTGGGTATCCCAGTGAAGCAGCGCGATTGCGCGTCTCCTGATCTCAACTTCGGGGATTGCAGCATTTGAGGGCTTCTGCTCGTGAATCTCACAGGACATGAGGGCATGGGTGTGCCCTTCGAATCTACTCAAATCCACAACAACAAGAGCATCAACTGAACTACTACTTTTCTTGGGACGTACTACACGGCCCAGATGATAGCCGTTTGTGAGCCCAAAACAATACACTACCAATACCACTACTGTACCACGACCCCACCACCACGACGACGACTACTCGTAACCCTGAGCACTAAACCCTAAAAACCCTAACGCCCAAACCCTAAAACCCCAAAGCCCTAAACCCGAAAACCCTAAAACCCAAACCCTAAAAACCTAAAACCCTAAAACCCTAAAGCCCTAAACCCAAAACCTATCTACTAGCTACTACCAACTACTGCGACTGCGACGGGCTGAGGGCCCCTGAATCCGAACACAGGGCCGGCCTGCACCATACGCTCCTCGAGATCTATGGTGTAGACCTGTGAGGCTTAGGGTTTAGGGTTTACCTGTTAGGCTTTCAGAAAGCTTAGGGGCTGTAGGGGTCTTAGGGGTTTAGGGGTTTGGGGCCTTGGGAGCTTGGGGTTTAAGGGTATAGGATTTATGCCTTCAGCACGTTAGGGTTTGCGGGTTTCTGTCGCAGGTTTGCGGGTGTCGCAGGTGTTTAGGGCCTAGATTTGAAAAAGCAAAAACACAGTAGCTTTAGGCTGGAGGCACTTTACGGCCTTGGGGAGGATGTAGGGGTAGGTTGGGGTCAGGGTCCGTGGGGCGGTATGGGTTTGAAGGCAAGGTTCGGGGTTCTGGCTCGTGAGCTTTCGAGCCTTTGCTTGACTAGCTTCACATTGTGCCGACTGGCTTCAATACAGCCCGGAAGACTTCAGACGGAATTCGCATCGAATATCGGTGTCTGGATAGGTAACCGTAATGTCTCCTTCGAGTCCCCATTTCAGTATGGACAGTATACACCCCTAACACCTTATTTTAGCTGCTTAGGCCCCTGATGTCGTGAACCCGAATAGAACCCTTTCAGGAACCCTTAGAGGAACACCATTCTAACTAAGGCCTATACTGGTAACACCTCTGGCCAGCATTATTCCAATAGAGCACCCAACTCCAAGGGAGCAAAACGCCGAAACGCCCAACAAGACTAAAACCGAACCCCAAGCCCTAGAAAACCTACATGAAATGCACAAGCCCTACAGCAGACCCTTTAGCAACTCCAAGCCCCGAAGCCCAGAATTTTTAGAGTTGTTTTCCGGGTGTTGCTTGAAACATGCCACTCTGGAACTGTAATATTAGGGCCTCTATATTCAACAAGTAGGGACGTTAAAAGTTATCCCACATCGGTACAAGGCGAAGATCGAGCTACGAGGCTTCTTCAACTCGCAACCTGAGTTCCTTTTTGCTTGTAGAAGTTAGGACTCATAGGGTTACGGCCAAGGGTTCATAGGGTTTAGGGCTTTTTTGCCTGGGGTTTTGGGCTTGGGGTATTGGGCTTCGGGATTTGGTCTTAGGGGTCCAGGGTAAACCTTAAACCCGGACCAAGACAACCCTTCAGCCGCCTTGCGGGCTTGTGGGAGGAGCTGCACAGTCAGTTCTCCGGTGCCACAGCCGACCTTGAGAAACGGAACTATCTGAAGAAAACGTAGCCAGCTCTGAATCAGGAAGGCCTTTTCTTACATGGTTCCAAAAAGTTGATGGGGATGTATAATCAACACATGGACGCCTGCGTTACCAGTAAGGCGAAGCGCATAGGCTTCGGAATTGGTGGCCTCGAGTTCGAACCAAAAGCGCTTGGAGTTAGTTCCGAGGGTTTCTGCCCTTTCCCAGCCTTTTGGTGCAGTGCTGGGGGCAGCTTCGGGCTATGGGGCTTTGGGTTCACATGTACGGCTGGGTTCAGATTTCTCTTCTGAGGTTTGTAGGCTCCCAGTTGAGTCACTCAGATTTACGAAACTTTGAATTTGAGACTTGGAGAGCCTTAACTTAATTGCCTCGGCAAAGCCAAACCGAAGCTGTCGAAACTTCAACACACCGACCAAAAGAGCCCTCAAAGCTAACAGTGCAAACCCTGAAGTGAACCTCAATCCTAAATACACACGAAATACCTGCGGGTGCTTGCATAAACCCTCGCACCCCCAAACCGCCCAAGCTTTGGCGTAAGTGCGGGCGTCGTGTCTGAGTCCGAATCCAGTCCTATTCGGACTACCACTCCTGCAATGAACCTGAAACTGCAAGTATGATCCACCTGGAAAGGTCCAAGGCATACAGCAACGGGACCCCATGAATTCCGGATTTAGGGTTGATCTCAACACCAGAAAGGCTTACGGTAGGGGTTGCAGTTTGGGATTCCAGGTTGCCCGAACCCTATATGCAAACAACAAGAAACAGTATTTTGAGAGTTTGTGTTTTGTGATTTCTTTATATCTATAATATGTTCGTGTTTCAGTAGGCAGTTGGGGGGGCTCAGGTAGGGTTTAGGGTGCAGGGCTTGATAGCTGAGGGTCTGGGCCCCACCCCCAGGATGTGGTTCTCCCGCCTCATAAACAGCATCGGAAGGCTGGATCTTTGCAGCCTTGATGATCTTCTGCACTATACCTGGATTAATGTGGGGGTCATCATAATTAGGATGGATTTGAGGCTCCTTATTGTACTTATAACAAGGAACCCTAAGGAAGAACATGGGTAACTATTGAGGCTTCTATAGTAGGCCTGGAGGTTCAGGGTTAGAAGTTAGGGTTTAGCCGCTGCAGTTGATTAGTTTTCTTGGTGCAGGACCTGTGTTTCTCTATCTTCCTCTGCGCTCTCTAGAAACTATCCCTAAATCCTGAAATCGAAATCCTCGATCCCAAACCCACAAATCCCAAATCCTGAGGTCAGACCCCATCACTTTGCGGAATCTGCTGCACTTGCATCGCTGGTTCGGGTTCAGAGTCTTAAAAAGTTTAGAAGTTTAGAATGGAGATGTGTGGAGGAATATCAGGGTTTAGGGAGCTGACTGTAAGCGGTTTGGAGTTGAGAGTTTGTGGATTCGGATTTGGGGTTTCGGGTTCGGAACAATGGCGGGCCTTGGTTGTGAAGAATGTGCTGCCCCCGTGCACGGGACAGCGGCAAGCCGGTGGCGGGGTGCACCTGAGCTCGATCCCTAACCCGTCAACCCTAAACCTTAAACCCCTAAACCTAAACCCCTGAACCCTCAAACGAATTAGAAAGGTGTGGGTTTGGCACGATTCGGGCTCAGGGCTTTAAGGTTTAGGGCGGCAATGGTCTGGCATGAGATTTTGAGGGGATTTAAGTTTTCGGCTTAAGGGCTGGGGGTCTAGAGAGTAAGGTTCATGGCTCAAGGTTAGAAGGGTTGGGTGTTGGCTTCTGTGTCTTGGCTGTTCCCTGCAAGTGTTATGAATTTGGTTCTCACAACTTAGCATCTGTATCCTTGTCGCCTAAACGCGCCTCCCAAATCCTACACCATATAACTCTAACCCCCAAGACAAACCCTAAATCCGAGTCCCCGAAATATTCGGCCTAACACCGTAAATGGCGTAGCCTGTAGCCCTTTCGCCCGACCCAGCCAAACACAAACCAAAATGAGCTCTGGCTGCCTTCGGCGCTCGAGCTGTCGGCTTTCGCAGGGGAAGGCACCTTTCCAGCGCAAGACGTTGACCCTTCAGAGCGTTAAGGGTTCAAAAGGGCGAGGCTGTAGGTTGAACTCTTCAGACGGCCGACAAATCATTGGGTTTGGGGCTTGGTTGCATTCTGCTTCTGCTCTTGGCCTTCTTAGGGGTTGCAGAGCTTAGTAAGACCGAACATAGCTACATGTTGGACCTAAGCGGAACCTGATGGTTTATGTCGCCGTGCCTGAAAGTTGGTTTCAGCATCCCTCAGGCTACGTAAACGCTTCAAGACGAACAAAGGAACACAAAACTTCCCCTGGCCCTAAGTCCTGAGTCCCAAACCGTCAGCGCCGAATTGCCGAAACTCAGACCTCCAGAACCCGAAGCCCTGATGAATCGTGCCAGAAGAGCTTCTACATCTTGTCGGGTCCTCGCCAATTTAGGCTTTAGGGTTGTTCCGAGTATACAGACTTTGTATCTCGAGGCGATTAACAGAATGGTGCGGCAGAGGAGCATGCCCGGCAACACAATCACCACCCTTATATCTGGACATGAATGTATCTTTATTATCATAAGCTTAAACAGGTTGTTGCTTCATGGCAGCATCAGCAGAACCGAAGGTTGCTGCACGTCAAATAGTGACAATGACAAACAACATAGCATGCTGCAGTCTTCATAGGGCCCTTTTCATGACCCTGATAGACCCCTTTTAAATGGAACCCACAGAAAGAACCGCTAAGTGTGCTGCTCAAGTGCTGAAAGCATCTGCAACGAAAATCCCACAGCATACGACCGGCGGCCTCGAACAGCGCACTGCAATCCGCTCGCCACTCGCCATCGTGCAAAGCTATGCTCGTCTGATCTAGGGTCTTGAATAACTAGAATATATTGGGCTTTGGGGGTAACGCTCGTTTTGTGTTTTTGGGTACATAAATATATAGGGGCTCACAATGGAATGCTTTGTCGGCATTAAAGTCCCACGGGATCAGCATTCAAAGCTTGGTGTTACCAGCTTGGGAATATGCTCACAAAGTCTGTGAAGTTGCAAAGGTCTTAGACGGCTTAGGGTTGATGGCTCTATATGTAGGGCGTAAGGATTTAGGGCTTCGGTCAGCCCAAACCCTAAACCCTGCATAAATATTTCAAGTTTCGTAGTTGGGTGGCTTCGGGTTTAAGGTTTAGGGGTTTCGGGTTTGAGGTTTAGGGGTTTCGGGTTCAGGGTTCCGAACTTTCCAAGTGTGGCTCGAGACCAAGGCGCCACAGAGCTTTTGCTGTGAGCGCTGCTTTCCCATCTTCGACAGCCCTGAAAGCATGACCTTACGCCGTAAACCTTGGGAACTAGAGCCAAGCCCTCGCAGAACCCGCGCGGATCCCGTGCAGTAGATCCCTCATATATAGATCCCAGCCTTAGTCTAGACCTTAAAGCATGAACACGAACGGGCAAGCGATTCTCAAGCAGTTGCCAAGTCGGTTCTGCATTTCGCTTTAACTTTTTGGGCCAAAGGGCGCTGATGAGTTGCTGAACAGATTCCTGCGTGGGCCCCGATGCGGTATCCTAGGAACGGGCACCAGGACGAGTCAATTCGTAAACTGCAGAGCTTCCCCGGGCTGGCCGAGTCTAGCGCATCTTGGCTGAATGCCCCCCCCCCCAACCCACTGTAGTTCCATACATCTTGTGTGTAGGGGCTGTTTAAAACTGTTTAAACAAACACATACTGTGTAGCATCTAAACAATTATATATTGCTATGAATATGCTTGGCTCCACGGGTTGGTCGATGCGGCCTTGAACTGCTAAGATGGCACTCCTGTAGGTTCATGGATAGTTATAAGTAGGGTGATAAGTCCGCGAATATGAGTTATAAGCATAGTTATCCTACTTATGACCCTACTTATAACTACCCTAAACCCTATAACCCTTTCGATCCCTTTAAAGGAACCCTACATATAACTACCCATGAACCTCCGAGCTCCTGTTTTCTCAACCGAGCGACGCAGAGTCATCTCTGAGGTTTCCTGGCCCGACCTGTGGGAGTTTCCGAAAATCGGGGACCCTAATATAGCGGTTTAGGGTTTGGGTTTAGGGGTTTAGGGTTTAGGTTTAGGATAGTACCCTAAATAATAGGATCCTGATTATAAGGACCTCGAAATAAGATACTTCGAATTTTCGGAAACTCCCATGTATGATCGTGCAGGTGTGCGAATCAACTTAAGCACGCAAGCCCTACTTGCTCGGGCCATATGGGTGGTCGTCAAAATTATGGTCCCTTTTTGGGTTCCTAATGTAATACGGCACCTAATCTTTAGGGTACTCAAAAAGGGACCCTGATTTTGACAACCACCCATATGACTGCAGGGATATTTGCGCTCCGGTGGAAGCCTTGAGCTTCCTATAGTCGCTGTTTAGGGGTTTCGGGTTTAAGGCTTAGGTGTTTCGGGTTAAAGGCTTAGGTGTTTCGGGTTTAAGGGTTAGGGGTTTCGGGTTTAAGGTTTAGGGGTTTCGGGTTTAAGGTTCAAGGGTTTCGGGTTTAAGGTGTAGGGGTTTAGGGTTTAGGGTTTCAGTATGAGAAACATGCATATTTCAAGCACCTGGCTACTACTCTCACGACTCAAGCACACCCGCACAGGCGAGGTCGGCTGGCCGGCCAGTCTGTACATATGCGCCAGCATGATTTCTACAAACTCGAGACCCTAAACCCTAAACGTTAAGCCTTGAGCCCAAACCATAAACCCTGCACCCTAAGCCTTTCCGTCTCCAATGAGACCCTAGATTCGACCCTACACCCATCGGAGCACCCTCGGCCTCTAATTCCGAGATGCCTATGGTTAGAATGGGATCTGCGCGGTACTCTTATGTTAGGGGCGACCAAGGGGGTACTACCAGACTCACTAGAATAGTTATCTATCCGACCCCTGTATTAGCAAGACCTCTCCTTCTGAGGGAGAAGTAACAGAGACGTAGGAGTAGTAGTAGTAGTAGTAGTAGTAGTAGTAGTAGTAGTAGTAGTAGTAGTAGTAGTAGTAGTAGTAGTAGTTGTAGTAGTAGTAGTAGTAGTCGTAGTAGTAGTAGTAGTAGTAGTAGTAGTAGTAGGATCCGAGCCGGATCGTCCCCAGCCCGAAGGCTACTTCAAACACTCGGGAGCAAACAGCCTTTCCGCTTCCGCCCTTCAAATCTAAGCCCTACCAGTATCATCCATAAACCCATGCAAGTGAGCACTTAAGCCTCCGTAAGCTACCAAAGCCACTAAGCGTTTCAGTGTAAAACTGGCAGCAATGAAAGGCTCAGGGTTTAGGGGCTAACGCACTCCCAATAACCCTTTATGCGAAGTCCACTACACCCGAAGTCACCTGACCCCAAACTCTGGCGTACACCCTAACACCCTAGACCCTGGACGCTGCACCATAAACCCTGTCAAATGCACCCTCTGCAGACTTCACTGTGCCTCAGGGTGTGAGATCTCAGCGAACACGGCCGGTATGAAGGAGATTTGGTTTGGGGTTTCAAGGTTTGTTCAAGTTTAGTTAGGAAGCTTTTTGTGCTTAGAGTCTAGTTTAGGGTCTTGAGGGCTTTGAGGGTTTAGGATTTTTTGGGCTTAACGTCTTTAGGGTTAAAGCCCTCAGGGATTCGCGCTCTTAAGGTTTAGGGGTGCAGGGCTCGAGCTCGCTCAGGGCTTTGGGCTTGGGGTTTAGGGGTTCAGGGGTCAGGGTTAAAGACCCGCGCCGGGTCTGGAGTAGCGGTTCGGGGTGTGGCTTTACAGTGAGGCTTGCGGCCTAGCTTTGCGTCTGCGGTTCATACCTGTAGACGTAACACCCTAAACCCTAAACCCTGAAGCCCAAACCCTGCCCCAAAACCCAAAACCCTACACCTAAAGTCCGTTTCCGGCGAGTTGGGAGCCCAAAAGAACGCTTTGAACAAGCCCTGGAAAAAACCTGGACTTTTCGGATCTATTATTGTGCCTTCCATATATATGTATATATATATATATATATACATACAGAGACTGAGTAATATGTATGTATGTATGTATGTATGTATGTATGTATGTATGTATGTATGTATATATATATATATGTATAAGCATATATTATACTTTTACTTCAAAGAGCATGGGCTATTTGGAGCTCAAACCTGGCCTCCTGAAGCCTGAGACATTCGAAGAGTCGAGCCTCCTGAAAGCCTCCTTCCTTAATTCCCAAAGGGTCCGAAGTACCTGTATGGTAGAGTGTAGGGTTTCTATGTTAGGATTTGCTATTATGATCCAGGGAAGTGCCCCCCCCCGCAACAGTACATAGGACCGTTAGGGATTAAAGCCTGAACCCCAGAAGTCTAAGCCGGGAGAAAGTAAGCCCCAAACCCTAGCGACGACTGAAACGTCGGGTTTAGGTCCATGGAGTTCGTGTTTAGGACGGAGGCTGCAGTTTTTAGTAGCGCAGCTCCATGAAGTCATTTGAAGCCGAGGCCAAAGCAGCACACAGTCATCTCCATAGCCTGAGTTTTAGGCTTAGGGTTTATGGTTGGTAGGTTAAGTCTTTACTTGGACCCGAACAACCTACTTTTAAGAGCTCCGGAATATGAGTTCTTTCCGTTTGTCCTTAGAAAGGTAGGCTACTTGGAGTTAAGGTATACGTTTGGGCGGGTTTCGGGAATCTCCCGGACCTGGAATCTCCGAACCCCTAGTTACAAACATCAAGCCTTAAACAACAAATCCCGAAACCCTAGTCTCATCCTAAAATCTTCAACCCTAAACCCTAAACCCTAAACCCTTAACCGTCTGATTCAAGAGCTGAAGAGCTGGGGCTGGGGAGGCATTGGTTCTATGAAAAATCCGGAAGGCTCGGGGTCGGGCCTTGTTGGGTTGAGGGCTTCGACGAGGGTATGGGGTTTAGGCCCTTTCGGCTCTTATGGTTCGGGGTTTAGGATCGGATTGACTAAGTAGAAACTGCTTTATGAAGATATGACGAAAGGTCGACGAGGCTGACTTTCTCGGCTGTGGGCTCTGTCCCTTTTTTACTAGCTTATAGACGGCCCAAAGTCCACCCCAACGCCCTGAACGCTCAATCCTGAAGCCACGTCGGGAGCCCGAAGATCTTCGGTCTATGACCGCATCGATATGCTGCACCTCAGAACTTATCAGATGTTGGATCTAAACATCGACCCCTCAAACCCGAAACCCTAAATCCTGCGCATTCGACCCCTTGAGCGCGAAGCCGATCAGCTTGGAAGTTGGAGAAGCATACTGAGCTCGTCGTTCTAGAGCCCGGAAAGAGCAAGCCCCAAAACCTCAAACCTCTCAAGCCCCAAATCCTTTCAAGAGAAGCCGTATGTACTTATGCACACTTATGAGCCCTATAGACTAGATTTAGCCTTCACGTATTGATTTTCAGGGTTTGGGGTTTGCATAAGCCCTGAACACCTTTGAGAACCAAACATGCTCCTACAAACCCCTCAACCCAAACCCTAAACTCCCTGAACATCCCTATGTCTAATCCCTAAACGCTGAACTACGCCCATAAAACTCAAGCTCGTCCTTTCCTGAGCGCCCTGCTTGACTAGGCCGTCCCGACCAGCCGTGACCAAGATGTCCTAACAAGGCTCACCTACTGTTGGTGATATAAACCCTGCATTACTACCCATAATGAGGAGTTTATCATTGTTCCCAAAGCTTAGGGTCCTTAAGATACTGGAGGATTTATGACACAAACAGTATCTCAAAAAAGTGGAATACCGGAGCCAGAGAACATGGAACTGGGTTCATAAGGCTCCTGTATGGGTTCCGGGCTTCTTTACCGCTTGGTGAGTGGGGTGCCCTTATCATGACAAGGATCCTTATTACTTATTACTGGGGGTTCTATACTCGGGTCTCCTACGTATTTTCCGAATCTCCAACCTTCGACAAGGGTGATGGGGCTTCGAAGGAGATAGATGTGAGCAGGGCTGAGGAACCGAATGCATAAGCCCGTATACCCTGAAGCCTCGACCTAGCACCCCTAAGCCTCGCCTAAACCCTCAACCCTAAACCCTAAACCCCTACACCCGAAACCCCTAAACCCTAAACCCCTAAACCCTAAACCCCTAAACCCTAAACCCGAAACCCCTAAACCCTAAACCCGGCTCTCGACCCTGGACCCCCGGGACCCCTATCCCCCCCAGGTAGGGAGTGCTGCTTCCGCAAGCGAGCCGGCAACACATTTTGCAAGGAGATGGTGCACCTAAGCTGCGGCTTTACAGCTTCTACCTGTCCAGTATACGAAGGGAAATAAAGGTGAACCTTTGGGATTATGTGGGGTTTGTAGTAGCACCCAAAAGGTCAACGGATAACTACTCTGAGTTTTAGAAAAGGTTGGACAGGCTTTGCTGAATGATTCGATCTAAAATTATCAGTACAAGGAAAGCATACGTTTCAAGACATGTCACTATCGTTGAGTGACGATCAGTAAAGAAGCTTCTAAGCGTACAGAGGCTCTATCCGCGTCTGGCATACAGAAAGAAGGGTTATAGGTCTCGTTCAGGGGTGTCTTCAGGGTTCAAGGTCATGGGTTTGTGGTATGAGGTTCGGAGTGCTGGGTTTAATGCTATGACTAGACCTTAACCCCCAACCGGTTGAGGGGATGAGGTTTGGGCATCAGGGTTCGACTTGGGAATGACTCAGGCATCTGCCGGGTTCCTCAGCTAGTTGAAGTCTAAGAGTCTTTCGGGCTTGGGGTTTCGGGTGATGAAAGTTCTCCCAGAAGAGGGGTTTAGGGCTTCCGCTCTCCGAAATGGTCTAACCCTAGACCTCATAAACATTAACCCGACAAAGCTGGAAGCCAATTTCGAGAAGGACCGTCGCCAATACTGAGCTCCTGCTCTGCTGCTGCTACACTACCAACTTCTGGATTCGTCCTGCCAGTGGGCTTCTTCAGCATGTCATGTAAATTTCCAAAGTCCATACTATATTATAGATTCACTATAGTAAGGATCCCCCCTCAAATAAACAATATAATTATTAAGGCCCCTACAGAAACTTGAAGGCGTGCAAGGTTTAGGTTTCCCCAAGGGTCCAAGTACCCAATAATCATATACTCACCGAACTCCTAAGCTACATAACTACTATCCTAAAACCGAGTACCTGACTATTGGGTCCTTTGACCCTTGTGCTCAGGGTATTACCACGGGTCGACTTACTGGCATCCCATGAAGACAAACGACCACAACTGACTCCCCTGAAGCCTGGACTGAAAAGCAACACACACTCATGGTCTCAAGCTTCAGGGGTCTGCTTTTGAGATACCTAACATCGCGGATAACACCCTCTCAAGCCCAACAGACCCCATGGACAAAAAGGAATGTTTAGGGGGTGGGGTTTCCGGTCCAGGGTTTGTGGCTCAGCCCATCCTCCACGCTCCCCCTGCTTTGGGGCCGAACAGGTCGAGAATGGCATCGCGATGGTTGGGGCTCGGCGGGGACGACGAGTCCTGTTTTTGGGCACACTCACGATGAAGGATCTTGGGGCAATCGGCGCTTGAAAGTGGCATTGCAATACGGCGGGGCTTGTCCTCGAGATCTCTCACTCTGCTATTGCATCTCGCTTTGAGAACATCTTGTTGGCTTGCTCCAGCATGCTCCCAACCGCAAAAAAGCCTGCAAACCTGAGCCGTCATCCCGAAACCCTGCACCCTGAACCTGCGACCTTTAAGCCTCATCCCAGAACCACCAAGACCGGCTAAGGGCTTAAACCCACCGTCAGACGGTCGCAAACGCCGAAAGCCCAGCGCTCGAAACCGAACCCTAAAACACCTAACCCCAAAACCCAGGGAGCCCCCACTCTAGAAGACTGGATGATTACCAATGCAAATACTATTGCATATTATCAAAATGTAAATATAATCACATGAGTCCTTTAGTATATCGCAATACCTCCCCCCCCCTAGACACATCCACAGGCAGCACCCAAAACCACACATATTCTACATATTCTAATTGGTACGGCCCCCCCTTCCCATCTTTCATGCTCCTGGCTTCCCACGCGCCTTTGAGCGAGCTATGGGGCTCGGTGATGAAGGTTGGCGTTAAGGGCCCAGGAAGGCTTAGTAGAGCTTCAGGGTTTTAGGCTTCCGGGTGTAGGACTTAGCAGGCTTAGTAGGGCCAGGTTTTCAGGCTTCAGGGTTGAGCGTGTAGTGCTTAGTAGGGCTTTAGACTTTGGGGGCTTGGCTTTTGGGGATTTGCGAGGATTTAGAGCTTTTGGTATTTAAGGCTTCGGGTTTAGATGGTTCAGGATTTGGCATTTACGGTTTAGGGCTTGTGGTTCATCGGGCTTCAGGTTTTGATTCAGGCCAAGTTCAGGGCTTAATTATAGGCTTCAGGGTTTGCGATTTAGGGCTTAGACCTTAGGATTCTAGGTTCCCTAGGAGCAGAGTTCTGGATCTTTATGTCGGAAGGTTGCCTGCTGGGTTTCGGCGCGGGTGCAGTAAAACAAAAAAGCAAAACAACCTTGAGGTGAAATGTACTATTGTAAACTCCCAAAGGTGGGAAGCCTAATTAGGGACCAATCGTGCTGGGATTCCCTATACTTTGCTCTTAGGGATTGGGGCTATCGGGTTACCAACTTTTCGGCTTTTGCTGTATGTGTGTTTGAAGAGCTGGGTGTAGGGTTCATCATGCGGGCAGGGTCTAGGGGGCATTAAAGAGATTGCTAAAGGAGATTGCTAAAGGATGATATGTGTACTTGCTGGATCTTACACCGAAAAGGACAGCCGAAAGCCACAATGCCGATTCGCATCTTCGAAAAAAGCTGTAACTGTTTGAAACGAACTTCATGTTCTTTTAAACCCAACTTATCAACTGCGAACTTATTTGTGCACTGTCACAACTACTTCTACCAGACAGCATGTACTGCTTCATCCCAGGCTGATAGTGCCTCTGAGCTCGTCATCCCGCGCGATGCATGTTGAGGGTACGGCCTTAACCCCTCAACCCAAAATGCACAAAACCTTAAACCCTAACCCGTAAACCCTTAACCCTCAACCCCTAAACCCTAAACCCCTTAACCGTAAACCCTCAACTCCTATAAACCCTAAACCCCTAAACTCCTAACCCCTAAAACCATCAACCACCTCAACCCAAAACCCAAACATCGAGAGGGGAGAGCCCCGAGCAAAGTGGACCGAAGCCCTCTGCCAGAATCATGTTATCTTCCCTGCAGAAAATGCACAAGAAACCTAACAATCCCGTCATTCATGAACCGTCTACCCAGACCCTAACTTCGATCATCTAGACGTTCGCGAAATTGGCGCCTCAAAAGCCCAAAGAAGCTCAAAACTCAAATCGCTCCGAGACCCCAGCGACAGCGACGCCGGCGCCTCGTTCCGCTGGCCACCCTGCTCCTGACCCAAAGCCGAGAAGGGAACTGGTGGCTGAATCTGCTGACGCTCAAATGAACATGTGGGTGGCTTAGGGTTTAGGGTTTAGGGTCCCTACTTTTTATACGTCACCTACTATTTAGGGTACCCAAACAGGGACCATAATTTTGACAACTACCCATGTGGTGGATGATGGTCTCCTGCTCAGCATGCAGAATCTGTTGGGCTTAGTCAGAATAAGCACGACTGGCCTCAGGATATTTCTTGGAAACAACATCTACCGTGCTCGAAGCTCTAGACGAGTCTTCAAGCCTTGGCTTCTTGTCCGCAGACGGTCTGCCTACCTTTCTGCTTCTTCCGGGATTGGGCAGGGATGCGACCGCAAACCTTAAGGCAACATAAACACGCCTGGAACTGGACGTTTTGCAAGCGTGCACAACATGTGCAGGGATGAGAAAAGCTTCGAATACCCTTCATGGGACATGAAGGACAGTCAAGTTGCATGGAGTACTACCATGGCACCATGAAGTGCAGTACTGTGGTAGCGCACGCCAAAGTGACTCATAATTTTCAGTGGAACGCTTGCACGCATCACCGTCCTCGCAAAGACTCAGACACTTCCTGGTTCTTAGTATTAGTAGGGAATGGGGGAAAGGGATCTCCAGAAGGTTCCTCGTTTAGCCTTGGGAATTAGGGCTTTAGGGTGCATAGTCCCTACAACCCCTTCCCCCCATATCCTACTAAGAACTAAGAACTAGGAAGAAGAAGAAGAAGCGAATTGTCGCGAGAACTGCATGGCCTGGCTCAGCTCCGAGCTTCTTGCAAGCTGTCTGCACCGGAACACTGGAACAGGATTCTGCAAGTACTTCAGAGTAGTGACTGAATTCATGGCAGCTGCTAGAGCTAAGCAAGAAGTGGGGAAGGGACAGGGTTTCTCCTGTCCGGTCACCCCCCACTGCGAAGCAATTAGAGCTTTGAGCTGGTGAAACTGTTGCCAAAATCTTCGAGGGAAAAGCCGAGAGAAGGTGGGACCTTCCTTTGCAGGACAACTTGACACCAGTTTGACCTGACGAATGATGGCGGGGGGCCTAGGATCTTGGGTCGGTCCATGAAGGTCTTCACCTTCCACCTCAGCCAACGAAGTCTGAGGAGGAGGAGGAGGAGGTCGAGGTCGTTTATAAAGACTGAGACAAGAAACCTTGACCTTAGTTCGGCTCTGATAGCTGATGACTCTGGGCCTAGCAGCATCCGAGCACCGAGTTCGAGTCCTGAGATGTCTCTCCAATCACAGGACAGTGGCCCCGGAGAGGCTCAGAGGCTTCGGAAGCACTGGTGGAAGCCCGTGACGCAGACGCCAGCTGGGACGACGCTATTGCGGAGCCCAGGCATTCATGCACTGCTTCCGAGAATTCTAGACCGCTGCATGAGGCGAGAAGCTTCACGCAGTCCTCACCTATCCCTTCCATCGACGCATCGATGACATGGAAGGGCCGTTTGCAGACGACGAAGCTTCGCATTAACGATAGCCACGACTCCTGACCAAGAATGACAACTAACTGCTTGGCTCCCTCATCGCTGGTCTGAAAGTCGTCCATGGCACGGATGAAGGCGGTAAAGGTCTCGCTAGTCTCGACATTGGTCAAGCCTGCACGATCGCATTGCAATTCGAAAGCCAGTCGGCTGCAGGCTTCTTCCACAGCGATTAAGAAGTGGACGGACTTGTCGAACTGCCCCAATGAAGGGGCATGACTGTTGCTTTCTGGCTCCAACATGCTCAACGACTGCGACATGACCGACTTCTGTACACAGGCATCCGACGACGCCTCACTCTCGGTGTGTCGATCCATCATGCACAATCCACTCTAGTCTGAGTCAAAACGGCCGACTGCGGTCGATAATGAGTTCGTCGGTGCCAAGACGAAGCGAACTCTTCAACGGCAATATCCTCTCTTCTAATTAGTATGTTATACCGTATAACCTTGTATATTTTACTCTAACTTTTCAAGAATACATACATCTGAAACGGGATCTGACCTGTGTTGCGCAGTATACAGTAACGACGAAGCATACTGCCCTCTTCCCGCCTCTAAAAAGAGCCCAAAGTAGAGTCGAATAGGAACCCTTCTGAAACCCGACTAAATTCAAACAACTCTAATCCAGCCCCTTATTGGGGGAATGTCTGCTGTGACACCAGAGCCATGGCTTCAAGACTTCCGAGGCTGTGGGTGCGCATGGGCCAATCGGGCTTATGCAATGTATACTTTAGGGTTTAGGGTTTAGGGGTTTAGGGTTTTAGGGTTTTAGGGTTTAGGGGTTTAGGGTTTAGGGTTCTACTTCGGGATTTAAAGCTTATAGGGCTTTTGAAGAGAACACAAGATCCTAAACCCTAGTGGCTCCGGTCCTGTGCGCAAACCAATAAATACCATGAACCCCAATGCCCTGCATTTTGCTTCTGCTTCTCGCCGGCCGCGATAAACGACCTCGCAGTCCGCGCGCTGGCTCCACCTGGTGGGGTCTGGGAGTTTGGGATGGGTTTAAGGTAAAAGCCAGAAAGTTGGAATATGATTATCCTAACCCTTCTATGGTAAAATATAGGGTATCCTACCATGAAACCATATTCCAACTTTCTGGAGTTCCCTATACAGGGTTCTCATGCTGTGAGGCTGTCTGTCCGCTTCTGTTTCATGCAATGAGTTACGGCTTGAGGTCTAAGTTCTAGGATTCAAGGTGTGTCAGAGGATGGAAACCACACATCCTACCGGCTTGAAGAGTTTGAACCTCGCAGAATGTCCACCATGAAGTCGTTTGGAGTCTGCGCCCCGTAGGTAAGCGACACACAGCACGGGACATGAGCCCTAACCTCGTATTCGGGGTTGTGGTGCCGAACTGCGTGCAGAAGCAACTCCGCCGGAAGTCGGTCTGCCAAGCCCTAAACCCCAGACAAGCCCTACATCCGAAATACTAGGCCATAACACCACCCTACTTTCGACAACCTACATCGCCCTTGAAAGTCTGAAAACTGCAGTAAGAGAAAAACACTAATTCATGCACACCCCATAGAAAACCACCATGAAACCCTGACCCCGCCCTATTCTTCAACACTATACCCTGAACCCGAAATCCTGAACACGAAACCCCAAACCCTGAACTCCTAAACACTGAACCCTTAAACCCTAAATCCGAAATCCGAAACCCGAAACCCTAAAGGGATGCGACTAGCACAGGAAGCTTTCCCCAGGCCTGGCGCACGGTCGCTGGCTCAAGGGCATTTCCTTCCCGAGCTTTAGCAGACGCCGGCTCCTCCCGTGGGTTTCTATTACTATTACTATTACTATTGCTATTACTATTACTATTACTATTACTATTACTATTACCACTACTATTACTATTAGCTTTTGTGGGATTCGGGTCCAGGGTCTGTTTGAGGCCACTGCTTGCAGATTTATTTAAGGTTCCGGGTTTGGAGTTGGCTCGAGTTTCGACTTGTGAGTTTGGGGTTCAAGGCCTTGGGGTGTGGGAACACGGAGTCTGGTCAACAATGTAAGGCCTCAGCTAACCTTTAGAACATGGTAGAAGAGAGCTTTGGGTTACCTTGCGCTCGACTTATTGCAAAAGGGACCCTGAGGCATGTTATTGGCAGCTTGCGAAAGGGCCCCTAAGGCATATGATTGGTAGCTTCGATGTGCCTGCGTCGACCCTAACAACTAGTTACTAGCATCCAACGTAGGATCCTTCATATAAGGAGCCCAACTGGGATCCTAACTGCGAACTGCTGATTAAACCCACCTGCCCCGGGCAATGTAGAGGCTTCCACAACTAGAATAGGGTTTAGGGGTGTATTATGCTACAGTCATTGGGGCTACAGGGCTGTGCGGTCCCGGTCGTCCAACACAAAAACCGTCTCAAGCCCCAAACCCAAAGGGACAGCGGTTTAGAGTGTAGGGTTTAGCGCTGAAGGATTAGGGTTTAGGGTTTAGGGTTTAGGGTTTAGGGTTTAGCGCTGAAGGATTAGGGATTACGGCATGAGAGTGTGGAGTTTGGGGCCTCTTGGGGCTGGCTTACAGTCTTAGTCTTCTGAAGACCATATTATGTTTCAGAAGCCCGCAACAGCAAATATAAAGGGACGGCTAGCAAGAAGAAGTCGTAGTAGTAGTAGTAGTAGTAGTAGTAGTAGTAGTAGTAGTAGTAGTAGGTGTGGTAGTAGTAGTAGTAGTAGTAGTAGTAGTAGTAGTAGTAGTAGTAGTAGTAGTAGTAGTAGTAGTAGTAGTAGTAGTAGTAGTAGTAGTAGTAGTAGTAGTAGTAGTAGTAGTAGTAGTAGTAGTAGTAGAAGTAGTAGTAGTAGTAGTAGTAGTAGTAGTGGTGGTGGTAGTAGTAGTAGGAGGAGTAGTAGTAGTAGTCGTAGTAGTAGTTGTAGTAGGAGTGGCAATAGGAGTAGGAGTAGTAGTAGTAGTAGTAGTAGGAGAATCAGGAGTAGGAGTAGAGGGGTAGAGGAGTAGTAGGAGTAGGAGTAAGAGGGGGAGGAGTAGGAGGAGAAGTAGGAGTATGAGTAGGAGTAGCAGGAGGAAGCAGTAGCAGTAGCAGTGGCAGTAGCCGTGGCCGTGGCAGCGGCAGCAGAAGTAGCAGTAGTACTAGGTTACTAGGAGTAAGTTGCTCACAAACCCCAAAGCTGCGGCATGGTCCTCGGCAACCTCAATCGCCTCCTCCCCCTCCTCCTCCTCCTCCTCCTCCGCCTCCTCCTCGTCCTCTTCCTCCCCTTCCTCCTGCGGTTCTGGCTCCTCTTCTGCCTCCTCGTCATCCTCCTCCTCGCTGCCCTCTTCGCCGTCCTGGGAGAGGAGTCAGTTCAGCATTAGACGTACAAAAAAAACTCGAAACTATCTGAGCATGGATTCCTGCGATGTGTGGATGCACAGGCAATGAAATGGGTTGTGTGGTGACCGCTCCTCGACTGTAAGACTGACAGACAGATTCCAGATAGGTAAGAGGATATCCAAATCCCACAACCCCACAAAATGGGAGTACAACACGCAGGCTACAGCCCCAAGAAGAGATGCTGCGTTTGCTGAAGAGGGCAGGTGCTATGCAGTTGAGCGCCCAATCCTGAACATTCAAGCCAAACAACCTGTAGACTACACCTAAAGACCATCACCCATAGTCACCTCAGAAGCGCCTGAGTGAGGGATTCGAACGGTGTCATTTCGCGATTAGCAGATCTACACTGTAGAAGAAGGTCGAGGGCTACTTGGCTTGAGGCTTGCGGGTGAAAGGCTTCCACGGACCGGAGCTTCAACTTTCCAGGGTTTAGGGATTTGGGGCTTAGGGCATTCTGCTTTCGAGTTCGGGGTCTAGGGCTTCGGGAAGTTTCAGCCTCTTTGAGTTTAGCGGTGGAGGGTTCTACTCATGATCCTCTTCTTGCTCTGCGTGGTCCTCTGCTGGCATGGTGTCTGTTGCAACATCTGCGTCGGTGCTTTGCACCTCCAACGAGTCCTCGCCGGGAAGCTTCCTATATTTGTGTCTTACCTATAGTCTTTGGTCTCTATTGTCTGCATTTAGGGTTCTTTGAGGTAACCGCAGAAAGGAACTACAATGGAGAGCATAGGTACGAGTAGAACTTTGTTAAACAAGTCGGTAATGTAAAGGAGAAGCTAGGACTTCAGTGTCGCAACTTAGGTTTAGGGTTCTAGATATGCGCTTCGGTTGGAAGGGAAGACGTGGCGAAAGCCCGAACTCACTTTCCAAGACACAACCAGCAGCAAACCCAGAGTCTGATGGCAAAGTCGGACCGCACCCTGGCCTGTGCAAGCCTTTCGTTCATCGCAGAGTGGTGCAAACCGTAAAGCACCGTAAAGCCTATATCCGCCCAAGAAACGTAATTCCCAACCCTATATATCTTGATCCCAAACGCCGAGGTTCAGGATGTCTAAGGCTCTCTCCACTTGGCTCTTTCCACTTGACTCAATGTAGGAACCTGATTAAGAAACCCTGGGAAATAGTAGGGTTCATATAAGGAACCTTAATTAAGAAAGGCCCAAGGTTTCTCTTAATCAGGCTCCTAGATTAGAATTGGGTTCTGGGGTTTGATATCTCGGCACCAAATCCTCGGCATCTCCGTCCATCCACGTGCCGTCCTCCTCATCCGCCTCCTCCCTCACGACGATCTGGCTTGGAATGTCTTTGGCATGTCGGAGCTTCGAAAGGATTCGAATTCGAAAGGAGCCCGAATAACTAGCAGCACAAGGGTTGTGGAAGGCTATTGAGGTCATCGTGTCGTGACGATTTTGCACCTGAGAGTCCTGTGCAGATTCACTCTGGTCAGAGCTTTACAGTAGACGCAAGGCATCAGAATTCCCAAAACATGTTACAGGGGCCTTAGTCATTAGAACAGGGTTTGCGGGGGCATATTCTGGTATAGTTACCTCATTAACCATTTCGAAAAAACGATAAGTATCCAGGCTTCTACAGTACTCTTCTCAAGCTGAATGCAGGCCGTGAAAGCTGTGAACAAACCTGGATATCGTGGGCCCGCCTATAATTTCTTCAGCCAGAACGTGAATCTCAACTAATCATGTACTTCCCAACTACTAAGCCTCCAGAATTCTATCCTAAAATCAAGTACCTAATTAGTAGAAACTTTGGACCCTTAGTTTATCTTGGCGTTGCAAGGTTGGTGCACCCAGCCTGGCCGGGCGCCAAATCCCGCAGCTCCGCAGCCAGCGCGGCCGAAGCTGATCGGGGAACCCAAAGAACGGCCTGCAGGCGAAGTGGGGAAACCCCGGGGGCTCATGATAAAGGGGCCTTAGTTACTTGAAGCGGGCTTTGGGGCATATTATACTGTATAGTTCTATGAAGGAAACTTATGGTTTCTGAGAGGGGGGGGTTCAGGGTGGCCAGGCCTCCTGCAGGGGCCAATATGTTTAGTTAGAATAGGCTTGTTGAAAATTTAACAAGGAGTTCTATAAGGGTTGGGTGGATTTACGGCCTGACAAATTAGAATTCGTTGAGGTGCAGCATAATCGAACTATAAGACAGAACCTTAAGGAAGAGTACTTGCAATGATCTAGTTCCCTATATGCTAAGACCCTTGGTAGCAGAACTCTCTGCAGGAGTGAGTCTGCTGAATCGTACGCGTTTTTGCACGCATACATCTAGTGTGTGTGTGTGTGTGAAACACAAAACCTCCCTCGCCCTCTACATATATATAAAAAAAAATATATATATATATATACACACACATATTTGGTGCATATATGCATATGTGCACAACTAGGCACATGTGCGAGAGAGAGAGAGAGAGAGAGAGACAGAGAGAGAGAGAGAGAGATAGAGAGAGAGAGAGAGAGAGAGAGAGAGAGAGAGAGAGAGAGAGAGCGAGAGAGAGAGAGAGAGAGAGAGAGCAGAGAGGAGAGAAGAGGAGAGAAGAGGAGAGGAGAGAAGAGGAGAGGAGTGGAGCGGAGCGGAAGGGAGGGGAGGGGAGGCGAGGGGAGAGGAGACAGGCAAGGAGAGACAGACGGATACATACAAAAAGACGGACACGGACAGGGACCGGGAGAGAGTCAAAGGGTGAGGAAGAGACACGGACACGGACAGCTGGAGGAGAAAGACAAGCAGACCCTATACCCACCTTGCAGAGACGGGCCCACATCAAAGCTTCACACTTGCAAATGCAGCGTTTTCTTCGGGATCGTCATGGTTCTGTATAGGGCCTATTGAAAGGCCGAGCATGAACACGCAGAGCACGAACCAGATAGCTGCATATTCCGTCCCATTTGACAATAGGCGATTGCCTCTCTTAATTCAAGCTCAACGCACTAAACGCACAACCATGCACCCGGTTACCAACCGCTCAGAGCGGGATATTGCAATATGTGTCTGCACCTGCGCATCCCCGTTGGCACTGAAGCTCTGCGTCAGCAGCCGCTGACCATCCTTCGTGTTATAGAGAGCCGACACCTGCGCGTGCTCAGGCTGTTGGGGGTCTAGGGCAGAGGATTCTGGGTTTAGGGCTCTGTTGGGGTCTGGGGCTTAGGACTTTGGGTTTAGGGTTGGTCTAGCTTTATCAGAAGGATTCAGACTTATAAGCTGTAGGGTGTTTTTTGCAAGGGGTTAGCTTGCTCCATTGTCGCATTAATCCATTCTGCCACAGATACAATAACGCCATGCTCGCATTGGCTTCATTGGCGAATATTACACAGCTCGCAGGTGTGACAACGTCCATGGCCGCAGTGAGTTGCATTCCCAACAACCTCAGAAGCATCCATCCTGCAGATGACCTGGAAGCCTCACCTGTACACTTCTTTGAAGCGAACAGAAGGTAAAACTACCCTGGACGACGACACGCGCCTCTTAGCCGAAACCCGCTGAACACCTGAAGCTCTGGAAGCACGCGCAAACAACACGCACCTAAACACACAGACAACCCAAGCCCAAAACCACTCGAAGAGCTTAAGCTTGAGGTTTCGGCAGATGCTCGCAAATATCGGTGGGCAAACGATCCTTCCAAGTCCAGGCAATACCAACTCTGACATGAAAACACGTTAGCGCTAAACTCAAACTTGAATCCCTAGCCGAATCTCCGTTGTTCGTACCCTAAACCGTAACGCCGAGGCCGGGAGCCAGAAATCCTCAGCCCTGAACCCCATTGGCCCTAGACCCTGAAAAATCCTGAATTACCTGTGAAAGATCGTAACGGAACCCCAGGTTAACCTTAGGTGTTGTAAGGGGGTTATAGAAATACCCAATCAGGGTAATTAATAAGTTAAATCCCGTTACCTACGTACTGTACTACTATGCGGAATCGAGACCTTCCAGGAACTTAAACCCGGAAACCCGTAAACAAAAACATACAACCCTTACAGAAATACCTTAAAGTGTGTTCTATCAGAGAGCCTTGGCGGCCGGCACCCCCGACACGACAAGCCGCGCGCCCTCCACCACGTCCTCGGGGGCAGCGGAAAAAGTTTTGGAGGGCCTCGGGGGTTGCTTTACTGTTCTTGCAAGGATGGAATTAATATCGGGGCCTTAATAATTAGACTAGGGTTTGGGGGTCTAGTATAGAGAAATTTTAGTACGGAGGCCCCAAAATAGTATAGGTCAATATTAAGGCCCCTATATTAACATGAGTTTAGGATTGAACGAGCGAGGACTTAAGACTTAAGCCGTCTGGAGCTGGGTATGGATTTGGTGCTTTCGGATCTGGGCTTGAGGGGCTTTGAAGCGCCGCTTCAGAAAACCCACATGAAAGTTGAACCAAATACGGCGGTAAACTAGATCACGCAAAATTCGCGTGCCAGGGACCTCCGAATAAGGAACACACACACACACACACACACACACACACACACACACACACACACACACACACACACACCTCTTGTGAAACCCGAAAGCCCCTGTATAACGCCTGTATAACGCCTGAATGAGTTATAAGCATGACTCTACATGCTACAGAACACTCTAAAGGCACCTCAGAGGCAATGCCCCTACACCCTAAACCCCTAACCCATAAAGCCTAAACCCCTGAACCCCCAAACCCTGAGCCCCTAAACCCCTAAACCCTAAACCCCTAAACCCCTAAACCCTAAACCCCAAAACCCTAAACGCCCCAAACAACAGTAGCTTTGAGGCTCCTCCCACTCGGCCGCTTCAATCGCGGCTCGGGTGCAAGCGGCGTAGGCCCTGACCTTCGGAGCCACAAAAAGGGTTCCTTCCATTAAGGGGCTCTATAAAGGACGTTCCTTTGCGGGTTCATTAAGGGGCTCTATAAGAACTTACGATCAGAAAGGCTTTCGTTTTAGGAACCCGAAGGAACAGTACTGGTCATGATTCAAGCTTCTACACAGCAGGATTTCGAGGACTTGGGGGGTTTGGGGTTCAGCGTGTTACGGGGTTTAAGTTGTAAATTGACGAGTTTGGGGTGCAATGAGGTTACGAGGGTCAGAGTTTGGCTCAGGGAGTCCGGCAAGGGAAGCGCTCAAGCCCTGAAGCTCTAATCCTAGGGTTTTTCTACTGAATCCCTAGTAAAACAAACCCTTTTGTAGGATTCTCAGTGTGTGGGACAGCAGCACGATACCTGAAAACCAGGCGGCTGTCAGCATCAAAATGACGATGGTGGCACTGGTGTGCACCTAAACCCTATACTCTAAACCCTAAACCCTGATCATCACGATGCTTCTGACGATGCTTAGGATGACGATGTCCATGCCGGTGCCGAAAATGCTCAGGATCCCTAAGCCTTTAACCCTGAACCGTCTCCTCCTCCTCATCGTTATCATCATCCTCATCCGGTTTAGGGTTTACATGGGTTTACCACGGTTTCTTGGCGTCAAGGGGAAAGCCCTACAGCCCCTGGCAGTGGCCCAAGGGCCCCTGTGCCGTGGAGTCTCTGAGGTCTCAGCAAGGCCGCCCGTGCCCAACTTGATTCCACCAAAATACCTGTGCTTTAGGATTTCGGGCCGGGGATACAATTTAGGCTACCCTGGGTTCATTGACAAGATACATTATTAAATTATGCATACAGTATATAGTTGCGTGTACTTGTGTATGTTGACGTGTACCTATACATGTACAGGTATCTAGCGACTGATCTCTCTATCCATCTACCTATCTTATATATATATATATATATATATATATATGTATGTATATATATATATATATATACATGTACACATTCTCAACAAGAGCCCAGTAACGAGGCCTGCCTAGGAGTACGAATGAGAATGTACTGTAGTATACTCCTTCAACAACACAGATATAATGTATTGGCATGGTTGCTATGGTATGGGAGTTTCAGAATACAGGGGACGCTGATAAAGCACCCTAAATAATAGGGTCCTTATTATAAGGATCCCCAAATAAGGTACCCCCCATTGCCGGAAACTCCCATATGGTACTTGAACCAGAAACTGATCGGTCCATTTCGCAAAATCTCTGTGAGGCTCGGATCTGCGGCATTTGGGGGTTGGTGACAATACGACGACGACTACTACGACGACTACTACTACAACTACTACTACTACTACTACTACTACTACTACTACTACTACTACTACTACTACTACTACTACTACTACTAGTGTTGCACAGTCGAAGGTTCCTTCCGAGCCCAGATACTGGCGTGGGTGTTTAGTCACACGAAGATCCGGTCCTCGTTGTCCAAAACTTCCGGCCATGATAACTGGGACCATTTGGGAGTTTCCAAAATTGGGGGACCCTAGTATAGTGCCCTAAATAGTAAGATCTTTATTATAAGGACCCCAGAATAAGGTACCCCCTAAATTCGGAAAACCCCCATTTGCGTAAAACTGCGCCGACGTGAAGGTTTTAGGCTTCATGTATGGGTTGCTGTGCTATGGCTGTAGAGGTAACCTATACTCTCACCCTGAATCTTAAACAATTTGTTTAAGATTTTTAAACAATAAACCCTGAATCCCACAGCTGTTTCGGTTGCACTTCGGGTGCCTGATTTCCAGTGCCCTTCTTGCCGGCATGTTGCCGAGTCACGACGACGACCACGCCGAAGAGGCCAGACCCTTCGAGAACTGCACGCATGGGCATACCTCTCTCAGGGCAGAAGCAAGCAATAACCTACCGTCTCTTATCCTGCCCGTGATGAACAACCCGAAAACCTTATAAGAATACGAACAGCTGTGAGAGACATGATTAAGCACTGTGTGCCTTTGCTCCAAATCCGGGCTTCAAACTCGGGGCGCAAGTTTTCAACCCAAACCTTACCCAGGGACCCAGAATAAAGCTCGAGCCCTCATCCTCAAGCCAAGGGTTCGGGTTTAGGCTGTAGGGGTTTCGGGTTCAGGGATAGACCCTATAGGTCCTAAATCCTCCACCCAAAACCCTCCCCAAACCTACAAGCCCAGCACGAAAATTGCAGTGCGGAGGGATGTTGTGATCTTTCTGTCCCAGGATGGCAAGCTGCAGTTTGGCGTCGGAGGTTTAAGGTTTCAAGGATTTTCTTCAGGGTGTAGGACTTGAAGGAAAGGATCTAAAGCTTGCAGGCTCAAAGCTGTCGAGTCTGATGGCTTGGAGTTCTAGGGTAGGAAGGTTTCAGGTTCCGGGGCCCAGCTAGTCTGTAAGCAGCTCGTTTTCTCTACTGAAGCTGGCTCCCTGTCCTTCGCCTTCGGGGTTAGGTTAGGGTTTATTGTTCGAGGCTTGGGGTTCGCACCCCTCACCCCTGAACACGCCGCAAACCCGATAGACTTCACGTCGCAATAGGGCTTAGTTAAAACCTGGTTCGACAAGGGTCTGAGGCTGTAGAGGGCCTCAATAATTGGAGCAGGTTTCTGGGCATGTTACACTATACTTCAATTTCCAACAAGTATACTGAGGGCTCTAATCAAATAATACGGGAAACCAACACGATCAAGAACCGATACTTACTACATTTTCCAAGGCCTGCAGTTCCGCTGGGCTCGCCATCATCCGAGCTGCCGACGTCTCCATCTCAGGGCGGATGGGGAAGTTGCTCTGACATGTTCAGGGGGGCTTGGAGGGTTCGGGGTAGTGGGGAAGAAGCGAACAGATGCAAAGTCTGCTGAGACGGTACGAACTCTTGAATACCTGTGTGCATTTGCCGGAGATAGAACAAAGCAAACAGCTGCTGCTGCTGCTGCTGAAGATTAGGTCACAAGGCCGATGCCACTCGTCTCAACTGACATCAGGCTTCCGGGAGGGATACCCGAAACCCTGAGCCTTGTACTACCGGGACAACGATGGATTCTACTGCGGTGAATCCATAGGAGACGCGACTGCACAACAATGAAGCTACACTACAAGTTTCTGAGCTGTGTATCCTGAAGCCCAAACCGACACCGAAGCATGCGAATTAATTAAACACCAAAACCTCGACATGGGGTCAGGGTCTGGGGTTTCTAGTTAGTCGGCCTCTAACATGTACCAGAAACAAGTGGAGATTGCAAACACAAAGGCAGAACCAACGATTCTTCTGTTTAGAATGCTGTACCGACCATCTCCTCAATCAGTGAGGCTCCAAAACTGCTTAATTGAGCCTTGAACCTTCAACCCTCAACTCTATTTCCGTTTGCATAAACATGTTGCCGAGCTGCTGAGTGCCCTCGCAGCCCAACCTTGGAAACTTTCAGCGCAACCGCAACCGCACCACCGAAGTGTGGATTGTTTCAACTAGGCCCAGTTGATCTGAAGCTTTTCGAAAGCGTTGTGGGCCAGCTGCTTGAAGAGCTTCAGGGACGAATGATCAACTGCACTGACGAAGTTCACGAACTTCGTAATGGACGTATGTATCCTGGGAGCTCTTGGATCTTGCGCACAAGATGTTCCTTGATGACAGGCTTATTGGGAGTGGCAGCGTGAACCAATGCCACGATTTCATAGGTGGCATTGAGAAATGCTTCATCGTTCCCGGGGGGTACAATATCTCGACCCCATAGCTTTGCTGCCAGCCATTGGGTGTCTGCTTCTAGCCGATCGCGACGGACTTCAGACCATGTAACATCTTCAGACAACCAGCTGCTGAATTAGATTGGAAGAAGGCAAACAACAATCAAGCAAGTATCGAGCCTGTAGTGTGACGCTTTCTGTAGATCAATAATTTAAAAAAAGGTAAATAAACGAGGAGTGTATATGTGCATATATATATATATATATACATACATATATACATATATACACATATATATATATATATATATATATATATTTCTCGTTTAGAAACGCTCTATAATTGCAGTTACAAGCACGTATAAAAGAAAAGCGCTAGCACATACATAAGTAAATCGAACAAACAAACACGCACATAGCAAATCCATGAACGAAGTCTAAGTGTGTTTATATATATATATATGTATCTATATAGATATACGTATATGTATATATGTATATATGTATATATGATATATATGTATATATGTATACATGTATACATGTATACATGTATATATGTATATATGTATATACACATATATGGATATATGGATATATGGATATATGTACTGTATATATGTATATATGTATAAATCTTTGGGGAACCCCCCAAACAGCCCGCAGAGCCAGGTGGCAGTTGTGGTTGGCCTTGGGGTCACCGATTTCCGACCTCTTTGAAAGTCTGTGGTTTAGGAGTTTAGGGATTGGGATTTAGGGTTGAGGGGTTGGGGTTCAGGGATTAGGGTTTGGGGTTTAACGGTGAGGGGTTTTGGTTCAGGGATTAGGGTTTGGGGTTTAGGGGTCTTCTGGCTTGGAAGATTCGGTGGACTCTGCTGCTCGTGGGTGAGCCTGTGTGCTCTTCGGGCCTAGGATCTGGCCAAGGCTTGTCTGCTTTCGGATAGGGTTTATGACGGTTTATGTGTTTAGGGTTTAGGCTTGAGGGCTGGGCTAGGCTCAAGTTCAAAGATGGGGGGGTAGGATAATATTTAGTATCGTCCCTAGAAAGGAATACGACGCACCCAAACATCATATGGGAACACAAAAGTAACTGCATAGGTAATAGGGCCTATAAGTTCAAAGGGATAAGAAGATTTCAGCGCTGGAAGAGCTGATGGTGATGATGAATGTGATTGATGTCGAATGGGCGTTCGGGAAATTATTTACGATCCCCCAGGAATAATGGGATTGGGGCTCGGAGTTGGCCCAGTCGGCCTGAAGATCCGTGCGTCTTGCACAGAGCGACAGCGTCCAAGTCGAGTAACAAAGCGGCTCTTCTTGATGTCTAACTGCACCTCTCAGGGGGTTTGCGGGATCTGTGGGTATATAAGGGTTTGTCTTTAAGGGCTCCTTTTCGATCCTGCACAGTGCATATAAGGGTTTTGGATTTTGGGGTTTTGCGTTTAGGGTTTCGGGGTTGAGAGGTCCTTATTAGCCAGAGTAAGCCGAAACAAAATCCAAAACGATGGGCGGATTTTTGTAAGAAACCACCCTAAGGGTCCAGGTACCCCTTCAGCAACACGCCACCGATGTGAACCTACATTAGCAGCATGGTATGTGTGAGGGCCACAGAAACCACAAGTGCGCTTGAATTAAAGCGTTCGGAGCAAAGTCTGAAGGTTTAACTTTTGAGCAGGGGCGATGCATAAGACCCTGGAAACCAAAGACAGCAAACTCCCACACCATAGATCCTGAGCCCTACGAAAACGCTACATGCAGGAATGCCAAAACCTCAAGCCTACAATAGGCAAAGAAGCCGCACCACTAACGCGAAACCTAAACGTTCAACTCCCCAACCCTAAACGTCCTAGACCCGGCAGGCCCTTATCCCAAATCTGCTGCGTCTCTCGTCTAGAGCATAGCACGACTAGAACGGGACATGCCACAACTGGCATGCCCTTTGGGGAAGACACGAACGGTTGTCAGCTTCACTACGCACTGCTTGGTTGCAGTAGGTGTGCTGCCCGTTTTCTTCCACTCATGGATACCTCTGCGAAAGTAGCAGGGAGGCCGCTGAGTCAGCTCCCAATTGCCGTGCAAAGCGTGACAACAACCCTGAAACGAGCCACTAAAACCCTAACTACACTTAAATCCCCGAAGTCCCAAACCCCTGACCCCCTAAACCTAGACGCGGCCACGGTTGACCTACCCAAATGAGCCGTTGTTCCCAAGTATTGGCAGAAGATGTGGACGCCACCTAGACAGCGTAGACTCAGTGCAGCAATTGCGTTCGTGTCTGTTGTCCAGGTGAGCATTTGTTTGACAAGAAAGTAAGCACTATGTCCTTCAATAGGAGATGCCTTGCAAGTGCCGCACAGTGGCACGGTCGACAACATGAACAAGTCGTGGAAGGTAGAGTATTTGTATCGGTTCTCTTCGTACCGGCCTCATGAAGGCAACTTCCAGTGTTTGAAGCAGAACGTCGGAACTTCCAGGAAATTCAAAGCTGAGAAAAGGCCCGCCCCAAGTTTACGTGTCAATGAGTGCTGGCATGCCCAGCGAAGTCGGTAGGGCAGCGATGGTCGCGCCAGGCCCTAAACGCCGAACCCTATAAACCATGAATCCCCTAAACTCTTCACCACCTAAACCCCGAACCCTAAACTCCCAACCATCGCACCCAAAGACACCTAAATCCCGAACCCCTAACTCCCAACCATCCCACCCTAAACCACCCAAACCCCGAACCCTAAACTCCCAACCATCGCACCCAAAGACACCTAAATCCCGAACCCCTAACTCCCAACCATCCCACCCTAAACCACCCAAACCCCGAACCCTAAACTCCTAACCATCGCACCCAAAGACACCTCGAAGTAACCGCAGCTTGGCGGGCGAGCCGGCTGCCTCACTTGGGCTCCGGGATGCTTTTCGGGTTCAGGGTTGAGGGTTTCAGAGACTGGGTGGGCATTATAAGGCTTAACGGGTTTAGAGTTTAAGGTTTAGGGTTCAGGGTTCAGGGTTTAGGGTTTAGGGCTTAAGAGCTAAAGTTAAAGCTTAGGATGGTCTCGGCCTTCTTGAGCAACACTTGCAAGGCTTCTATGGGCTTCTATCCGCATACAAAGCTTTGTTGGAGCTCATGTGGGGTTCGTGTGAAGTGTTCGGGTTGCGGTTGATGGTTACAGGGTTTAGAATTTAAATTTCGGATTCAGGGCTTAGGCTTAGGGCTTTAGCATTTCAGGGTTTAGCTTGGGATTTAGGGTTTGGAGGTTTAGCCTCTTAGGGCTTAGTGCGTGGGGGATTGATCTCGACTTGGTTGCTGCTCTCCCCACCAGAGCTGTAATGAATGTAGGTGTGGCTGGCTAGCACTCTCCACAGACTGGACCCTGTCTCTCCCTCTTACTTCCACACGTGCGATCCTATGCAGGCAGAACCGGCGGCCGTTCCTTTTGCACTCACTGCCGGCGGCGGTTCGTCTGTGCAACGGGATAGCTCTGATTGCTCAGGATAGAAGACACATATAGCACTTAGCTATGGGCATTGACTTGAGCCAAACGTTGCGTTGGCGGTCACATAGAAAGGTAAAGATGAGGGATGCGTAGCATGCCCCCTAGAGTCGAGGGACGCGTAGCGTGCCCCCTTCTCTTGCACTTTACACGGTCTTGCTCACAGCTCTTATAGTGACACCTTAGAACTTGACAAGGCATCGCAGTCCGTTCGCACCCCCCATGAGTTGCGTCTCCGACGCTGCTCACCCGGAAGATGGCACGATAGGACAACAGAAAATGTTCCGCCGCAACGTTGACATTGAAAATCAGAGCTTTGCATCCCAATTAGAAACGTTGTGACACTCATCTACGTCAGTAACGATCCCCTGAAATGACAAACGAATCAGGCGTCACCGAAGAAAGAAGCATTCGCGATGGCATTCCACGGGCGAAGCTCAGAGGTCACGAACTGATAGGCGAGGAAGATCAGGCGTTGTCTCGCCACCATCTTCGCGTTGACGTAGGATCGCGGTCCCAGGGCCGGAGGTTCTCCTCTGGATACTGGTTCCTTGGCTTTCCCTTGTCCTTGCCTTTGTTTCGGCCTTTGGCGGCGATGTAGTCGTGATAGGAATTGGTGTTCCAGCCACCATGTTGCTCGCCTCCGGTTCTTCCACGCCCTTTTGAAGGTCCCTTGGATGAAGAAGCGCTTTCACGTTCCTCCGTAGTGACAGGCGTGTCCAGGATGGAAGTACCACCTGGAGGAAGATAGTCAGCGGCCGAAATGTGATGTAGGGCTTCCGTACGCTTTGTCGTCGGGTTTTGCTGTCTCTCAGTTTTGGATCTGTTCAATCTGTCCATGAAATGCGCAGGCATTTGCACACTGTGGTCCACCAGCAAGGCGATGGTCTGGACTGACTGGTCAGAATGAGTCAGCAGAATACCAACGGGGTCGATGTACAAGAAGTCCACTGTTCCAGTTGGCGTTGGTCGTAGCACTGAGAATTGTTGGTGACCCGTCACCATTGGGATCACCTCGCATAGGACGTTCAGGCAACAAAAGTGCATTGCCCTTTACATCTTCATCCCTGTCGCTCTTCAAGTAAGTAGTAGGGTTGAAGTTGTCCCTGCCAATTCCCATCATGTTGGCTCCACGTACAAGTAAAGAAAGCATCTGGTTCGTCCGGAAGCGCTTCAAGGTGTAAGTCCCGTTGGGATCATACTGTTTGAGGTTCTCAGGTTCCTTTGCAAAGCGAATGATCTCCTCATCAGTCACGTCCCTGCTCACACCCGTTTCCCTATCCACTGCCGCCAAAGATCCCCACTTTCCAAGCACATCATAGCGTTGGCCAAGTGCGAAACTTTCCCTCATCTGAAACAACGGCATAGTCGCCCACTTTGCGAATCCTGACCAAGCTTTGTAGATGGATCTGCATACCACGTATGCCATGTACGACAGAGCGGTCATGTTCGCGTCAATGCAATGGGCATTTCGCTTTCCAGAATAGTAAGATGGCTGCATGGCGGTACGTGCAAGTTGTAGCTCAGGATCGATGTTCAAAGACTGGCCGGTAATGAAGACGGGACGACGTTCCTGTGCGATTGCTTCTGGAACTGCGTCATCAAAGTCCTCTTCAGGCTCGACGTCCATTTCTTCATCAGGTTCCTGTTCTGGATCGTCCTCCGCGACGACAGATGGTTCTGGGATTTCTTCAGGTTCCGCAACGGTCTCTACCTCCATGGCTTCCTGCTCCTCTTCGGGCGCCTCAGGCACTGCGGCTGCTGCGGCTTCCATTGTCTGAGCAATGAAGTCACTGGGGATCTCCGTAGGAGTCTCCCGTTGTGGAGAACCTTGGTAATATCCGCTCGAAATGAACTGTGACCAGCAAGACGTGCATCGGGAGAAACATGCTGGAACAATGTTGTAGCATGCCGGGCATACCCTCATTCTCCGTCCATCCTCGTCTCTGCGTAGGTCTTCGGGTCGCCAATTCTTGATGACAAACTTGATTCCTTTGTCCATGTAGTGATGCCGAACCGTGTTCTCCCTGTGGGACTCCAGGACAGTCGTGAGGTCTCGAATGATCTGCTCCTTGCTTGTGTCGTGGGGTCCAGGAGGCATCTCGCAAAGCAATTCCATGATCTTGCTTGGCGTTCGGTATCTCTCGAACTCGGGAAGCAACGGTGATGCATTGTAGTCCAACACCAGCTCTTTCTCCAACCTTTCATCGTAGATCTTTTCCACCAGAGCGAAAGAGTGTGTATCTCGAGGATCAGGGACGCAAAACCATACCTCCTTGACGAAATGGAAAGGTATCGTCCGACCAACGATCATGATGCCGCTGTCTGTGATACGTCCATCCTCTCGTGCAAGATCTTGCGATGGGACATGAAGGACCGCCAATGGCATGTGCTTGGCGTCTCGTCCGTGTACTCGCATCTTGGTCGTTGCATTCCGGTGATCGAACGGCGCAAACACCCCCCAATAGCTGTGGAGTCTGCCGCCTTGGTTGCCTCGGAATTGGCGCCTATGGTCGAAGTCCCCGTCGGGGTCCTCCGAACCAGGCATGATGCCTTGCGTGACAATGGAATCCAAGTTGCGGCATGCCGTAGCGTGGAACGCACCTCCAAGACGTTGCAAGAGGGTCATAGATGGAGATATTGCGAACCTGTTCTTGTCCAACTGAAGCAAGTTGTTCTGGGGATCTGAATGCGCAGAGTGACCACTCGTAGCCCGAACTGCCCATGGCTTCACCCAGCCGTTGCATAGGTTCAGGTACCTCTGGCCATGCCGGCAATGGTCGTTGCTCTGGATTTCCGTGATCTGGTCCCGAACTGATACCAACATGTTCGAACCTGCTGATCCAAGAACTTCCGTGCCGGGGTCCTTCACTCTCACACCCAGGAACTGCAACCGAATCTTGGCCTTGTTGCGTTTCGTGGCTGCAATCATGTTCCCCTGGAACAATAGCTGAAGTCTTTCATTGTACACTCTCTTCTTCTGTTGGTCATCGGTCCTTGAGACCCCTTCGGTGATGCGTCTGCTTTCATGGGTCCATAGTGGCTCATGCCTCACCAAGTCTTCGATCAGCACCCACCCTCCTTCATCACATTTGATGACACTGTTGAATGCCACCTGGCACCGGTTGTCAAGCCACTCCGAGCCTGGGCGCCTGGCGATTCTGTGGCGCAAGTCAGACTGGATGCATGATAGCGCCCAATCCGCATTCAACCTGCGCTGACGGGTGATGTTGCGAAGGACAACTTCGTTCACGATGTCCCACCGATTGTTGATGAAGCTTGCACCCTTGGTTGGGATCAGGTCGAGAATCCCGCACCGGATTGGCCTTCCGCCGCCGATGGATTCATAGCCTGGATTGGTGTAGCTATGAGTGTTCTCGTCGTACACATAGCTAGGACGGTCTCCTCGTTGAGGTAGGCGTCGGTCGCGATGGTCCGAAAGCTGCTCAATGATGTCCACCACTCGCTGGCTATTCTCTGGTCCCGATTCCTGCAGTGGTACGCCACAAGCATCATTTAGGCCCCGACGATTCTCCACATCCGTGCAGAGATTGTGTTTGTTCTCATAACGGATCAAGACCACATCACCCCGTACGGCTTCGCCTCCGCGTCGCGGTCGGGCTTTGGCCTTGGGTCGTCGGTCCGAGGATGCAACACTCACATGATCTGTGGCGTCAACGTCCATTGGTTCAGCCTCTTGTGAAGGTACTCGACGTGGATATCGAAGAAGACTTTCCTTGATGATCTGGACGCCTCGAAGTACCAGGTCCCGGGTTGCAGCATTCTCTGTGCAATTTGACAGAGTGTGTAGGTCACTGCCACAAGCAACACAAAATGTGATGCGATCGCTTCCGACTGACATCTCGCCCTGAGCGAGTACGCCAACATAGTCCTGAAGCTGCGTGACAAATCCTTCACGAATTGCATGCCTGGGATCAGGGCCTTCTGCACCTTGCTCTTCTTCAGGTTGCGCATCCACATCCACATCTTGTGCAGGTATTGGTGGAGCAACTGAGAACCCTGGATCGTCCGTGACGTTGTCAGCGGCCTGTGTCTCGTCGGTTCTCGTAATCTCTACAGGGTAGATATCACCATCGACGATCACTGTGAAATCAATCACGAGGTCAGCGGACATGTTGTTGACGATCTCAGCGACTGCTTCATTCTTCTTGGGCGGTGTCCTTTTGCGCGGGGAGTCAACCGTGATCAGCTCGATGGCTTCGGCCGACGCGTAGCGGAAGAATGACCTTTCGATTCCTCTCGCGCACGCATTTGCTCCCTCAAGGCCACCCCAATTCATGAAATGACTTGGGTGTCTCATGGCAATCGTAAGAAGCCCGAGCGCCAGCTCCAATGTGTCACCCAGGAGCTCTTCCTTGGGCGAGACTGACCCTCGGTAACATTCTTGGCGCTCTTCTGGAGTCAAAAGCATCCTCATGAAACCAGCATAAGCGCAGTTCCCGGCGTCGTAGTAGCAGATGTAGCATGTCTTGCCTTCGGAGTCGTACCCTCTGTCCCACGCCAACTGTTTGGCCTTTCCCCATGCCGCGTACTCGATGGCCTGACTGGCTGTGATTCGGAGGCCACCGTAGTGAGAAACCGTCTTGCCGATGTCTTCATAGACCATCTCTGCACAGACTTTGAGGAACTCCTTGATGTCCACACGAGGATCCACGAATTGAAGCCTCAGGTCATAAAGGTGCTTTGCGCAAGCCAAGGTGTACTTCTGGGACGCGATCAAGTCATTGAAGGAGCTGATTTGATGCTGCATCTTCAAAGCTGAAGTATGCGCGCACCCAATGCAGTGCCCAGGATACCCGTTTCCGGTCGGCTTGAAGAAGGCTTGTGCGTAGCACTCAGCCAACTTCATTCCTTCACATCCAGAGCAATAGAACGTTCTCCCTTTGACATAACCAGTGTTCGGGGTCGCATAGGTGTCGATCCTGAACCAGTAGTGCCTGTTGTCGTAGTAGGCCTCGGGAACGGTCATGGCGATGTCGAAATCCTGCCAGGTGACTGTGGACGACTCAGCGACCGTGTCACCCTGGGCACCCGACCTGATCTGTTGCTGCTGTTCCCCCGTAAACCATGTCTGCGAAATCTTGGTGGACGTCTTGACTTCACTCTTGTCCTCCCAAATCTCGACAAGCGACGGGTGAGCGACTGAGTCGGTTCTGACTGTCTCGTCCCATGAGCGAACTTTCGATGCCTCAACAAAGCACGTGGATACCATCTTCTCGCAAAACAGCTGCTTCTCATAGATAGCTAGGCCCAATTTGAACCTGACCCGATTGTCCGGTGGTGGCACCTTTTCGACTGACAATGTATGTACGCCCGACGACGCATGTTTCGCCTGACTGTACATTCTTGACCAAAACGAAGATCCATGAATCACCACACATTCTCGGGCCCGCAACTCCAGTTCAATATACATTCCCAGCGCGTGGAAACCATTGAACATAGAAGCTTTCTGTCGAAGGTAATTGCTGGCTGCTCCTACGAACCGTAAGTCGTGGTTGATGTTGACAATTGGAGGGCGCGTGGTACGCTTCCCTGCCGCAATGATGGGGTCAACGTACGTGGCCTTGAGCTGTCGCTGCAAATCA
>CAJNDT010003569.1:49694-112325 GCA_905221615.1 Symbiodinium sp. CCMP2592
AACCGTGATCAGCTCGATGGCTTCGGCCGACGCATAGCGGAAGAATGACCTTTCGATTCCTCTCGCGCACGCATTTTCTCCCTCAAGGCCACCCCAATTCGGAAAATGACTTGGGTGTCTCATGGCAATCGTAAGAAGCCCGAGTGCCAGCTCCAATGTATCACCCAGGAGCTCTTCCTTGGGTAAGACTGACCCTCGGTAGCATTCTTGGCGCTCTTCCGGAGTCAAAAGCATCCTCATGAAACCAGCATAAGCGCAGTTCCCGGCGTCGTAGTAGCAGATGTAGCATGTCTTGCCTTCGGAGTCGTCCCCTCTGTCCCACGCCAACTGTTTGGCCTTTCCCCATGCCGCGTACTCGATGGCCTGACTGGCTGTGATTCGGAGACCACCGTAGTGAGAAACCGTCTTGCCGATGTCTTCATAGACCATCTCTGCACAAACTTTGAGGAACTCCTTGATTTCCACACGAGGATCCACGAATTGAAGCCTCAGGTCATAAAGGTGCTTTGCGCAAGCCAAGGTGTACTTCTGGGACGCGATCAAGTCATTGAAGGAGCTGATTTGATGCTGCATCTTCAAAGCTGAAGTATGCGCGCACCCAATGCAGTGCCCATGATACCCGTTTCCGGTCGGCTTGAAGAAGGCTTGTGCGTAGCACTCAGCCAACTTCATTCCTTCACATCCAGAGCAATAGAACGTTCTCCCTTTGACATAACCAGTGTTCGGGGTCGCATAGGTGTCGATCCTGAACCAGTAGTGCCTGTTGTCGTAGTAGGCCTCGGGAACGGTCATGGCGATGTCAAAATCCTGCCAGGTGACTGTGGACGACTCAGCGACCGTTTCACCCTGGGCACCCGACCTGATCTGTTGCTGCTGTTCCCCCGTAAACCATGTCTGCGAGATCTTGGTGGTCGTCTTGACTTCACTCTTGTCCTCCCACATCTCGACAAGCGACGGGTGAGCGACTAAGTCGGTTCTGACTGTCTCGTCCCATGAGCGAACTTTCGATGCCTCAACAAAGCACGTGGATACCATCTTCTCGCAAAACAGCTGCTTCTCATAGATAGCTAGGCCCAATTTGAACCTGACCCGATTGTCCGGTGGTGGCACCTTTTCGACTGACAATGTATGTACGCCCGACGACGCATGTTTCGCCTGACTGTACATTCTTGACCAAAACGAAGATCCATGAATCACCACACATGCTCGGGCCCGCAACTCCAGTTCAATATACATTCCCAGCGCGTGGAAACCGTTGAACATAGAAGCTTTCTGTCGAAGGTAATTGCTGGCTGCTCCTACGAACCGTAAGTCGTGGTTGATGTTGACAATTGGAGGGCGCGTGGTACGCTTCCCTGCCGCAATGATGGGGTCAACGTACGTGGCTTTGAGCTGTCGCTGCAAATCAGCACGAATCGCTGCTCCGTCTCCGACCTCACTCATCGGAAATGATATGTTCTCGATGAGGATCGCTTGGAGAGACAGATGGTAGTGCAATGTGACGGTTGCAAGCTGCTCTTCAGTCAAGCCATCCAATGTCTCATTCACAGATTCCAACGATCCCTTTGTGACTTGGAAGTTGTAGTTGGCACCTGCGGTGATCGACGGGCTCACAATGTAGATCTCACTCCATCCATGCATGACGAGATTCTCTCTCACTGTATGCGATGACCCTCTGGTCCTTGCGACCATGTCAAAGTCTTGGACGAGGATTGTGCATTGAGAGCGCATAGTCGCGGCATCAGGCTTGCCACCCATACCCAAACTATTGCGAAATCCGTTCAGCGTGTTCATGGTGTTGATCCTTGCTTCTGCCGGAATTTCATCGTTGTCGACAAGATCGCTGTCTGCCTCGATCATCACAGCCGAGGTAAGCATTGGAGGAGAAGGAAGATGCACGCACGACACCAATGCCAATGCATGGTACAGCCGCGAATACATCCGTAACCACATCTTCGTGCTCAGCTTCACGTAGACCTTCAGGTTGAGACCCTTGTCGTCACTTTGAGAGACGGAACGAATCCTTGCCAAGTAGGTCACCAGTCTTCTGACGTAATGCTGAATCGGTGTGGTCCCCACGTCGTGGTTGGCCACGAACTTTGGCGTCTCATCAATGGTAGGTGGGTACTCGTCTTGATCACGGGTCGTCGCCAGCAAGCTCGAGCGACAGCCCTTTTCATCGATGTTGACATAATGGTACCAACTTTCCTGAGCGCCAGCGGGGATTGGAGCTTCCTCCCATGTCGGTTGCGATGGTTCCTCTTCCGGTTGCGAAGTCGGTGGTTGTGGAGGAGGTGCCGCAGAAGATGATGACGCCGATGCCGTTGCCTCGTCCGTCCTTGCCCTCTTTGGTCCGTGGCTAGGGGTGGCTCGAGGCTCGGTAGCGGATCCTTGTGGTTGTCCCGGCGTTCTTCCATGCTCAGGGTGCACGATTCCTTCCGGTTCGAGGTTGCTTGCCGTAGGCATCGCCACCCTCCCCGTTGAGTACACCCAGCTAGGATGCCGTTGAAGATTGGGCGGAAATAGGCCATCATCTTGCATAAGCGGTCTTGGTGCCTCCATCTGTTGGAATTCTGCTTCCCATATGCTCAACGTGGCGCGTTTGGTAGAGCAGTCGACCACATACCCAGATTCAACTCCGCATTGATTCCAGGTGTAGCTACGGAACGCATCCGGCAATTGGAAGCCGTTCCTGTCTTGATCTGCACATACAGCATCCACGTGGTGCTTGAGGAAAGAGTACGTGGTGTAGTCGGAATCAGGGAGCACATCATTGGACCATCTGTAATGCGGGTGTCCAGTGTCTGGATCAACCCATGATACGTAGGAATGAAGCACGTGGAGACAGACACTGAACGCCTGGAGCGAGTTCATCGCAAAGGCGAGCGGGTGTCCCATGCCTTGAGGCATTGTGCGCATCATCAGGGCCAGCTGGTGAACGTTGAGTGGCGTGGCGCCATCGTTGTTCGCAGCACATTCCTGGTTGTAGGTCCGTAGTCCATATCCAGTGTGTTTCGCGAACATGTACATCAGCTTGCACACCCTACATAACGTAGGCTCCGCCAACAGGTCTGATTGGTCAGGTGCTCTACCCGACATTGGCAACTTGTGGTAGTAGTCCTGATTCACCGTATACCATTGTTGAATTCTCGTGTCTGTCACAGTCTGGTAGGGCGTCTCCACGGAGTTGATGAGAACAGCGAGGTTGTAGTAGCCGTCCGCAGTGACGATGTTCCTTGTTGCAGTGTTCAAGTCGAACCGAACTTGCTTTCGTTCTTGTTCCAGTTCAACCACAGCCAATTTTGCATCATCGCGGATCACTTCCTCATCCACCATGAACCTGGTGATGGCATTGTACTTCCCCTCGTGGTCAGCAACAATGTGTTTGAGACCTCCACCAAACTTAGTGACCATGGCGAGTATCTCCCCATAGGGTTTGTCCATGTACTCCTCAGGAGCAGCAAGCAAGCAAGCTTTGAGGATTTCTCGGACTCGAATGGAAAGATCTCCTCCTGACGACAGATTTGCACACGTGAACAGCAAGACCAACGGAGGTGCTTTGAAAGCTGCCCATGTGCGAATGAGATCATTGTCGACCACTTTGTCTTTCGTAATCTTCGGCGGGAGCGAGACGCTCTGCGACGCATCCCCAGAATACATCTCCAGGAACTTGTGGAACTTCAGAAACGTTCGCATCATCCCACCAGACGGGAAAACTTCTTCGGGGTCCACTCCATCGAAGGCCAGCTCGTAGGCATTGTAGCTTTCAGCCATGGCTCGGGTTTCGGTCCTTCCTCCGTAGGAGGGAAGTCCCTACACCCTACTCGACTTCACGGTTCCGGGTTCTCCGTAAGAGGCACCCTTCCCCGATCCGTCTGGTCAGACCTTAGTTGTTCCTTAGTTGGGGCTGTCTAATAGCCCCTTCATCAGCGTCTACACACTGATGTTGCTGCCATGCAATGTCCTCAGATTCATGTGCAACATGACTGACACTGACATGAGCTCGAACAAGGCTGCGAACATTCCTCGCAATTGACCGCCATGAGACATCAATGCGCTGCGACAAACTGTTCTTCGAATCATGGTCCAAGCAATCATTCAGTCTCATCACCAAACGGTCCGCTTCAGGCATGTTAGAGAACATGATCCTGCGTCCACCACCATCGCCATCAGCACCAACATGATCACCAACCTTAACCTTCGTCACCTTGCCACTTGAAACAAGAGCATGCAACTCTGGCCAAGACCAACATGAACATGAAGAAGGCATGTCAAGCGAAAAATAGACGTCGGAAAATTCCGCACACTTCTTCAGCAGGCGTTTGAGAGATTTCAAGACACTTCTGAAAACCTTGTACTTCCCACCAGAACGTTTTTCACCCCCCACGCAAGCCCCTTCACTACTTCCAGGACCAGCACCTGATCGCAAAAGCGATGCCACGAATAGCACAGGTGTGCGCAGGTCGTTCCGGCACGCATCCTTCATTGTACCGATAAGGCTATCCTCATCGGCCTTGGAGCTGATCAGCTCCTTGCAAGTTATGCGAGAGCAACCTTTAGTGGACTTAGGTACGGCGTAGCCGTTACCCAAGCCACAGAGGTCAACAATCATGCGGTCTGGCTTCCGTCCACCAGCCTTCGACGGCATGGCTACCAATCTCCCATCGCCAGTTGCCTGAAATTTCAAGGCTTTAAGCAATCTTCTGGAGATTTGGCTAGTCAACTCGCATTTATCAGATCGATCCTTAGCGTCCGAATCAGTCATGTGCAAATGTTTGGACGAGCACACATCAGACGACTTAGGATGCAGCGCGACGTTTGCGGCAATGTACTGCCATTCATCCTTGCAGTAGCCGAGCTCAACAGCGGTTCCAGGAGACACAGGATCCCGAAAGGTATAACGTTGTCCGTGAGTGCATCCTTGGATCTTGATGCTCTTCCACATGGCATCTTCCTGAAGTCCCTTATATTGCTTGGTTTCCTGGACTGGTACTCGAGGAGGCACTTCGATGATGATTTGGAACCCCCATGACGCCGCTCTGCGCGCAATTCTTTGGACGACCTCCCCCCATGGGTAGTCTGTCCGCAATTTGCCCTTTTCGGGGTTGTCAGCGATTTTCCGACTCAGCCACGAGTTCTTGCCCAACACCCCTGCACCAATGAAGATTACGGAGTTAGGGTTGTCTTTCCTTGCTTGCACCGCATCAAAGATGTAGGCGCACATGGCGTCGTCAACTTCTCGCCCCATACTCAGAACATTTACTTGCAGCCCAGGGTCGTAGTGAGAATCAGGAGCATGCTGGGCGATGCAATCCTTGCCTGGAGCATACTCATTCCACCAGTTCTCCTCATCGACTCCTATCAATGTCCATACCGTCACTGCCTTTGGAGCATCTTTGATAGTGATACGGTACTTCCACCGGCTGTAAGGATTTTTGTAAGCATGGACCAACCTTCCATCGTGGTCGAGGAATTGGATCACCAGACCCTCCTTGGGCTTGTTTTCGGCGAAATTGACCACGTGAGGCACAATTGCTCAATCATATCCTTGATATTCCCTTTTCTGTTCCGCCGCATCATGCCATACATCTTCGTACACCGACGACCATTGGTCATAACCAAATTGAGAGGCTTGACTCTTGGATTGGCCGTTGAAACAAAAACCCTGGTGTAATGTAAAGCCCTGGTACCCCCCATGGATGGCACGCGCCAGTGTGACAACCACCGCTCGCCATTTGGCGGGCAGGGCGCGCACATAAGACTGGCCTAGAGGCGGTTCAGGAATAGGCAAAAACGGCGGCGCAAGGGCGTCCGCAATGGCAGCGGGGCGCAAATGCCCACGCACGGGATGGTACTGAAACACAGCACGTTCCACGTAGCGGTCGAACTTGCCCGGTGTGTCAAGGATAGCAGCACGATCCTCCATCTGGTGCCACTGCCCTTCACGAAGAATCCAAGTCGACCGAAGGTAACGACCAGGCGGCAACGCAGAAGGCGGCCCCCGCAACATGCGCGGGAACTTGACAACCAGGATGGGGTCCACACTGTCATGTTCTTGCAAGCCTTCCTTACTCGACAATCCAGCGCGATACAACACCTGAGGGAGGATCGGCGTCTGCGTGTAAGGAAAACAAGGCACCTCGCTCTTGAACGAGTAGTGCTGCTGACCCTTCTCATCCGTGCTTTGGGTATGAGTAGGCCGCATCAGATCCATAATCTCTTGGGAGCCGATGAGATCCGGCGGAAAGATGTTGATGAGCTGACACGCATGTGTCCAGGACACGGAATCCTTGAACGACTTGGTGTGTATGTCCGCGGACATCTTGGCAGTGACCTCGTAGGCAAGAGAAACGTAACCTTCCTGAAAGATAGAATGCATCCATCCAATGCAGATACCGTGGGTACGTTCCAAGTGACGCATAGTCGGATTCTTGCCCGTGCGAATCACCCCGATCATGGTCTGGTTGTCGTCGTAGAAGACGAAGTTGGGGTCTTGCCCCCCAAGCTGCTGCCACAACGTGATAGCAGGCAATCCAAGACGTGACATGGCAAAGTCGGCCGCGACAATCTCGGCCTCAGGTGTGGAATGACTCAAGCATCCCTGCCTTTTGCTAAGTCCCGCCAAGGGAAATCGTGTGTGAGAACCTTGAATGTGCAAATGAGCACCGGAGGTAGATTTCAAACTTTCTCCACAACCTGCATAGTCCGCATCTGCAAACAGCCCGATGGACGAGTCCTCCAAGGAGTTCCCGACCCATCCAATCATCATGTGATGTTTGGACTGGTGCACATAGGCCATGAGATGATGAAGAAGAGCATCCTCCTTCTTGGTCCATTTCGTGATCTTGCGTGCGAGATTGTTGATACTGCGCAGAAGATCAAAGCGGCAAATGCGCGCGGCATAAAGCAATTTCATGAGAATGCTGGCTGCCTGCGGAGCAAGTGCGCCGCGATTGGCCTCGTTGATTTCCTCTTCCTCGGGCGCCTTGGGAATAGGTGGAGGCGGAACGAGCCGACCATCCTTATCAACAGGCATGGTGTGTCCACACCACGTGCATCGATGGCTTTTACCTGACTGTGCCGGAGCGCGAGCTGGGTGATTCTTAGTCTCCTCAGCCGGACTCGGCGATGGTACCGTCTTGAATTTTGTCGGATCGAACCCAGTCACGTCGCAGTACTTCTTGACTGTCATGTCCAGGTACGTCTCCATGTCGTAGGTAACGGTCTGCACCTTCGTTTTGTCATGCAACGTTGCCTCGCCCTTGGAGATGCGACAACCCAGATACAAGCCCAGCGGCGTTTCTTCTTCCAATCGAAGTTCTTGGCGCAGCATGTCCCAACCCTTGGGTAGATTCTCTTTAGGTCCTGCCATCTTGAGATCATCCACGTAGATGACAAGTAAGAGCTTCATTTGCGGGTGGAAATACAATGATGGCCATTCATCACCAATCGGCTTGAATCCTACTTTCTGTACCGCGGTGTGGCAATGTTGTTCCCACATGGTTCCTGCGTCAGGATGTCCATATAGAGCTTTGATCAGGCGACATACCGGCCTACGGAATTTGTGCCGTTTCGCAGATGGATGCCAGGCTTCATCAGGCAGTTCAACCCAACACGGAGTGCCCGACAATCTAGCCTGAATGTATGCTTGGATAGCATCCGCCATCTGGACATCATTGCCAGGAAGACATCCGTAATAATCTGCCCATCGTGAGGCGTCAAACGTAGCCGGGGAATTCCCCAAATCCTGAAACAATGCGGCTTCCATATTCTGGTCTTTGACCTGATCACCGAGTAGTACACCTCGCCCCTTGAACTTCCTGGCAGGATCGTCCTCTTTGAGCTGATAGTTCTTCTCGTAGATCAGTCCGTGTACTCGCGCCATATGTACTTTCTCACCTTTCTTCTTTGCCTCAGCGACGACGTCGTCATACTCACGCGTAGTTGAGAAGTCAAACACTTCTTGGTCCCACAATCCCTTCCATTCTTTCATGAAAGCTTCCATGGCCTTGGGATTGTTGATCATCTCCTTGCGTGTGACGGGTCGAGTGACCATGGCATTGAAGCACGATCCTCCTGCATGATTCTTTTCCCGATGTACGTTTCTGTGAGAAGTCGTACACGGCATAGAAGGAATCCAGTTATCATCCATGACCATATGCGCCGGAACAGCCGGCACGACATCTGCCAAGAATTGTTCTTGTGTATATTGATCCACATAGGACTGTGCCCATGACCAACCATCGTCGTCGTCAACGGTCACGTTGAGTTGCAGATCAATTTCTTCACACGGGACAATCTTGGGAAAGATCATGTTGTCCAAAGTCTTGGTGACTATCTTCTTTCCTATCACAGCCTTCTTCCGGTCTTTCTTGGCAACTCGAGCTTTGTCTCGCTTTTCTTTCTTGTATGCTGCCTTCTTCTCCGCTTCGCTCATCTTCTTCCATGCTTCCGGAGAATAAGAATGGATAGGTCGCCGTGTAGGAAGAGTTCGTCGACCATCGCTTCGGATCTTGTACGGAACTCCCCTTTTGTCGATCTTGCAAGCTTCACCGTCATCGGTAAGATATACAATGCCGTCTCCTTTCTTCCCCGTACTCCAATGTTCAATCTCCTCGGGAGCCAACTTCTTTTCTTTCAAGATCTTGATAATCTCTCCAGGTTCTTCGATGTCTCCTTCGGGGATGAGTCTACCGGTTGGACCGACTTCGCGGGGCGATCGTCGATCTTTCCCAGTGACCTTTGGTTCAGAAGGAGGCGGTGCTGCACGTAGACCCAGCTCTTCGTCTAGTTCTTCGAGTCTTTTGTCTCCTATGGCATCAATAGCTTCATGTTCTGCTGACTTGAAGACTTCGCCGAGCGGCTCCGTCTCAATGTCAGATGGATCTATGTCCTGTAAGTCAGGATCTTCTCCGGGATCCGGTGGAGGAAGAAGTCCACTTGGATCATCGTCATCCCCGTCGCCACCATCTCCTCCAGGCGGACCGTCACCACCGTCATCGACGTCTTTTATCTCCTTGCCAGCGAGGTCAACGTTGTCCCTGAGTCCCTCAATGGTTGAATTCATCCTTTCGTACTCGGCTTTCAGGGGAAACGTTATCTCCTCTGGGAAGTAGATAACTTCTGTCTCGTACGGTCTCATCAACTTCCTGGGAACAGATGCGTCCATCGACAAGTTCGCGTTGGCAAATTCCTTCATATCCCAAACGCGATACTTCTTGGACCACCCTTGACCAGCAGTGATGATGTATCCGGCAAAAATGCCTGGAATCCCCTTTGGATCGAATTTGTTGCCATATGTCTTCGGCCTTGTGTCCGTCGGCTTGAAGAAGACTTTGGCACCAAAGGGTATGGCTTTTCCCTCGAAGTCCTTTCCAGTCATTCGCTTCCATGCTGAATCACCATCGCCCTCCACGTCTTCAACGTTGAGGTTCTGCATCACGCAATTAAGCGCAAAGGACCAGTATTGAGCGGGCAATCCGGCGTGTAGCATGGATGCTGCGACTGTGTTGATCACTTCTTGATTTGACCGTTCAGCGAGTGAATTGTTACTGGGTTTCCCGGGAAGGGAATGATCAATCACGATCTTCAACTGTGCCATAGCTGAATCGAACTCTGGTGCTTCATCGCTGTACGCCATATGAATCTTGCGTCTTCCCATGAGGCGTCTGATGGCCATGACGACTTCGTCAGTGCTCCTTGAAGCCGTGGGAATCGCTGCAATCATTTTGGTGGCGATGTCCCTGATGACTAGAACCTCGCGTGCCCCGTCATCGAGTCCAATGCCTGCTTCGGCGGCCTTGCGCATGTCAAGGAAATCGAACGTCACAAGATCTCCCCAGTGTTTGATCACACGTTGAAATGCACCTCGTTGTGTTCGCAAGTGCTTCATCTTCGCGCGTATGCACGATTCGCAATATGGATTGCGGTAGCGATGAGTACACAGATGTGCCAATGTCTTCGCTTCGGCTTTCAGTGTTCCGACTCTGGCCTTGCGGCTCGGCGCACCGTCGCCTTCCACATCAATGATCACCTCATCGTCACCATCCAATGGAATTTCACCCACTCCTTTTCCTTCGTCGTCGTCCGGAGGGCGTCCGGCCTCGGACTCTGGTACTTCTTCTATAGGAGGTTCTTGGGGTTCAGGATCAGGAGGTCGTTCGTGATCATCACCTTCTTCTTCTGCTTCGATCTCGCCCGGTGCAGCTTCAGCGGCAGCTGCGACGCTGACGTCAACATTGCCCGCTGTCAACGCACCCTTGAAGATTTCGGTGATCGCTTTGGCCTCCGGATCATCATGAACCAATGACTTGGAACTCCCGGCACGAACGTACGGGATGTCACCGTTCACGAACAGAGATATTCTCTTGCCCTGCGGGTTGATCATGAATGGTTCCCTTCCGGGAGGCCACACAAACCCGTAGTTGAAGTTCATACATCTCTTGCCTATGGAAAGCACCGACGGCGTGTCGTCCAACACATAAGCGTTGATCGGTTCCTCGAACGACTCGGTCTGGAAGTTCGACACGAGATCGGTATCGGTGATTCCACTGGCTGTCTGAAATGATATGGGCTCTGGAGTCACGAGTGTCTCGAGACTGTGCTTCTCGATCTTCTTCTGAGATATGAGGTCATGACCACACCCAGTGTCCATGAGAAACTTGATCTTCTTCTTAAGGATGACTGGTTGAACCATACATTTGAACAAGCCTTGATTGATGATCCGTTTGCTGTGTGCAGCATCGAGTTCGCGCTCAACGATGGAATCCTCACCGTCGTAGAACGAAACTTCTTCCACTCGAGACGTTCCTGGGATTCGTACGAATGAAACTCGATCTCCGCATTGATCATCATCGTCGTCAACCATGTCTCTCATGATCTGTGCCCTCAATCTCGCTTTGTGCTTGGCGAATTCCAAGCTCACGGCGCGATCCTCATCATTGATAAACGCTTCCATGTCGACGTACTTCACCTTCCGCTCTTTGTCTTTCTTCGATCGTCTAGGACACGAAGAAATGAACTTCACGTCATTGGCAAATGTCACATTGCGCTTTGTCACTTTTCGGGTCGACGTAGTCGTTCCCGAGGATTCGTCATCTGTTGAACAATCCGAATCAGCGTCGCTGTCAACGGATGGACAATCTGACTCCTCCTCATCTTGTCTTGAAGATCGCTTCCATATAGCCGGAGCTGATGGATTCCACCTTCGACACAATCTGATGGCGGGTGCAGCAGGGAGTGCCTTGGCCTTGGCATTCGGCTTCGCTGGAGCTGCCTTTGCTTCGGATTTGGCTTTAGCTTTTGCCTTTGGTTCCGGAGCTGGGGTAGCTGCTGCCTCATGCTTGAAAGGACAATTCTCTCTTGAGCACGAGCCTGTGTTCTTGAACGAGTAGCATATCCTGTTTCCTCCTCCTCCAGATGGACTTGGAGTTCTCGTCCTCGGCGTGAAGGGTCGCTCTGGAGTCTTCTTCGAGTGACTGAATGGACACTTATCGCCATTTCGACACCCTGCATCTGTGAAATGGAACTTGCAGCGGATTTGCTTCTTGCTTTTGTCACCTCTGTTGTCCGCTGACTCACTCCTCGTCTTCTTCTTGGGCTTCGGCTTGGTCTTCGCATGACTCTTCGCTTTGCTTTGAGGTAGTACAGGTGTTGCTTTGTCCGGCTTTGGTCGGCGAAGCCTTGACCTTTGCGGATGGAGCTGCGTTAGGCGTAGGTTTCTCGGGTACCTTGGCCGGTGCAGCAAGCAAATCCTTGCCCTCAAGCATCTGGCGCAAGCCAATTTGAGTCTGAGTGAGATTTGACTGTTCTCGTTTCCGCATGATGGTACGATCAATGATCTTCATCAGGTTGTCGTACGATCGATCTTCATGATTGTAGGGCAAGTGTTCATAGTGCATGCCCAAGTCCATTTTCATTGCGGGCGAGTCCTTGATCTTGCTGTACAAGCAATCACGGAGAGCTGTTTTGGATGGAATGTCCTCTGGTCTCATCCGTCCCAGAACTTCCAACCACGTCTGCTTGAACGTATGGAGCTTGTTGTCGCCTTGGTACTGGAGCTTCACCAAATACTCAAGAGTGATGATCATGTCAAGACGATCATGTGTTCGAAAACTTTCGTACATCATCGCGATGACTTGTCGCCCTTTGATGATCTTCACGTCAGGCCTGCTGATGTAATCATTGGCCTTCCGGTTCACCTCGAGGTACAGGTCAGCTGATTTGTCACCACCGGCACGTAGCATTGCGACCATGGCGATCCCCAATTTGACGTCTATGCTCTTGAACTTCTTGTGTCCTGAATCATTCAATGCTTCGACATCAGGGAATGGGTTGAACGCTGGTGCCAGCCATAACATCCAGTCCTCATGATGTGGGTCGGCTGATGCCCCTAAGACATTTGCCGTGCACACAGATCGCCAGTTGTTGAGATGAGTGAGAGTAGGCCATGGAGGAACAGTAACTTTGTCGGCTTCCCTCCTGGAAATTCTCACCTCTGTGACTTCAGGATCCGCGTCTCCATCAGGATCACGCGCATGCGAGCCAGGATCCGATTCGGGTTTGCCCCCTCCGCCTTTCTTCTTGTCATCATCATCATCAGGCGGATCTGGAGGATCATACCCCGTGCCGGTACCTTCATCATGCTCTTCCTCTCCGTTCTCGTCGCCAGCTTCATCACCGTCATCGTCTCCATTGTTTTCCTGAATCGTTTCAGCGAACAATCTCCACTCATCACGATCAGCTCTGAGACGTTGTTCGGCTTTCTGAGCCTTGAGTACTTCACTTCGCAGATCAGCAATCTTCTCCTCGTACTGTTCCGCGATCTCTTTCTCGATCTGACGCCTCCTTGCCTCATGGATGGAATCGTCATAGGCGACAGGGGGACCAATGAGGTCGTTGCCCTTAGTAGATGCGGTGACACCGTCGATGCCAACAGGTCTTGAGGAGCTGGCCGATGCTGTGGACTTCGATCCCAACATCCCGCGATCCCCCAAGAGTTCGCGTAGCTGTCGATCACGCACGGCTGCCGCATCACTTTTCCCATGAAATCCGCTTGGTATGCCAAACAAAGTGGCTGCACTAGGCGTGGAACGCGCAAGTGCTGGGCTGCTAATACCTGGCACGTGGTGCTCGGGCATTGCATCCGCCACGATTGGCATCGAACTGCGGCCAGTGAAGAAGTTTCCACCGGTGAATGGAATTCCGTCCATCACAAGGTTCTTGTCCTTGTCCGATTCCGAGAATGCGAACTTCTCTTTGGCGACTGGACTAACTTGACTTGGGGACCGTATTTCAGGGGATCGTACCTCATCTCCTACGGAAAATGCAGGCATTACATCCTTTCCTACGTGCTCCCAGCCAGACTCAGTAGTCCTCGAAGACATGGGCATGCTCGAAGGTCGCGTCGCTCCTCCTTGATTGGAGTTTCGCGCTGCCTCCAATTCGCTGCGTGTCCTCGCTTGAAGATCTTCTTGTGCTTTGAGCGTTTTCCTGAGTTCACTCAGCTCGTCGTGCAAGGTAGGCAATGATCGCCTTGCATGATCTTCATTCTGATGAAGTCGTTCCTCTGCTTCTTGCATCCTCTTCACAGCCATTTTGCGGTACTCTTCCTCTTCACCAAGACGTTCGCGAAGCCGAAATCGTTCTTGTTCAATGGCTGCGCTGTTTCCAGCTAGCCCTTGGATCTCGTTCACAGCCCGCAACTCCTGGTTCTTGACCAAGTGGAATCGTTCCTGCATTGCTTGTAAGGCTTGTTCCGAACTTGCTGTGTTTGACCGGAGGACCAAGTTCTCTCTGGCGTGTTCATGAAGTTCATGAGTCAGACGCTCATACTCACGTGCCATAAGCTCACCATCACCTTGCGCTCTTGCCTCCAACTGCACAAAGTTGGTGGCTGCCTCCGTGCGGAACACGTGTAGCTGTTGAGCTAAATCCTCGGCAACGGCATGTGCTTGACGTTGTTGAGCAGAGTTCTGCTCATCCATGCGAAACAAAGCTGTTTCATAGTCTCGCTTCATCTCCTGATTGACATTGTTGATGTGCCTCATGGCTAAGCATGCATGATCACGTTGTCGTTCCAATTCCTCAATGCGAATTCCAGATCCTTCATCTTCTTGTTGCATCTCTTTGATCTTGTCCATCAGGGTCTGGACGATTCCTTCGTATTCTTGCACCTGACTGCGATAGTACATCTGCTGTGCAAGGTTCGATGCTTCGAACTGTTGCGAAATCGTCAGCTCCTGGTAGGCATTCGGACCGTCAGCTATTGCAGGCGTGGCCACGGATGACGCATCACCACGTGCAGGAATCGTATCCAGAGTCATGTCCAGATCGTCAGTATCGCGTGGTTGATTGGTAACCATCCGATTCCAAGTCATGGACTTGTCACGCCCACGAGTAGCCGAAGTCCTCGATCGTGCTGAAGAGCTTCTCGAAGATGATGGTCTTGACTTCTTTTCCAAGGTCTTGACTCCTTTGTCCTTGGCCCTGGACGTAGTCCGAGGTGCCTGAAAACCAGACGCTTCGGCCCGTCGTTCTGAAGCCTTGCCCGTCCTCGAACCTGTGGATGTCGGACGTGAAGGCGTAGATGCTCTTGGTAGACTCTTTGCTTTCCCCTTGGGAACTGCCTTTGCAATGGCAAGCGCAGAAGATTGACCTTTGTCATCTTCCGTGGAGCTATCAACGGATTGCACCACTGTGTCATCAGCTGTTGACTCACCAACGGCTGGCGCTGCCACATCGGCACCGAAAGTCATTGTCGTATCTTGACTTGATCCTGAGTTCATTGTGGTCGTAGTAGATCAAGTAGTCGTTGCTGTAGAAAGGCAGAGCCGCGTACGGCTGATAACCTGCGTGGGGGATTGATCTCGACTTGGTTGCTGCTCTCCCCACCAGAGCTGTAATGAATGTAGGTGTGGCTGGCTAGCACTCTCCACAGACTGGACCCTGTCTCTCCCTCTTACTTCCACACGTGCAATCCTATGCAGGCAGAACCGGCGGCCGTTCCTTTTGCACTCACTGCCGGCGGCGGTTCGTCTGTGCAACGGGATAGCTCTGATTGCTCAGGATAGAAGACACATATAGCACTTAGCTATGGGCATTGACTTGAGCCAAACGTTGCGTTGGCGGTCACATAGAAAGGTAAAGATGAGGGATGCGTAGCATGCCCCCTAGAGTCGAGGGACGCGTAGCGTGCCCCCTTCTCTTGCACTTTACACGGTCTTGCTCACAGCTCTTATAGTGACACCTTAGAACATGACAAGGCATCGCAGTCCGTTCGCACTTAGGCTTTACCACTCACTAGGGGTCTAGGCTTTGCCAGAATGCGGCAAGGCTCTTCGGCCACGTACCGAACGCTCTGGGGCTATATGTTGAGCCTTAGGGTTTCGGGTTTAGGGCCTAAAGCTTGAAGCTTTAATTCGCCGTGATAGGGCTTTGGGAATGTAGAAACGTAGGGAGGAGTGCAAACGGTTTCAAGCTTCGGAATTCAAGATTTTTTTTCTCGGGCTCAGTGGGGGATTAGAGACTTATCCTTCTTCAGGACTTGCGACCCAGACATCGAAGCACCAACACCAAAAAAGCCCTCACGTTGAATCGGGACTGGACTTGCTAACACTCTTCCTCCAGTCAATCGTGAAGCTGCTATCAGACCTATCCCTATCAGACCCAAATGCCTGTACATTCTGCAGCCTCTATAACCTAAGGGGCTTGCCGACCAGTGCAAGCTATGTGGCAGCCGCTTTGTGCCAGAGCCGATGACTGCCGTTGCGGCCTCCGACGCCGAACTCCAAAAAAAAAAGAGACCGACTACTTACGAACATTGCTCCTTAGGGCCCCAGGGTTCCTACTTACACGACTACCTTGCTTCTCATCAAGTACTGGTCCGGAGCACGCAGTCCCACAGTTTCGAGTTTAGGGCTCTCCTACCCGTCAGCATGCAGGTATATCCGGCAGAATTTTGTCTGAGTTAAACCCTAAACCAGCAGCCCCTGTCTGGGGCTTTGTCACGGGAGTGGCTCCGGTTTTTGGTGGCAACCCAAAATCCGGGTTCAGGATTGGGGGTGTAGGGTTTAGGGGTTTAGGGCACAACTCCCGTCTTGAACTTCAAGAACCGGGAAAGTACCAGATAAGAAAATGCAGCACATGCACACAGACAAAGAACCCTATCCGATTGCAATAGGCTTTTGGCGCAGAGCCGTCTGACCACAAACGTTCCGTGCTGTGTTAATTCGTGCTTCATTGCTTTCCAGTGTTCCTTCATTGTCGAGGTGGAAGCTGGGATGTCACATTGCGGGCCTTTAAACCTTGAAAGATCATGGGACGTAGGAACTAGGGTCATAGTTAAGGTAACTATACTTATAATTACTTATAACCCCAATAAAGGTACTTATAACCCAGGCTGAAACGACCAATGCAGACTCAGGCGAAGGCAGAGAGTTTCGCTTCGGCACACACGAAACACCAAAAGCACTGATTTTTGTGTTTTTCGGGCGGGGGGTAGGGGTAGGGTTAGGGCTTCAGGGTTAAGCTAAGGTTGACATAGGTTAAAGGGTTATGGAACTGCGCTTTAAGGGTTTAGGGTCCCCATCCTTGGCCTGACAACCCGAATGCTCCAAACTCCGGACCAAAAGACCCTTCATCCCCGAACTCCAAACCTAAAACCCTAAACCCCAGACCTGAAATTAAACCCCAAAGCCCTATAAACCCCAGACCCCGAACCCTAAACCTAACTCCGAAGCTCCCAAGAAGGCGAGAATTCCTGGACCCAGCCTTCCCCGGGCCGCCTCTCATCATCCTCGGGTTTAGGGTTGAGGATTTAGGGTAGGCTTTAGGGTTTAGCACTGAGGGTCTAGGGTTTAGAATTCTAACCGTAAACCCGAAACCCTGAAGCGTGGGACCCCGCGTTCTACCCTCAAACAGGGCAACGTACGCGAACCTTACTGACGAGAATCGGGCAACGGTGTACATACTACCGTTAAACAAAGATGTACATGGTTACTGATAGTAATAGTGAGCGAGGTGAGTTTAGCATGAAATAGAGAATCTGAACCCGCAAGTGGTTCCTAACTAATAGAGAGCAGACGGGGGGGCCTGGGTGGTGCAGGTTGCTCGGAAGTTTGCAGCTTAGGGGCTGCCTTTTGGGAGTCGAAACAGGAGCGGGACTTGGAGACTCTGGCGCATCAAGGGATCTTATTTGGGCATCCCTTTCGCTCGTTGCGTGCAGATGGGCCGGAGAAGATGTGCTTCGTTAGAGGGGTCCAATGGACCCTATGATTACATAGGTGCTTGAGGATCGGATGTGATTGGGTACTAGGGGTTAGGATAGCATCAACAAAAGTGAAGCAGCTCTGTCGTGCTCTTGCAAGTAGTAGTGGTTCGCTCGGGTGGCAAGAAGTAGACTCTGAATGGCTTCTGGCGTTGACAACCCAATACTGCGTACCCAAACAGTCCCGTAATGAACCTACGATGTCTTTGAGGCATGGATCCTTCCCAGTAAGGCTTGCGAAGAGTGTGGCATAGGGCATAAGCTTGCAAGCAAAGACCAGGCATCAAACGGAACCCCAAACCCGTTGTGGAATCTTTAGCCTAAGCCCAAAGTACGCTTGCAGAAATCAGCGCAGATCTGCATTGCAGGCAGGGAGCCATGCGACGCATAGCAGCACCACCAGTCGCAAAAGCACCATGCGGACCAAGGGGAATAGTTTTTATGGTTGAGGGACTGAGGGTGTAAGGATTGCGGAAGTGTATAGGAGTTTACGACTATGAATGTTATGATTCATGATGTCGTGCTTTATGGGCTATGAGCTTCAGCATTCTGGGGTTTGGAGTTTCGGGTTTCCAGGGCTCTTTGGGCTTGAATGTTGCTTCTTCGGATTTAGCAGGACATGTTGATACTACAAAGCAACCGACTGATTCTCCAGATCCGAATGGCGCAGGTGGAGAAACTGGAGCACTTCCGGCAGATAATGTCGGAACCTGATCAAGAAACCCTCAGCCTATGACGCCAAAATAGTAGGATTCATATAAGGAACCTTGATAAAGGCCCAAGGTTTCTTAATCAGGTTCCTACATTATTTAGTCACTAAAGCCTGCAAAGCCCTTCCATGAGCTGCCCGATGCCGGACCTACACAGCTGAGCAAGAGGCAAAGTCTCTCCGGAGTTAAATCCTGGAGCCTTATACTGCATGCTTTTGTCAATTCGTTTTAGGGTCGAGGGGCTTGCCTTGAGCCAGAATAATAAGGAGAAGACATTCTAGCAAAATGGAAGCCCGAATGCAAACCCGGCCCTGGACCATTCCCTTAGTGAAACCGCTGTACATCCTATACAGCGATTATGTAAGGCGTAGGAATTGGATTCCGATCCAAACCGCTGAACTGTTGCAAAGCGTGGAATTTTTCAAAAATCAAGATGGAAATTGGATTCGGGTGTTGAAGGCCCTAAATTCGAAACCCTAGATATCTACCAAACTGCAAAACTGACGCGAAGCTCTAAACTCCAACTGACTGTCAAGCTCCATTCCTACCCCAAGATGACCTCACCCCTCCCCGTAATACCCAACCTGCACGACGAAGACGTCCCCGAGGTGGCTGGCGGTGTAGGTAGGCCTGGGTCTCAGACCTACTGATAGGGCGGTGGCCTGAGCCCGGCACAAGCATTGGATGGCAGCCCCGAACCAAAAACACATCAGTGTTTCGCTGTATTTTGGGAGTCGCTCCCTATCCCGATTAGGCAGGATCCTCCAGAGATGCCTTCAAAAAGAGGGATTCTGAACATGCAGGTCACCGCGGAAAGGAAGGGGGAGAGGGCGGGAGTTGACTTGCAATAAGTCTCAACGTGTGCGGACTCCCTGAACATCACATTGCCCAACTCAAACCAGTCCACAGGCCCTCAATTTTGCTATCGGACCCTCCAAAGCCTTAACGAATCAGCCATCCAATGCAATCAGTATAGAATCTCAATGTCGGGCCTTAAAACCCTCGGCTTTCAACCCCCGCAAACTGTAAGCCTTCAATCAGCTATGCCTATAATGCTGCAAATCCTACAAACTCTTGAAGAGAATGTACAAATAAAACAAAAGGTCCCAGCCCTAGGCACCGCAACCCTGGCTCCCCCCCTGCTGTGCCTTTCCGTCTCGCCCGGCACGTCGGATGGGGTCACGACAGCGCACTCCTGCGAGCTTCTCTTTCCTTACCTTTGGTTGGTAGGGAATGGAGGAATGGGGTACCATTATAACTACTATTACTACCGTTCTTCCATTCCCTACCAACCAAAGGTAAGTTTCACGGCTTCTGGGGGTCGTGGAGTTTGCGGCTCCGAACCGCGCAGGTTTTCAGCATTACGGGATACATGTTACTTGAAGAAGACAATGCTAGGACATAAGGCAGGAACCTGATTAGGAAACCCTGGGCCTATAACCCCCAGAGTAGCAGGGTTCATGTAAGGAACCCCAATAACGGCCCAAGGTTTCTTCATCAGGTTCCTACATTACTCAGGTGCTGTCTTAAGTTTCGGGATCGACATGTCGACGGAAGGATCATGACGAGTCCGCCCTGGATTCGAAGCAGCGCGATGGCTTGGGGCTTAGGAATAAAACCAGTTTCCGAGCCTACCTAGAGGCTCCATAGTAGTTCCTTTTTGGGGTTCATATTTAGAACCCTATAAGGTAATCCCAAAAAGGAGCTACTTTGGAGCCTTTGGGTAGTGACTAAGTGGAGTTGATGGCTGAAGGCCTTACATCGGTCCAAACACCTCAAAGTCAAAAGCGCCAAACTGAATGCTGTGCTTGGCGTCGGCAACCGAAATGCTGACCAGTAAGCTATCGGCGACCTCGGAAGCTCTGATAGGGGCCATACTGATTAGCAGGGTTTGGTTGGATATTGTGCTATATAGTGAGTCCTTACCCCCACCCTCCAAGAATAGCCTTGTCTCTGCCAGATGCACCGCACGTCGGAGACTCGGCAAAAGACTACTACAGCACTATAAACTCTCCATAGGGCGTTGTACACTATCGCGCGTTGAGTGGGGTACCTAGGCTTGTCCTACCAGAAGCACCCGACGCCTCCTAAACCTTCACCACCAGGACTCCCTTGTGGAGTGGCACCTGGCTGGTCTGTCCAGGATCCAAGCTCCAGTGCCGAACCTCTGAAAAGTGAGGTAGTAGGGTTTAGGATTTGGGTTTGGGGTAGCACGACCGGTATGAAGGATTCGTAATTCACAGGTACTACAACGGGGCTCAATGCTAGACCTTTTGGGAATCTGCATTGTATGGGTTCTGCAGATTCAGGCTAGGACTTTAGGTTTGGGGTTTTAGGGTTGCGGGGTTGGGCTGGGGATACCGTCATCGCATTTTGGGTTGGGGCTTAGTAGCAACCGGAGGGCATGTTCACGAACAGATCTCCTAGGCATGGTTGCAAAGAACGTTGGGCCGTACTCAAACTGACTGAGGAGATTGCGCAGATGCTCATGCACTAGTTGCTGAGTTTCTTGGCTACCAAAAGGGTGAGCTGCTATTTTTAGTGGGATTGTACAAACCCCACCTTGACGCCCCACCTACCCTTGAGATGGCCTATACACCATCCACTCAAAACTCCATGAAGGGTATCTGTGGGGTCCTGGTAGTTAATTAGTGCATCCCATTTCAGTTTGTGATTCATCTGATGGTTCTATGGCTTGCCTGTGAATCCATTGACCTACTGCGTTAATGGTTGAGGCTATTTTGTAGGGTTTGGGATCACAGGTACAAAACATTAAGAGGTGGGAAGAGGAGTCAGACTAGTCATAGCAGCCCCTTGACCAAGCATACTAAGTAGGCTCGAGCGAAGTCACATGAATTAAAAGTCCGACGCCGCAGTCTGAAGGATGACGCCCGGATTCCAAAGCGGCAGAATCTCAACTCTGCAATGGCTTCAAAGACAAAGCATGTATATAGAAGAATGATAATAACACTAATTATGAAAAACTCAGAATACCAATCTTCAGTGTGCCATGGTTCCGGCTTTATAAGGGCTTACAGTACGCTGGTTTGGGCTTTAGGGAGTCTTCTTTCGCTTCGGATTGAGCCTGGGTCTTTTCATTGCTGGCCTTGGACTTGAGGGCTGTGGGTGTAAAACCGGAGGCTCAATCTTGCCAATAGGGTGAAAGAGTTTATCATTGTATATGTCAACGTTAAGAAACCCTACGACATGTTGTTGGCTGTTTAAGCCCTGAAATTCGGACTCGACATAAAACTGCGCCTTGCGATCTGAGCCTGCCGTAAGAAGAAAGGTCTGCACGCCACGAGGCGGCAGCCTGTGGCGACCGTGGCTTTGGGGTTGAGGCTTGAGGCTTTGGGTTGTAGGGTTGTGGTCTCAGAATGAACGCTCTACTCGAACTTACTTGCCCGGAAGGATTCAGCAATCAGGTGTTCCAAGTTCGATGCGAAGCGACCCTCGGAAACCCTGAACTCTTAACCGGAAACTTTACCCGCACTCTGCCCTGTGCCTTGGCAAAACCCAACTCTAGATATTCCAGAGGCCCGAATGTTATTAGTATTATTATTCTTAATTATGGGTATCATTAGAATCACTAGTTGTGACGATTACTATGCTTGTTGTCATTCTTATTCGGCTCATTATCCGTGTTAGGATGGTATCGTAGAACTCGAAACCGTCAGCAGTGACCCCAAGCCCTAGACCCTGAAGGGATCTTTTCATTGCGAGCTTTTCAAGCCGCTCGTCCACACCAAGGCGGCCCAACCGAACCGGTTCTGGAAAGTCGGGGCTGAGTCTAAATCTTTACGGATCAGGGCTCATGTGGAAGTTTCCGATAATCGCGGGTTCCATATTTTGGGGTCCTTACAAAAAGGATCCTACTAGTTAGGGTACTATATTGGGGTCCCCAGTTTCGGAAACCACCTTGGCTTTAGGATTAACGTTGTGGGTACCCGAAACATGAGTTTAAGAAAGCCTACAAAATGGTCCCACAATCCCATCCCTAAGCTGACTTGTGGACTGCCAGTCAGGTAGACGAGGCTTCTGAACACTAGGGGTATAGGGCTTGGTTCAGGGTGAAGTTTAAGGTTTAGAATTTGGTATTCTACTCAGCGTGACAACTGGTCTCTGCAGCCCTCACTTAAGCTCCTAAACCCAAACTTCAACTCAAACCCTCCATCACACTCCGAGCCCCACGAGCCCGAAACCCCGAGCCCTACCTGTAGCCCTACAACCTACGCCTTCAAGGAACGTATCAGGAAATCACGACCTTACAACCAAATTGAACGATCGGGGCGGACCAGAGTGACCGGACGCTTCCGGTTCCGGAGCTTGCACCAGACCTGAGTCGTGTTTGAGCCCTGGGCGGCTCACGAGTTTCGGGCTTGGGGCTTGGAGCGTTTAAGGGGTTCAGGGCTCAGGCCGTACATAGGCTTTGAGGGAAGAAGCTGTCGAGTGTTAGGCTTGAGGGTTCGTGAGTTGGAGGTCGCGGTTATGGTGAAGCTTGTGGTTTCAGGCTTTGCACTGTTCAGGCTTGGGGGCTCTGGTGTGTAGGGTGGCTCCTGAATGCGTGTACAGGGTTTCGGGCTTCAGGGTACACCCAGGTTTTTCCGAATGTAGGGGGCCGAGAGCCCTTCATATGTGATCAAGGGTCTTGACTAATGACAGCGGGTCGGATAGAGTTACAAACTGTATCAGACATCTGTACTAGGTCGAAGCAAGCCTCGAGCAATCCACTGTTGTCTCGGCAGGGACTGCAACCACGCTATCACTGTGTGCTCGAGACAGATCCATCGACCACTTTTCGTCACGACACGCGGCTGGAGAAGCCCAGACTACGGCCCTCGAGAAAGCTGGTTTGCAAGGAGAAGGTGGTCTGCCTGGAACGGAGGGCAGACGGCGAAGTAGCATAGGGGCCTTAATGATTAGAATAGGGTTTTGGGCTCCTTCATCGTAGAACGATAAAATACAAAACCGTGCGATGGTTCCAGTGGCGACTGAGGGTCTTAACAGCACCACGCTGCCAAATGCATAGCCCTGCGGCATTTGTCAAATCCGGGCTCCAGCTGGTGTTCCGTACCCTCAAGGTCCATGTACCCAAATACTTTGGCGCCAATGTACACATATATATATATATATATATGGTCACACCCCCCCCCCATGATCCACCCCAGCCTTCTCCTCAACTACTCCTGTACTGTCCTCTGGTACAAGATGCGTATTGCTAAAGTCAGAACCTATCGGTATTTACGCTGTTTTATGCAGTTCATGTACATGTACAGATGCGGCTTTTCGCTTTTTATATCATATACAAACAAGCCAAAACCGAAACCAGATTCTGGTTCTGGATTCTGGTTCTGCTGCCGCGCTCTTGTCCACTGCTTCGTATCAGCTCTTGCTGTTCAAGTCAAAACTTGGCCTTCCTATTTTGGAGTTTGTCGAACTACTTACGATGTACAGTTTGAATAGACACAGCTGTTCTTCTCTTCATAACATAAGCTGTAAGGACAACTCCTTCAGTGAAAGCAAACATGCCAGTGGTATGTTTGGCTTACTAGCAACATTGTAACCACACTAAACAAAGGTGCTCACCATCAGACATGGAAAGGAATCCCCGTGTATCTTCATGCTTCAAGGGAACCTCGAACAACATCATATCTTCAAAATTTCAACCGACAAGGGAAGCATGGTTGTTCTTGTTCAGGTGGTGTTATCAATAGAAATCTTGTTTCAGCACAAAGAAACACAATAAGCCACCTTAGTCCCTTATCAGTCGCTGGAACTCAGTGGCTGGAACTCAACGAGCTCTTGCAGTATACCAATACCACAAAATCGGAGTGATTAGGGAAAGACATGGTCTCCCTCCACCAAACTCCAAACACATTCGGTCACAAGCATAGTATGTCGAGCTTCTTACGCTTTATACTTCGTGGGAATTAAGACAAGCATGTATCTGGAAAGCATTCGTTATTGAACACATTTGTTTTTTTTTAACAGATGCAAGACGATCCTGGCTCAGAACACATAATCGAGCTCCGTTGCACGGCGCTACTCGCAAGAGTTATATAGCTCCTGCCATCTTTGAATACAGCATGAAACAGCTCCAGACCCCTCCTCATAGCCTCCAAGAAATGGTGGACAAACATCTTTTCTCATTATGCTTTAAGGAAAACAGTCAAACACTGGACTTACTTCTTGAGCAAGGTTGACCTTGACTCGGTTATGATTTTGCTCCACGAGAGAAGAGTTAGTACCGCCAGTAATCGAAGCAATTGAAAGCTCATTTACCAGGTTCCCCAGTGTCGCCTGAATGGCACCTTATATGTAATGATATGAAATATCGGAGCTTATCAGCTTCTTCAGTTTGTGAGGTAATATAGAATACAAGGAATACTTCTTCTTTGTTCAAGCTACGGGCAAGAGTTTAAGAACTCGACAGCATCTAAACATGATGTACAGTTCAACGAACATGTGCATTCGCAAAAAAAACGTTCTAAAGCATCCACAAACACAAGCAGGTTTCAATATTCTAAAGTACAGCTGTTCTTCTATTTCTTACATTGAGCAAAGGTGATCTTAACAACAGCTATGACTTTGTTCGATGAAAGAAGCAAGAGCACACTTGAGAACGGAAGCAATTGAAGGCTCATGTATGAGCACATGGTACGGCTGTTCTTCTATGACTTTTGCATTTCAGGTTTCAGGAATCTTGGAGATTCGAGCCTGGCAGTGTTTTCGCATCCGAGGTTGCCAAAACACCGCCAGGCACCAATTTCCCCAAACTTTGTGAGGCTGGAAGTGCCAAAACCTCGCCAGGCACCAATTTCACTAAAATCCCCGAAATCCTGGCATCTATGGAGGCCGTCAGAGTTCAGCTGTATGAATTTTGGGGAAATTGGTGCCTGGCGGGGTTTTCGCATCCGAGGTTGCCAAAACGCCGCCAGGCACCAATTTCCCCAAAGTTTGTGAGGCTGGAAGTGCCAAAACCTCGCTATGCTCCAATTTCCCCAAAATCCCCCAAATCCCGGCATCTATGAGGCGTGCCGGGCCATAGTTGCTCAGAGTTTGGGATTTTTGGGGAAATTGGTGCCTGTCGATGTTTTCGCACTTCCGCCTTTGCAAACTTTGGGGAAATTGGTGCCTGGCAGTGTTTTCGCATCCGAGGTTGCCAAAACACCGCCAGGCACCAATTTCCCCAAAGTTTGTGACGCTGGAAGTGCCAAAACCTCGCTATGCTCCAATTTCCCCAAAATCCCCAAAATCCCGGCATCTATGAGGCGTGCCGGGCCATAGTTGCTCAGAGTTTGGGGATTTTGGGGAAATTGGTGCCTGTCGATGTTTTCGCACTTCCGCCTTTGCAAACTTTGGGGAAATTGGTGCCTGGCAGTGTTTTCGCATCCGAGGTTGCCAAAACACCGCCAGGCACCAATTTCCCCAAAGTTTGTGACGCTGGAAGTGCCAAAACCTCGCTATGCTCCAATTTCCCCAAAATCCCCCAAATCCCTGCATCTATGAGGCGTGCCGGGCCATAGTTGCCCAGAGTTTGGGGATTTTGGGGAAATTGGTGCCTGTCGATGTTTTCGCACTTCCAGCTTTGCAAACTTTGGGGAAATTGGTGCCTGGCAGTGTTTTCGCATCCGAGGCTGCCCACCTCCCATGATCCACTGTTTGCAAGAAGCAGGTTCGGGTGGATCAGGGGGGGGGGGGGGGGGGGCGTGAGCATATATATATATATATATATATAAAACATATGTCTGTAGATGTATATGTATATATTATACTAGCTGGGTACATGGACCCTTAGAGTTACCCTTGGAGCCCGCCTCTTACATGGGAGTTGCAGCATCCTTTTTATGATCGCCAGAACTCCCGGTTTTGCAGAAAACCCTAAAGCCCGAAACCCTGACCCCTGAAACCGAAACGCTCAAACCCTGCTAAGCCCTTGTACCTCATAATCCCTAAGCCCGAGCCAGAAGCCCAGGCCTCGACCCGAGCCCAATCATGCAGGGGCCTTAATGATTAGTGTGGAAGATGAGGTGCACTGCCCTTAAGGTGCACGCGTCCGCCTCTACCCATGTGCTGCAGTTCCTAGCACATGGGCGGGGTTGGGGTGGGCACATCTGAGTGCAAAACAGGTTTCACGCAATTAGAATAGGGCTTTGGGGCCCATTATATAAATATAATACGCCCCAAAATAGTATAGGTAATTTATAAGGCCCCTATAGTACCCCTAAACCCAAAACCCTACAAGCCCCAAGCCGAAGACCCGAGATACGCTCGGGGCTGGGCAGGAGCGGACATGGGTCTTCCCACGTCACTTTCGGCACTCCTGAACACGCGGCCGACTCCGGGTTCATGCGTTTCGGTATTTTGGACTGCGAATTCCATAGATGATAAATACTATATCGGGGTGGTTGTCAAAATTGGGGTCCCCTTTTGGGTACCCTAAATAATAGGTGCCATATTACAATACGGATTCAATAAGGGACCCTAATTTTGCCAACCACCCATACTGGGATACAGCACCGGTTTGTTCACATGGCAATGCTACTGTCTTGCAGCAACGTGAAGCTAAACTCCTGCCTTTCCCATGCATACATACATCCGTACACTGCGTACTTGTGACACAGGCTGTCTTGAAATAGTATCCGTAGTGGCTGTTTTCTGAGGGCCGCCAACAGTGCTGGGTCGGGAACAGCTCATGCTGAATAGTTAAGGAGAAGCTCGACACACACTACACCCCACGCACCAAACAGTCCTTATCTCGGAAAGCGCTCAACCCCTCAAAACTTTGCACCACGGGCGCTGAACCTGAGCTTCCCTGTCAAACCCCGAAGGGCCTGCAAAGCAAATCAAAACCGGTAGTTCTCTAGATTAGGATCAGTTTTGGGGTCCCTTTGACAAGGGTGCCGTACTGTTTGGGGGACCTACAAACTGCCCGAATTTAGAGAACTACCCAAAAAGAACGGGTGTCGGGGTATGCTGTACAGTATAGTCCAAGAATACACGGACTCAACGGGGATTCTATACTGAGCTTAGACCCCCCTAGCAAAATTAAGAACTTTACGATCATAGGCAACAAAACTGAAAAATAGTTCAAATTTCCCTGAGGATTCAGGCCCCGTACATTGCTCCCGGCAAGCCCCGGAGCCCCGAAGTGCCTGCAACCACAGGCAGCTCCACAAGCGTCGGGATGCTCAGTGCATCCTCGGTGCCATGGATTGATGGGTTCTTTGTTAAGGCATTTAACTTAAGTTACCATAATAGGTATCTATAGTAAATAGTATGGTTTCCTTGTGATTATAACTGGAATTAGATCCCTTAACAAGCCCTGATCGCCGGAGAGGAAATTCAGGGGCTTGCTGAAGTTTGCTTTGATGCTGGGATCAGAATTACATTCAGGTGCAGAAACATCAAGTCATAAAGATGTGCTCGGTATTTTGTGGCTGTTGGTAGGCAGCCTTGGAGCCTGAAAGGCCGCATTCCAACAGTCAACCAGTCAGACAGCTCTGAAGGAAAATGCCTTTGACAAGTGTCTAGGAGCCCTCGCAGGGCGCTGTTCAACGGTGCAGAAGCGTAATGGTAGCACTGTGGTCCCCCCATGACCGGCAATCAGTGGGAAGACAAGGACGGTACGACACTGACCCCACACGACCAACTCAAGCAGCTCAGGAATAAGTGTAACGTCAATAAGCTTTGCATTCAAAAGCCAGACTGCGGCACATTCCAGATCTACAGTGCATGCTTCTATAACATCGTGTCATTCGCAAACCAGCATGCCCTATAGTGACCATGAAGCTATGGAGACACTACCCGAAGCCCGAAACCGCTCTACCGGTAGTTGATATACAGTTTGGAGTTTAGGATTGCGCGGTTCCGAATGCTTCTGCATTGCTGCCGGCATCTGTCTTTAGGGAAAGGTCGTGCTGTAGCTTTCGGGCGATCGGGTTTTCAAATTTTCGTCCCCCGCCTCTTTGGGCTTCTCGCCCACCGGATCGGTCAGGAAGAGAGTCAGGCATGAGCCTCGTGAACTGAATTTGGTGTAGGAGTTGCTGAGGCCCTGTAGGCTTCAGGTTTCCTACTTGTCGGGTATCATGGGGAACTAAAGGTTAACCTTTTTGGCTAAAATAGGGGCTATATAGGGACTATACTACCCAAAAGCGGTTAAAGGTTACCTACTCTACTACTCTACTACTAGGACTTAGCGTCAGGCTGCAACTCTTGAGGTTCTTCTTGGACTTGCTCTGCCTGTGGCTCGTGGCTCTGTTTCCTGGCGGCTTAGGGGTCTGTGGTTGATGGCTTGGGGTCTTGGGGGGGGGGTTTAGGGTTTAGGGTTTAGGGTTTAGGGTTTAGGTCTCTACTTGGGTTTTGGGGTCAAGCTTACGGCAATCCGAAAGCGGTCTGGGACTCAGCCCTTTGAAGCCAGAAACAAGCCCTAAACTCCCGTGGACAAAAGCCCTGAAGCTCTGAGGTATCCCTCAACTACACCAGTCTTACTGCCGGTGGAGGTAGGGCTGCAGCTTAAGATCACAAAGCCCACCATGCCTTCTTACAATCTCGGGTGTAAGGTGTAAGGCTCAAGGAGAAGCAGCCCCCCCAACCAGCCTTGAGTCACGTCGTAGAGTGCCACTTCGTTCATTCGTGATCCAAGGGCCTCTGTGTGAATTTGATTTGATCTGAGGCAGGCCAGAGTTCTGGAGTTGGGGCCCAATGACCAAGGTTTAAGAATTGAGTTTGGGGGTCAGGGTCTAGAATTCGCAGGGTTTAGGGGATTTAGGATTAGCGTTTGGGGTGTAGGCTTTAGAGGTTTAGGTTTAGGGGCTTAGGACCAGTGATTGTGGGAACGACAGCTACAGGATTTCGGAGCCCACAGATCTCGAAAGCTGTCCGGCACAGCGCGGAGAAGTTCAGAAGCAACCTGCTCTCCCGAGATCCCTGAATCCTAAACCCTGAAGTCCCTAACATCATACCCTGAGGAGTGGCATTTTTCGTGCTTCTTCTGGACAACTTGGGCTCCTGGCAGAGCGACCTAGGACCAACAATGCGCGAAAACATGCAAGCCGAATCCCCCATGATGGAGCATCTCAGAATACCCACGACAGTACAAACCCCCAACCCTCCACACTCCCCTCGCCCTAGGCTCCAAACCATGACCTCTCCACCCTGAACCCGAACCCTGAACCCTACTTGGAGGTTCATGGGTAGTTATAAGTGGTGTTAAGTAGGATCACTATATTTATAGCTCATATTGGGTGACTTATAACCCCACTTGTATCTACCCCTGAACCTTCGTACTCGCCCCTAGCTGCCCAGCCGAGGTAAGCACCGCAAAGACCCCCGGAGACGAAGCGAAGTCTGCTGACCTTCAAGTATACCCATAGGCCCCATAGTTGTTTCTTTCTTTTTTGGGGTTCATATGTCGAATCCAAAAAGGAAAACCCCATAGTTGTTTCTTTTTTGGAGTTCATACGTCGAATCCAAGCGGGAAAACCCCATAGTTGTTTCTTTTTTGGAGTTCATATGTCGAATCCAAGCGGGAAATCCCCATAGTTGTTTCTTTTTGGGGGTTCATATGTCGAATCCAAGCGGGAAATCCCCATAGTTGTTACTTTTGAGGGTTCATATGTCAAAACTCGAAAAGGAAATCCCCATAGTTGTTTCTTTTTTGGGTTCATATGTCGAATCCAAAAAGGAAAACCCCATAGTTGTTTCTTTTTGGGGTTCATATGTCGAATCCAAGCGGGAAATCCCCATAGTTGTTTCTTTTGAGGGTTCATATGTCAAAACTCGAAAAGGAAATCCCCATAGTTGTTTCTTTTTGGGGTTCATATGTCAAAATTCGAAAAGGAAATCCACATAGTTGTTTCGTTTGGGGGTTCATATGTAGAATCCTATAAGGTAATCCCAAAATGTGCTACTACGGGGCCTATGGGTAGGGTTTAGGGCTTGCGGGTTCGGGTCTTGGGGCTTAGGGTTTGACCTGTTGGAGTTTGGAGTTTGGTCAAGAGCATAAACCTCAACGCCCAGTCCTAAAACATGAACCCAACGGCCACAAAATAGAATCCGAAATCCTAAACCCTAAACCCCAAATGCCCTGTAGAATCCTGAACCCTGAACTCCGAATACCCTGTAGAATCCTAAACCTAGAGCCTTCCAAGAGCCTAACGCAGAATCACAGACTGCATGTATCAAAGGGGAAAAGGAGGGATCCTTAATGGGGACCCCTACCCTATAATGGGCTATATAATGGGTATAAAATAGCTATATTAAGGATATATACCTAGGACCTAGGGGTCCTTATTAAGGGTCCCTCCTTTTGCCCTCGGAATGTACGACCACGGCAGCCTCAGGGAGAGAATCCCAGCTCTTGTGGACACCTTCACATCTAAGGGCTGTGGCTTAACATGGGGGCCTCAAACGGCTTAGGCTTTCATGAGGGTTTTTAGGGCGTAGTAACTTGCAAAGGGTTCACATATGAATACTGGAATGTTTTGGGGCTCATTGATGAAGCATAGGCTGTTGCGGGCGAGAGAGGTATGTCATTCCTAAGCCCTAAACCCTAAACCCCTAAACCCGAAGACTCATGTCGGCCAACCGAGGCGAAAGAAAACTCAACGCCCAGAAGCCTGGCGATGGGAAACCTCTTCGACGGCACCCAGTTAAGCCTTACACCCTCGGATTTATTTGGTTGAGGGCTTGCTTTATGATAAGGGAGTTACCCGATTTTGAAGGATAAGTTCGCAGTTGTTCGTGCATGAACGGCGAGGTTGTGACGCGGCGTGCAAAAATGCACTTGAAGCTTGTCTACAGGGGTCGATTTCAACCTCCGCAAAAATTAGTATAGTTAGGGTGCCATAAACGAGAAATTATCCAACATCAGTATCTAGTCGAGCACACTGCAACACTAGCAAATGGCGGCACTACGAAGCTACCAACAGCAAACCATTGACCCCACTACTGTCGGAAAACTACATATAGAAAACTTGAACAGCCAAGTGTAGAAAGAAGTATTTCCAAAACCAAGAACATTCCATGATCCCGATTCCGTAAACCCTGGGTAACTGCCCTTGTCTACCATTGCTGCAAGCCTCATCTCTCGACCATTACTGCAAGACCCTTGAGAGGTAGAATGCACTACTCCAAAAACGTAGCAAAGACCCTGACAAATAGCATCACTCGTCATTCAAGCCTTTCAGCTTCTATATCAGGTAGTTTAAACTCTACGAGTCGCTCATGTAGCCGATCCTTCCAATGTTTCCAGGGCCGAAGGAAGCGCAGGTCGTACACGACCAAGCCTCCACCTCAGGCACGACCCAGAGTCACACCAGGGTTAGGGGTTTGTAAGCAGGTGTTAGTCATACCCGAGACATGCATCCATTCATGCATACAAACACATACATACGAGTACATACCTAAACTAGTTCGTTCATTCAGCCGAGTGTAGTCTTTGTCTGTGTGCATGTACGGAAGAGCTTGACACAGAAAGATGCGTGCACACCTCGGCCTCGGAATTACAGTTAGCAATAGTAGCCTACGGTTAGTCCCTACAAAACGGGACTAAACAATTCAAACCATGTTCACCAAAACCTTATGCTGATTATTGAGGCCCCAGTGGTTGCACCTCTTTAACTCTTTCTCCAGATGACTGACAGGTTCAGGGCCGTGAGGGCGGAAAGATCAGGCTCTACCTTGGTGCATGGTGGTGTTGAGGGTCTGCTCTTTAGTGGTTGTGCACAGCTTGGGCCACCTTGGGTCCGGGTTTCATGGATGTGGCGCTCAAGGTGCGAAATGCAGAATTTTGAGGACTGCGTGGTGCTGTAGGTCTGTTGGCTGCGGAGTTTGATCAGATGACCCACACAATTCAATCCCCTGCAGCAAGGGTCGTACCCCACTTGGAGGTTCATGGGTAGTTGTAAGTGGAGTTATAAGCAGGATAACAATACTTATAACTCATATTCGGGGACTTATAACCCTACTTATAACTACCCATGAACCTGCAAGTACCCCTTTTATAGAAGACTTACTTTTGCAATTAAATATATAACAGTTCCTAACCCCACAACGAGTTGGCGTAAAAAACAGTAGAGTATGACTCTCTAGCTTAACCCTGAAACCCACGCATCGAAAAAAACCCTGTTCCACGTCGTCCAGGCTTCCACTTCAACACATCATGCTGCAGTCAGACACAGTCCGACATCTAACTGAGCTGCAAAGATGAGAGCTGAACCATCGTTTAGGACACTTTGGAGTTTAGGGTTTCAGGCTTATGAAACACCTCTATCCAAGCTCCAGAATCCGACTTTTTCCTTCCGCGATGTCTCTGCTACTGTGCCGAAGGCATCGTCTTGGTGTCCCCGACCTCCAACCCCTCGGACCTTTTGACATCTGCCATCGACTATGGATTTTCTTCGGGCAAGCTTCATTGACATGAGCTGAGAACTAAGGCATGTTACTTTTACATGAAAAGACATGCGAGTGTCGGTGGGTACATCGTCTTTGCACCTCAAAGAGTTCTCTGTCCATCGCAAGCGACCACCCAATCCCATTTGCCAGTACTTCTTTTCTTGGACAATGCCTGTTATCGACCCTTAAGTGTTGTTGTTGATCAAGACTGATAGAGTACTATGCGCTAGCACTACGTATTGCCAGTGCTTCAAATGCGTCAAGCTTGCGAGTATGGCAAGACTCTACGAGTATAGCATCACACGTGATGCAGTGAAGCCTCCAGTACTCGCAACACCTCCTGACGTTTATGATCATGAACGGTGCTGTTGTTGATAAGTTCCTAGGGTTCATGATATAAATCCTGCATTACCCATAATAAGGAATATAGCATAATCTCCATACTCTAGGGTCCTTAAGGTAATGCAGGATTTGTATCATCAACCGTAGTACTTTTCGAAGTTTGGTAATGGCAGGGTTCGGGCCCAGGGTGCCCAAGGACTTCCCCAAGCAAGGAGCACAAGGCAGGGCAGTGATAACACGGCCCACTTGTGTCTCTGCGGCCCCATGCCAGAACCGACCATCAAAGCGCTGAGGTTCAGGCTTGATCTTCCGAAATCGGAAGACCCGAACATACAACGCGTGAAGGGAGCTTGAATCAGAACATGTGCATTGCAATCGCACACTCTTTAGAGATTCTCCTCATGCATCATGCAGTAGACACCTTACAGACTCGTCTGCACCGGACCTCGTCTCGGCAGCTGTTTGTCTAGAAGCTTTCATGGTCTTCCTGGCCAGCTGCGAAGTTGATATACATCGCAGCCATCTATCTCTACCCCTGTCAGTGCAAGCGGCCCCACTTCCCCGGCACACACTGGGCGAGCTGAAGCCTCTCCCGTTCATACTCCGAAGACACCGTGTAGGCGGAGTGTCAGCTACAGCCTTAAGCATACACTTCTAAGCTAAATTTGGAGGGAAGAGGGCCATGAATTGACCATCTGCGACTTGCAGACGGCGCTGGCTTCCCCATCGAATTTGTCCAAGCATTTTCGGCTCAGGCACTGCAGTTTTCGCATTGATACTTTGGCCCCTCGGCTTTCAGCTTCTCGATGGCCGTCTTCTGCACCTTCGTTCCTGTCGCCGGTTTAGGGCTTAGGGCTTTTGGGGCTTTTGGGTCTCGCATGTAGGGCTATAGATGGAGCCACAAGGTGCCATGTTGGCTCCTATGCTACAACGAAACAAGCCTTCCGAGCCTCTTTGCAGGAGCAGCTCCGGAATTTGCATAAGAAGGAGTATACATTATACCACAATTGCCACACCCTAGGGTATGTTAGTTGATGTAGCACCTTCCGTTAACACTCTGGGCGCAATTCCCACAGTATTCCAACATCCCTAACTCTGAAACGCGTAGTAAAGCCCAAACAACCACGCGCCTTTGAAGGAACCCTACTCTACTAGTACCCTTTAATATCTCTCAAAAGGAAACCGTTAAACTTTAAACCTTGCCAGGAACCGTTTGAAGAAACCCTCGTCTATTGCATTGAGGCCCCTATGTTACGCCCTTGTACTACCCTTATGGACCTTGTAGTATGCCTTAACGAAACCGTACCCGTATGGACACTTGTAGGGTGCCTTAAAAAGAACCCTTTGCAGGAACCCGATCATTCACACTAGTACAGCCCCTACTTAGAGGTTCATGGGTAGTTATAAGTAGGCGGGTTATAACTAGGGTAACTATACTTATAACCCTCATTAGGGGACTCATAACCCTACTTATAACTACCCATGAACCTCCAAGTACCCTTAATATAGCCATTATATACCCATTATATAGCCCATTATAGGGTAAGGGGTCCCCATTAAGGGTCCCTCCTTTTCCCCTTTGAACTATTACAGCCCTTATGTCCAGTCGCCTTCGGAGTCGGAGCTTGAGCGCTGCTTCCTAGGCTTCAAGCTCCCATGGGAGCCCAGCGACAACAGCGTAGGGTTTGAGCCTCTAGGATGGTTCAAGGCCTAGCCCCATACCCGAGCGCAAAACTCTGAGAACTATGATGGAATTGGTGTTTAACTTTCTTGCCACTTTTAAATTTTTGGGGCAGAGTTCCAGCAGGAAATGTGTTTTGTCTTCCTCTACCGGTGTGCGGATCGGTTTGCTCGTTATAGGCTCTGGGAAAGGACGGTTTGAGATTTCGGTGCCTGAGGGCCTCGAGGCTTCAAAGCTTGGGATGCAGAGCCGGTGACACGGTGGAGGACAAAAGCACGGCTTGTAGGGGCATTTAGGTTTGATCCTCGATTTTGCGCGAGGGTGTTCGTTCTTGCTTGTTCCTGCTTGCAGAGGCTCTGCACGGACTTTGGACTGTATGAAGCTTCCCACATACGCAAAACGCCCGCAACGACATACATTCAGGGCTCCTCAAAATATGAAAGCAGGATGCTGTGACGTAAATACAGCAAAACAAAAACTGCAAATCGGGCGTCAGCAGGGCAGTAGGCATTTAGATCATGAGTCCGTGGACATACCCGAGAAACGCACGAGTGCCTCTTTGTAGTCGTTCGGGTTCATGTTGTGCCATGCTGCGTCAGGCTGTCTTCCAACACGAAATATAGGCGACATGACAAATATTTTCAATAGGGTTTTGGGGCCCATCAAACTATAATTATAAGGACCTGCCAAAATAGTATGGGTAATTCTGAAGGCACCTTTATTATTATGATAAAAACCATCCGTCCAGATCCTGGGAGTGTGTTAGGTTCTTTGTGGTAGATTAGACCAAGACGTTAAGCAAGATAACCATGAAGCAAGGTACATAGAATTAGATCACGGTATATACGAACATTCTGCTGACAGCCTTCGGTTTCGGTCTGGCAACATTCTGAAACATAAACCTGGCGCACATTCAGGTGGGTAGATTTTTACAGTGAGCAAAAACCAAACGGAACACTCGGGTAAACCACTGATTGATCATGGTGACACAAGATAGTGTGGACACGCAGGTGACCACCAGCTAGCTTTATCCAGCCAGCGACAGTCCCACGGCTAATTGCAAGCCCAATACAGAAGCCAAACAGTTAGATCAGGATCCAGGGTTCTAGCATAGAACTGCTGCTGAGAGTTTTCTACGACACCTATCAGGGAACCCTGTAGCAATAAAATAGTAGTCTGGTTGTTCAGCAGGCAAGTTACAGTGTTTCGACATCCACGGTGAACTTGATGGCGTCTGCAGCGGCTTTCGTCCTGACCGCTGGGATTAGGGTATATAATATAGGGGCCTTCATAATTAGAATAGGGTTCGGGGGCCCATTATACTATAATTTCAATAAGGAGCGCCCAAGTATAGGTAACTATTAAGAGGCCCCTATAGTACAAGTGTAGCGCTGGAGCTGGGGGCCGAAATTTCGGGCTGCAGGGCTTAAGTTCTCCTCCGGGCCATGTGTTGGGTTTACCCAAAGGCCCCAAAGTAGTTCCTTTTTGGGGTTCATATATAGAATCCCATAGGGTACTCCCAAAAAGGAACTACTTTGGGGCCTCTGGGTAGGGTTTAGGGTTCATAGCCGGAGTTGCTCACATCATGCGGTGGCCTGGACTGACTTATACAGAACTTGGCAAGCAATATCAAATAAACTCCTTAAAGTGAGGCCATTTGCAAACCCATCCTTCAAACCTATGTAAGACCCCCAGCAAGCCCCTGAGCGACCAGTGCGGGGAACTCGCCATGAGGCTTAAAGGTATGATCAGGCCACTCTTCGCGGTGTACATCAGGGCCCCGTAGTATTTCACACATCTGAGCCCAGATTCGCGACACACTTTCCAGGCACACCGATGCCCCGGTAGGGTTCAGGGTATTCTGCGCGAGGCTCAGCATTATTACACACCAACATGCGGCCATAAGTCCAACAGGGGTGATGTACGTTGTCAGAAGCTGCCGCAGCACTGAAATGAGTTTTGCCGTTACTTTTGTTGTCCCCTTGAAAACGACAGGTTCGATCGTCCATTTTCCGAGTGCAGTACCCTCTGAACGTGTTTCCTTTTCTACTACTACTACTACTACTACTACTACTACTACTACTACTACTACCACCACCACTACCACCACCACAACTACTCTACCCCGTGTTTCAGCCCAGTTTTATGGTTAGGATCTGTCATATACAGAAGAAGAAAAGAGCGTACCATACTGCCTTAAAAAGGGGTAGGGGATGACCCTACAGGTACAATTTACAATGCTATCCGAACACCTAACAGCCCAAAACCCAAACTAAGACCCAGCAGAAAGCCCTCCGGAACCCTGCGAATCCCTGTAAACAACATCCCATAACAGAGCTTACAAAATCCCATCGAGTCCGCGGAACCCTCAACGAACCTTTAAAGAAATTTCAAGAATCCTATAGAACCGTGCGAAAGCCAGGCGAACCAACAACAATCCTTAAGATTCGTGAAGACATCTTTCATAATTCTCAAGCAATACCATGTACGAAAAGACCTCAAACCCTAAACCCGAACCTTGTACAATCCTTCGGAAATAGACCTTCCAGACATTAAAATTGCACCCTAAACCCTGAAACCCAAAACCCCAAAACAGAATCCCGGAACCCGGAACCCTCAAACCCTAAACCCTAAAACAGAATCCCGGAAGGCTGAATCCTCAAACCCTGAAGATTGCCTCAGGTAGTAGAGACCGGTCTTCAACCCAAGGTTCCTGCAGCAGTCCGCCGTTTGACGCTGCAGGCTATTTTTTTGAAGCTTTAGGGCTTGGGGTTTAGGGTTTAGCGGGTGTAGAGGCTGTAGGGGGTTAGGGTTTAGGGTTTTAGGGCTTAGGGTGTTTGTAACAGGTTAAGGTTGGGTACTGCCCCACCCTGTAACAGTCTATATCCACAGAGCCAAGGGCTAATCATCATGAGGAGACATTAACAATCAGGGTTTCTATGGCGTTCAGACACGGTGTATGAATTGTCTCGGGCAGGTGGATTTGCAGCCTTTTGTGGGGCGATATAAGACTTTGTGGGATTTTGCAGGGTTGGTGCCCCCTGAACACTACCCCCGTACATCGAACCTCACAATGCCCCTAAAGTCCAGGAACTGTGTTAAAAGTTGGAGGGGTGGAATGCCGAAGGGCCGGAGTATGCAACTAAGGCGCTTGAGATTTGTCCGGGTTAGTACAAAAGGTTTGGTTATCATTAGGTATCATAACAGCGACTGTATGGAAAGGCTGCTATGAATAGGATGGGGCTTCGGATTTATAAGCTCCTTCAACCCTGAATTCGAGGCACGGCCAACCATTAGTCGCGGGTTCCGGTGTCATTCGTGTTTTGTCGAGTCGCCATCCATGGAAGTGCATCGACGAGAGCTTGGCAGTTGTGACGTCCACCATGTGGATGTTCCTTAGGCCAAGCGAGTTGGGCCTCCTCCATGGTTGGAACCTGGCTACAGCTGTTACGCGTTTGCACTAGATCACGAATAGTGTTTTCATCAAATGTAGGAACCTGATTCAGGAACCCTGATCCCGCAACTCCAGAATGTTAGCATCCAGGTTAAGAGCCCCAATAGAGAGCCAGCCCTTATCTTCTTCACCAGGCTCCTATATGACTGGTGCTCTTCTGGCTGGGATCGAAGATGCAGAACTTGAGTCGTCGGGCTCCGGGTTCTGCTGTTCGTGGTGGCACTGAAATACGAGCCAGAAGCTAATCTTATCCTCATGCTCACAGCACTGGCAATCTCAGTACTACTCATCTCAAAACCATGTTCCAACTTTCCGGCGTGCACTATAGGAGTTGCATTGAAGGTGTGACGGAATTCATTGCCAGCCCTACAACACCTACAACATCCGCCAATGCGGTTAATGCAGGGCGGTTTGCATCAATTAGTCGGTTGCTGCTTAAAGCCCTCTTTGTCTAACTTTCCCATACCCATACCCAAACCCCAAACGCCAAACCAAACAAATCAGCCCTCAAGCTATTGAACACTAAACCCTTGCTCAAACCTTAACCCGTATACTTACAATAAGGACCCCCCAAAAAGATAGTGTAATAGGTCCCCTGTAATCCCAAAGGATTCGGACAAGCAGCAAGGACTGTGACTGGTCGATGTAAGCTCCGCGGTCGGCCGCCATGTCCAGGACGGCCTGCTGCGTCGGGTTTCGGAGTCTTTGTTCTAGGGCTTTAGGGGTCGAGGGCCTAGGGTTTTTTCCGATGTTTAGGCCCTAAACCCTAAACCTCCGGGGATAGAGGAGGGGCCCTAGACCCCAAACCATCAGGTCCCCTCCGTAAATCGGGGCAAGACGCGCGCTGCCGGATCTCCCAGACGGTCTTGTAGAGCTCCTTGATGTCCTTCGCCATAAGATGGAGCGCGTATACAGGTCTTCCAAGCTTGGATGTCGGTGTGGGCATGGAAGCTCTTCGAGTCAGTTGTTTTGGTGAGTTGTTCAGCTTTTTGTCTCTGTCGATGCCTTGTTACGATGAACCAATACGACGAGAGGTGCCTTACAGCGAGCCTCGCGAAGATCGTAAGAACAATGGTTGCGGTAAGGACGGCTGCTGACACCGCACTGTACAACAGAACTCCCCTACTACACCCTTGAACCCTAAACCCTCAGCTACTTTCAGGATTCGAGAGGAACTGAGTAAGTTGAACGCATGGGACTCAGGACCAGCAGCCCAAATCCAAAACAAAACATATTCCGAAAAGCAGAAACATCATAAGGCTTCAACTCTAACTGCGATCAAGCATACATGAGTTGTCGATTTGCACGGGCTTTGTTGGGTTTAGGAATTACCCACAAAGTTCCTGTAAGGAATTACAGTTAAACTATGATTCGGGAAAGCTAAGCAGCGGTACTTACTTAGGATCCTTTGAGTTCGGATCTTGCTTCAGGTTTTCGTGGCATCGCCATAGAAGTAACAGCAATAGCAACAGTACGGTGGCCCCATGAGGAAAACGCGCGAAAGCTTCCAAAAAGTTCCCAAGGCTTGCAGCGTCACTGAATATGCCGACTGTTTGCTCTCCTACCCTCACTTGGACCGTACCCTGAACCAACAGTAAACCTGAGGTACGGCCCCCATACAGTAAGAGTCTATAATAGGGCTACTATTCAGGTCCTACTATATCTATATTATGAACCTTATTCAACTATTACTGAGTGGGGGCCGTACCCAAAGTAAACCCTTAACCCCAACTCTACTCAGGGTCCTCTGGCAAGTCCAAAGCCTGGACGCTCCCATTGTGAGCAATGAGCTTGAGTCGCACGTCCTGGCCAACAACATCAGTGGAGGATTTGAGCCAAACTCTGTAAACACTCAGTCTCCAAAGACTCAAAAAACCCAACAGCAACTCATAGTATTACGCAGGAACTTGTATTCAACGTCCGTGGTCATGCTCCGTACAGAAGAGACGTAGATCACCTCTGGGAAACCCCGTGGGCGTACAATCAGGCATCGACACAAGAGTCCCTGAAATTTCCGAAACTCGATAAAGTGGCGAATTCAGGTTTTCATATAGTCTGAAAGACCCCAAGACTCAAAGCCTTGAGTCACCACCCTTAAGCCGAAGACTTGCACGCCCTATTGAAGGGCTCTCCAAAACTTCAAGTCCTGAAACGGTAGACCAAGCAGCAGGAAGATTGAATACGTACTGTCAAGGGAAGCCAACAAACCTCAACTGCCGACTTTATGAACTTGCCTCGGTCCACAAATCGCGGTTGATGAGGTCACGGAGGAGGTGCCGATTCACCTGCAGAATTCCAAAAGCTTGGGGTTCAGGCTTCCCAAACTACCCAACTTTTTCTGGACACGGTGTCTCTCTCTGGCTCTCTGTGCACGGGTCCTGCAAGAGCTTAATGGTTCCATGGTTCAGGAGCCTGCAGCTGGGTTTGGAATTCTCAGGACTTGCGGCTTTAGGGCTTTCTCGTCACATGTTTTGAGAGATTCTAAGTAGATTTGCCTCAAGGCAACTCTCAAGGTGTTTGGACCTTTGGGGTTGAGGGTGGTTTGGAGTTTCGAGTTCACAGTCGCGATGAGGGCTTGCGGGATGTAGCATCCGGGAGTACTCTAGATTTAGGGGTATGTGTGGGAACACTCATGCGGGTTCGAGGATCTGAGGTGGGCTCGAATTTGTTCTCTTGCCTGCCGAGTATCCTAGGCAAACCAAAGGTTAACCCTTTGGGATGATTTCAGCATGACAGTACACCAAGCAGTTTGAGTGATGTTATTGGTTACCTGCCCTACTGCTAAGCCCTTCTGGTTTCCGAGGCCAGGAGCTGGGTGATTGCTTCTGCTCACAGGCACTGAATCTCAGAGCAATCGACTCTGAAATCCGAATCCTGTTGGCCCAAATCGCAATTATTAAGCCCCAAGCCAGCCCATACCCTAACCTCAGAAAGTACTTCATCCAAAACATCCCTACGTCCTAAGAGTTGCAGCACCATGAAGTCTGACAGCCCGAAAGCCCTCCATAATTCCTTAGCCCCGGCACAAACCCCGAAACTCAAGACGCTAACCGTCAGACACATCTACACTGAAGGCACGATACCCACACCCTAAACCCTAAACCGTTCGACTAAAGGCACGACACCTACACCGACCCCCACAGCCTAAAACCGGACATCTACCCCAGATACTTCAGGAACTCGGACAGGTCACCTGCACGAACTCACCCGAGAGCACCCGACGAACATAGAGGTTCTGTGTGTAAGGCTCGAACGACTCCTTCGTGTGTTCTCTTGCTGGGAGGTGGCAGCTATGATTGCCCTCAAGCCTGAGGCTTAAACCCTACATCCTAAACCCCATAAGCCCATAAACCTGTGAACCCTAAACCCTGTAACCCCTACCATTAAACGCCCAGGAATGGTATGTTTTCATGCGGGGGGCTTTGATTTTGAACTAGGTTTTGCTGTACATGATATATGTGTGCATTATACGGGGACGGAGAGGTGGTAATGTACGGATCTATATGGCTTTTATAGGGTGTTTCGGGGTGCAGAGTTACAGGCTCTAGGCCCAGGGGTCTGGAGCTTCTGGGGTGTAGGGCTCGGGGAAGAGCGTTTTTTTTGGGTGGTTTCGGGCTGCAGCTCGCGGTTTAGTGTCATACAGGGGACTCCAGAAAGTTGGAATATGGTTTCAGGGTAGGATACCCTATAATTTACCATAAAGGGTTTAGGATAATCATATTCCAACTTTCTGGCTTTTACTTTAGGGTTTCGACTTAGGCTCGGGAAGGACAGGGGGAATGTGGCAAGAGTTGTCACGTCATATGGGAGTTTCCGAAAATAGGGATACCTTATTTTGGGGGTCCTTATAATAAGGATCCTACTATTTAGGGTACTCTCTTAGGGTCCCCTATTTTAGGAAACTCCCATATTGTGGGGCTGAAGTTGAATGAATGGGGTGGGGCTGTGTCACGACGGATCTCTTCTGTGTACTGTGCTCCGCAAAATCAAGATGTCCAAGCCAAGCAAAACTTTCGCCGAAGGCAGTTTGTGGACGTCCGCCTAGTGGGTCAGTGGAGCAAAGTGCCAAATAGCTGCTTGAATCGAACATGGAGACAACTACCCACAAGACGCCGGGGTTGACAGAACAAACTTGCTATCTCGAATGTGGCTTTCCTGGCGAGCTTGCCTTGAACCACACGTGATCTGTCATTACAACTCAAGAAGCACACCAATCCCTACCTGTAGCCCAGCAAGCCTGCTATTTTGACGGAATCGTGTAAGGAAGCCCTAATGAGGCGGGATCCTACAACTGGAGGGTTTGATTTTGATCGTGGCTGCTACACCGTACACCCAGCATCTAACGGGATCCAGATTAGCAGGATCCTAAAGAAGGCACCGTCAGCCCAGCTCTGACCCTGGACCGTAGGATCCTTATTGCAAGCACCTTGAACAACAATGATCATCGTGACCACGACAAGAATAGCAATCACCAGAATCAAAATCATCAGACCAACCACGAACTGTCGAACTCCGTGATGACCGTATACAATTTCGTGACAATGTTCATCGATATAACATATTGGTAACAGTAGTATCTAGTCATGAAAACAGCAATAACGATGCCCATTATCCCACGAGGGATATAAAGCCAAGATGGCAAACTACGCAAACTCGCACCTACCACCACTACTACTCCTACTACTACTGCTACTACTGCTACTGCTACTGCTACTACTGCTACTACTGCTATACTGCTACTACTGCTACTACTGCTACTACTGCTACTACTGCTACTACTGCTACTACTGCTACTACTGCTACTACTGCTACTACTGCTACTACTGCTACTACTGCTACTACTGCTACTACTGCTACTGCTACTACTGCTACTACTGCTACTACTGCTACTACTGCTACTACTGCTACTACTGCTACTACTGCTACTTCTGCTACTACTACTGCTACTACTGCTACTGCTACTGCTACTGCGACGGCTACGTCCCAAATACAACGAATCAGATCCCAGACGCGTTGTTGCCCAAGATCTGCGCTGTGCTGGCAGTGGGCATCGGGGCGACGAGAAGTGAGTTCCTTGTGTGTTTGCAACATCCCAGCTCACTGTTTTTTTGTTTTCAATTTTTGTCTTTGGTAAGGGGGGTAGGTTTCAGGTGTGTCGCAGGGTTTTGGGATGAGGGCTTGAATCCTTGTGCGGTTTAGGTTTTGTGGTTGAGTGGGGCATTCAGAGGACCATATGCCACTGCCACTCCGTCGACATGGTTGTGACGACGATGATGCAGGTACGCGTGTGCCTGCATCAACAGCATTGCCAAATAATTAATGGATTATGGTGATATTGACACTACGTGGGCCTTGACCAGTTGAATTGGGGAATAATATTATGGTATCACTATGATTAGGAACCGGAAGTATATTGGTCGCTATGCAGACTTGATCATCGAATCATCAATCGCTGCTCCTGGAGTTGTCATTTCGACCATGACGTCGTGACTTCGTCAATGTGCTTGTCACTCGATTCAATCTCGCGTCGGGGACGGGTAGTAAGAACCAAAATCCTGGCCGCAAGCCAGATTGCTTCCTTGCAGGAGAACTGTATAGACTGCAGGTATTCCTCTCTACCTTTCAAATTTCAACAGAGTACGTCTCTCTCTTACTTTTTAGTTATGACTCGAGAGGCCCTAACTAAGAGAGCTTCTCATGCCTTGCAGAACGAGCTGCCGCAAACCATGCTGAGCGATCCTTGGCTGCGTCGGAAAACATTGGAGTAATTTCCCCTTTTTGCACCATTGTTTTAATTATGGTCGTCGGAAAAAAACTGGAATCATTTCCCCCTTTTGTCCCTAATTTCAGTATGGTCTACTAGACCCGGAAACCGCATCCTTCTTATCAAGGCCCCTACATTACAAACGGAGTGCTTTGTTTCAGGCTTCTGGGTTCAGGGTTTCGATCTGGTTTAGTCCTTAACCCTTTGCGCCGAACCAGAACCACAGGGTTTAGATCAACAAGGCTTATATGAAAGGAACCCAAAATCTCATTTTTGTATGTGGTTGGCTTTATTTGTGTTTAAAAGTGTTTTTTTGTATTTAAAAGTATTGTTTTGTATTTAAAAGTTTTTTAAATAGGTTTTTTTGTGTTTTACAGTTGTTAAAATTCTTTTATTTTATTTTTGGTGTAAAAAAATACATGTTTGTGAATTTTGTTTCTGAGTGAGTCAATTGGCTTCCTGTTGTTCTACCTGGTTTCCTGCTGCTGTATGTCTACAAAATTGTTGTTTATTTGTTGTTGAAGTTAATAATTTTTAAAATTTAATCTTTTTAAATAGTTTTGGGTTGTGATTGAACAAAGAAGGGAGGCCGTAGTGACATGTTGACTTGCCTTGAGATCTTGCCCTTACCCACACGGATCGACTGCCCATCTCGGTTCGTGGACACCGTTGGCCGGGTGTCAGGTGCTGAGTCGATGGTACCTGGACCGCCTTGGGGCCAACGTGCCAGGGCAGTGGCATATGACACCCGGGCACATGGGCTAAAGTGCCGGGTGGGGTGGTCCAGTGGTTGCGGCTTGATTTGTTCTCCCAACCAGGAGGGGAGGCCATCCATGCTTGTCACGTTAGTTAGGGAGCCTTGCGACTTGGATCGACAGAGGCAGAGTGCCACCTTACCCACACGGATCGACTGCCCATCTCGGTTCGTGGACACCGTTGGCCGGGTGTCAGGTGTTGTCGATGGTACCTGGACCGCCTTGGGGCCAACGTGCCAGGGCAGTGGCATATGACACCCGGGCACATGGGCTAAAGTGCCGGGTGGGGTGGTCCAGTGGTTGTGGCTTTTTTATTTTTCTCCCAACCAGGAGGGGAGGCCATCCATGCTTGTCACGTTAGTTAGGGAGCCTTGCGACTTGGATCGACAGAGGCAGAGTGCCAGTCGAGCCTCTCGAGGTTGCCTTACTTAAGTCCCTGCCCCATCGGGGTTGCTCCCCACACCGTTGGCCAGGTCTAAGTGTTCGGTTTGAATCCAAGCCTAGTGAACGCCTTCTCTTCCATTTCCTTCTCTCCCATCGGTCTTCATCGGCTTCCAGCCCATCGAGAAGTGGATGCCAACTGCTGGGATCTCAGCATCAGCTTGCTTCAGCTACTTCCATTATTATGGTACAGTCCTGGCACCGAGGCTCATGACGAGGATCCTGAGGACATGCTGCCATCGCAGAGGACAAGCTGCCTTGCATAGTCAGTGAGCGTGTCATGTATCGCAACTTGCCGCTGCAGCAGTTGTGCTCGCTGTTGCCCTGCGTAATCTACTATAGTCGTGTTACAGCTGCTCTGTCTCTAGTCTAAGTCGTAGTAGGCCCCCCTGCAAGCCGGCAGATGTCGTCGATGTCGTGGAGTGACAGTGAGTCTGTGGGCTCGGACTGGGTTCTGGTTGACGATGAGGGTGCAAGTACTGCGGGCTCGGTCGCGGACAGTGCTGACGACGATGATTATGTGATTCCGTTCGACGAGATGCTAGAGGAGTCCTTTTCGACATTGTGGATGTTTCTGGATTCTAAAGAGCGTGGGCAAGTCTTTCGAGCAGCCTTCCATATCAATGAACAGATCATGTTCGTACTGTTTCCGAGACTTTTGCGGGATTTTAGGCAAGGCAGAGTGCCAGGAATTTTATATTTCAATGTGACAGACGAATGGCTGTCGTCACTGAATCAATGATTTGTCGTGTTTGTACAGCCTCCGCGACAGTATCACGGATCTTGGGGAAGGCAGAGTGCCGGGTTTGCGTGTGTTTAGGGGATTTTGAATTCGACGATCTAGCCAGCAGAGCTAGACTGTCCGATTTGAGACCTCAGCGGTAGTGTGCGCAACTTGGATTCAAAACGGTTACCCAGCATGACATGCTGACTACACAGTGCCGGGTGGCAGTGATGTCCTCAGGACCCTGCTGTCTCCGAGGCTGGCTGCCTGCCTGCATAGTCTGTCAGTGAGTTGACTTGCACCATACATGATCGACATCTGCCGGCCAGAGAATCAAGCGATTCATGCATACTGATGTAACAGTAGTAACAAAATGTTACATATCATTGATTAATGTACTATATAGTGATGCATTAGTCACTGTTAATGTTTTAATCGTTGGACAATTGTGTGCTCGATGAAAGCAGTGATGCCGACGACCTGCTCTGTCTCTAGTCTAAGTCGTAGTAGGCCCCCCTGCAAGCCGGCAGATGTCGTCGATGTCGTGCAGTGACAGTGAGTCTCTGGACTCGGACTGGATTCTGGTTGCCGATGAGCGTGCAAGCACTGTGGCCTCGATCATGGACAGTGACTACGATGATTATGTGATTTATTTCGACGCGCTGCTAGAGGAGTCCTTTTCGACATTGTGGTTCTTTCTGAATTCTGAAGAGCGTGGGCATGTCTTGCAAGTAGACTGGCATATCAATGATATGATCCTGCACGTACTCTTTCCGAGATTTATGCAGGATTACAGTGAAGGCAGAGTGCCAGGAATTTTATATTACAATGACGTGCGAGACGAAGCTCTGTCGTCAATGATGAATCAGTGATTCATCGTGTTTGTACAGCCTCCGAGACCGCATTACGGATGTTGGGGAAGGCAGAGTGCCGGGTTTGCGTGTGCTTAGAGGATTTTGAATTCGACGATCTAGCCAGCAGAGCTAGACTGTCCGATTGGAGACCTCAGCGGTAGTGTGCGCAACTTGGATTCCAAAAGGTTACCCAGCATGACATGCTGACTACACAGTGCCGGGTGGCAGTGACGTCCTCAGGACCCTGCTGTCTCCGAGGCTGGCTGCCTGCCTGCCTGCCTGCATAGTCTGTCAGTGAGTTGCCTTGCACCATACATGATCGACATCTGCCGGCCAGATAATCAAGTGATTCATTCATACTGATGTAACAGTAGTAACACAATGTTACATATCATTGGTTAATGTACTGTATAGTGATGCATTAGTCACTGTTAATGTTTTAATCGTTGGACAATTGGGTGCTCGATGAAAGCAGTGATGCCGACGACCGTTTCAAGGTGCTCAGGGAGTTCCGAGGCAGAGTGCCAGACTTCTGCTGCTGACCATCAGAATCAGGCCAATCACATTGACCTTGGCAGTGATTACTGGAACGAAGCCGTGCAACAACTTCGGTGGAATTGTTTACACTGTGGCAGATCAGCTGCCGACTATACCACCGGGCTCCGAAAGATCCAAAGGGCTGCACAATTGGATCAACGAATCAAATTGGCAGTTGAGGCCATCTCAGATTTCGGAGATATGGATATGAAGTTGTACAAAGCATGGACCGGCCAGACAGATGTGCTGCCTGGGTCGATCCCGCCACCTCGGCCATGCCAGCATGATGTCGAGACGTGGCCCATGGATGATGTTTTGATTTACGACCATCCCCAGTGGCAACTGTTTGTTGGCAGTATTGGTTGCCCGATCCGATATGACCAGCTCCGGGTCAAGCCTGACATTGTCATCTCTATGAATGCAGATGACAGACCTCGGAATTTTGAGCCATGGGACTGGTATCAGTATTTGGCGAATTGTGGACCGTTTGGCACTGCACATCTTCGGTATGGTGGCTGGGATCAAACACATGCCAATGACTTTGATGCTGAACAAAGAAGTCATGAGTTCAAGACCATTTGGCGCCGCCTCATTTCAGATTTCAGAAAGATTATGATGTGCTGGCAGCGCTCAGCAGAGGAGTTCAGCCAGAGTCAAAGGCAGAGTGCCATCAAGGGCAAAATGATGGGCAAGGCCAATGGCGGCAGGGGCAAGGGCAAGACAATCAGCAAGGGCTACAGCGGCCCCTGTCAGGTTTCCAATCACATGCAAAGCCAGAAGGCATCGACGAAGGGCTCATTTGGCTATGGCTGCTCCTATGACAAGGGCTTCAGCAAGGGAAGTGACATGGGCAGCCTGTTCGGAAGAGCCGCTGAAGGAAGGCAGAGTGCCGATGGAAGGCAGAGTGCCTTGAAGGTGGCCGATGAGACATTCCCTGGTGAGCTCGGTAATGCTCTTGCTTTGTTGGAGGCGATGAAGCTTCAGGGAGGTGGTCGGAAGCGTGGAGGCAAGAAGAGGCCAATTCGTGTGCTTGTCCATTGCTACGGTGGCATTAACAGGACCTGTGCTGCTTATTGTGTCCTAGTCATGGCCTTTGCCTCGATGACCATGGAACAAGCCATTGTCAGGTGGATCAACCACCGAGCCTACTATGCTCCATTCCGGGATCGTGAGTACATGATTGAAGCACTGCTGGAAATGCAGGATGAGCTGCACACGTACAGTTGATCATCGACACTGAACCCGAAGTCCATGGTCAAACAGTTCTGCTCCAATGAATGATTCTGAGCCGTCGAAATTTGTGTCCCGACACTGGCCCAGCCAGAGAGTCCTGGACCCGACACTGGACTGCTGGCTGGAAGTGAAACACAGTCCTTACCTTGAAAAGGCTAATAGTTACATTCCCACTTTCAGCTGGCAGTCACAGCTTAATTCGTGCGTTTAAACCTGGCTGCCGGTGTTACTGACTGAGCTTAAAAAGAAAGTGAGATCATGCCCGTCTCGGTTGTGGAAACTGTCAGTTCCTTTGTCGGTTGTGCCGACATGGTGATCAGGGCCGCTGGGGCGATTGGATGAGTGAATCCAGCCGGCGACTCAGTGGGTGCAAATGTGACTTTAACAGTCAGTCTCCGGTGATTGTAATGAGTGCTCATTTTTGCCTACTTGTGCTGTTGCAGCAGTCTGGTTCAGGTAAGGCAGAGTGCCCTTGTCCCAATTGTGCAGTGGGCAAGTCATTATCCGCCATGGAAAACACAGGGGCAGGCCGCCACCGCACTCAGCTGCAAGAGTTTTCAAATTGGCAGCTGACCAACTCATTGAACAACGCTCAAGCCCAAAGAACAAGTCAGGTCGGGAAGGGAGCAGGAAAGCCAGGGCAGACTGCCACAGGGCAGAGTGCCACAGGGCAGAGTGCCAGCGCGAGCAAGGGCGATCTTGGCAAGGGCAAGGGAAAGAAGGGCAAGACCCCGATGCAAGACCCCAACCAGACCCTTCACACATACTTCATGTGCGTGGAGGACGTTTGGCAGGCAGTGGGCAGTGTGTTTGATGATAATCATAGCATGTGTTGATTGTGACTGTTTCTTACTGCTTGACTGGATGTCTCCCTGCAGATTCGCTGGGACTTCTTGAAAGGGAACGGCATCAGCGCTTGGGCGCAACCCGGTTCCTCGGAGACCAAAAACCATCCGCACTGGTCCTTGCGCCCCACGGCCCAGTTGGCCCTTGAACGCTACCAATGGTGGCCAGACAGCATTAGATGGCCACTCAGATGCAAGCCATGCTTCGACGCTACATTTATTTATTATCTTATATCTACGGATCTTAATAATTAAAACTGACTAGAATCAAGTAGCAACTTCAACATGATCTCAGTTCAGGATCGATAAACAGGCACCGCCACTTTACCTGAAGCTGGAGCTCACCGGTGCAGGCATGCAAGTGATGACGGAGAGAAGATGGCTCTATGCCTGTCATCAGGGCTGGGCGCGGGGGGCTGAGAATTTGACGCTGTGGGAAGGGGAAGTCCGCGAAGGTGAGCAACTCTTGTGGACCACGACCATGGTGAGATTCGGTTACGACGAAGATGATCCGGAGGCCTGGAATGAAGAGCGTGTGGACGATGAGGAGGATTACAACGAGTTCGAGCCTGCTATTGTGCAAGAAAACATCCTGATGATGGACGGCGAATCGTGAGAAAAAAGAAGGGCAGAGTGCCTTAAAAGGCAGAGTGCCAAAGGCAGAGTGCCCAGAATTGGACCATTCAGTGAGTGGCAAATTCCAACATCAATTTAATTTACAGGCCAGGACAGTGACGAAGGCAGAGTGCCAGGTGGGTCAGGCTTCGTCGACTGACTCTTCTCAAGTTTTTCAGTGCCGATGTCTGCTCATGTGGACTTCTGCCTGCCTTTCGCACAGCAACAGGTTATTTGTTTGTGGTGCAGGCAAACCAACAAGTCATGATCAAAGTTGTGAGTGTTTTGGAGAAGGCCTCGTCGCTGTCAGAGTAGTGCCTCCAGAAGAGCATTGCTTGCTGCAGAAGCAAAACTGTGAGTGCTGAGACTTCTGAAGACCGAGCACTTCTGAGTTCTGTTGGATGTGTTGGGTTTGCGACTGTGCTGAGAGAGTCTGAGTATGAATGAAAGTGACCATGCAAGGTTTGGCCGTCAGCTGGCGTCTCCAGACCCCAGGATTGCTGGTCATCGGTGCTGTTCTTAGCTTCCGATCATGCTGCTTCTGCGTTGCCAAATTCAACTTAGCATTCTCGGGCTTCTGAAGTGTCATGTCATGATTGTTTTGCCTATGGCTTATGATGGTTGCTCAGGTTTCAAATGTTGCTGCAGTGGTCCTTGAATCATGGCATATGGCAGATTTGAATATCAACACAGCCCTTGAATTAGGTTTCATTCGTGTGCTAAGCTCCCGATCATGCTGAGTCTGTCTGGCCCCTCAATTAAGTTAAACTCCGTGTAGCTGCTGCTTCAATAAAAGTGTCATGTCATGATTATTCTGTCGATGGAGTTGCTCAAAGTGAAGTGAGTCGTGGTCCTTGAATGATGGCATATGCATGATATTTAATGTCAATGTGAGCATAATATCAAAATATAGTTGATATAATTTAAATTGTGTCAAATACTAGTAACTATAATCTAACAACACATTGACGTCAGAGGTAGTATATCATTTCGACATTATAAGGCAGAGTGCCGCCTCGCCATTCTTTGCAGAGTGCCTTGAGCTGGACTGAGAAGGCTGAGTGCCTGCATCTGGCTGGACAAGGCAGAGTGCCGCAATCTGGCTGGACAAGGCAGAGTGCCGCAGGATGACAGCGCCTGTGCATACGAGTCCGCTTGGTCAGACGTTTTGGGCCAATGTGCGAGCCGGCAACATCACCTGTGAGTTTTACGAACAACAGCTGGATGGATCCTTGCAGATGGGTCCGAATTATCCCTGGCCGATCAAAAAACCTCTAGACTACTATGTCACAGCCTTCGGTGAGGTCCGCCTGCAATTCCGCGTGAGAGGCGGGAAAGGATTCAAACAGTGCAAGTGTGAATGGAAATACGTCGGTCATGGAATGAATCGGGACTCAATGATTGCGAGGATCCCACAGCCGTGGGTCATCGACATTCTGAAGCTTCTGCGCGAGCTCAGGATTCCTCGGTCTGAAAGGCAGAGTGCCGAAGTCCTCAAAGCCCCGGAAGTCGCAGCAGAGGCCCTGAGACTGGTGGATTCTATTCCTGAAGATGCTCTGGACTTCAATAATCGGACAGATCAGGTGCACCTCTGTGTCAAGCTGCACAGGCCACTCGCAAAGGATGAAAAAGAGTGTGGAAACCAATTTGACTGGCGTTTTCTGCAATCTCGAATGTTCACAACCCACTGGCAATCGTTTCCTGTCCCGCTCGCTTTCGACTTGAAAACCTTGGTCACCCATGCCTCGGGCGTAGTGGCACCGCGGATGAGAAAATCGGTGATCGTCACAGAAGCCAAAGGCAACGGGACGACTGTGGGAGCCTTCCTCAACCAGAGGTTTTCCGACCCAAGCAAGTTCCCAGAGAAAGAGACCATGCTGATCCTCTTCAAGCTGTTCAAGTTTGTCTTGAAGCTACAAATGCATACCCTTAGGCTGGAAGGGAGTCTTCTGGGGGACCTCCATGAGAATAACATTACTGTCATGGGAGGCAGAGTGCCGGACCACAAAGGCAGAGTGCCAGTGGGGGCGGAGAATTTGACGTTTGCCTTGGTGGACTGCTCCGGTTGCCTACCAATTAGTGAGGTTCCCGCAAAAAAGATGAAGGGTCACCTCAACTGCTTTCTGAGCTTCTGGCAAATTCCCTCAAACCACAGCGCCACCGTCTCCGAGTACGCGTCACAGGTCTGGAAGAAGATGCTTGCTGCTGGCGAAAAATTCAAAACGGACTATGGACCGAATAAGTGGAGAGTTGGTGAAATGGTGTCCGATCTGTACAAGTTGTGCAAGAATCTGGAAGCAAAGTTCCAGCAGGGTCTGGACTTGATGCAACAATGCCAGCAAATGAGGGTCGAGGCAACAAGGGCAGTAATGAGCAGAATGCAGCCGCAGGCACTTGCGCCGCCGAATCCTCCGCCAACACCTCAGTGTTGGGATTCGACACCTCCCTGGGATCCCCCTGGATCTGCGACTGCAAAAGCCAAAGGGATGAAAGGAGGAGTGCCAGTAGAAGGCAGAGTGCCAGGCAAAGGCAAAGCAATACATCATCCTGATGGGACTCCTCCCAGGGGGGCCCGCCCGCCTTTGCATAAACCGCCTCAGCAAAAGGCGAGGCCTCCTGCTCCGTGGCAGGTGCCAGTAAGACCGCTGCGAAATGCTGGGCCTCTGCCTGATCACCCTTGGCAGCAGGAGTGGGAACCACTTCCTCCTGGCAGGGTGCAACCAGATCATCCTCCTCCTGGCAGGGGGCCGGTGCAACCAGATCATCCTCCTCCTGGCAGGGGCCCGGTGCAACCAGCTCATCCTCCTCCTGGCCACCAGCAGCAGCAACATCGCTGGGGCAGAACGGCCAGAATGCCCGTCATCCAGGACGAATACGATGCCTGGCATGACGATGAGCCGAATCCCGAGCCGAATTCCCGGCCAAGAGTGCCAGAGCCGATGGGTCCCCCGCCGGCAAAGCAAGGCAGAGTGCCAGAGCCGATGGGTCCCCCGCCGGCAAAGCAAGGCAGAGTGCCAGATCCCGAGCCGAATCCCCCGCCAAGAGTGCCAGAGCCGATGGGTCCCCCGCCGGCAAAGCAAGGCAGAGTGCCAGAGCCGATGGGTCCCCCGCCGGCAAAGCAGCCTCCTGCCAAAAGGAAATTCGGCGACGGACAGCCTGTGCCTGTTGGTTCCAAGCCACAGTTTATGTCGGCAAGTGCTCCTGCTGAAATGACGGAAAAGCAAAGGATGGACGAGCAGGATTTCGCCAAGGAACTTGCCGAGTATGCTGACGATACGGCAAGAGGCTCCAATTTCGTTCCGCAGGGCCGACGCGCTGAGCCGGCCTGGGTGGCAAAGGCCCAGGGCTTGAAAAGCAAGGGCGACGCCGTCCCGATCGGGAAAGCAGCTTACTTCGCCCAAAAGGGCAAGCCTGCCGGAAAGGGCCACAAAGGCAGAGTGCCAGTGGAGGACAATATCCCTACTGACCTTGTTGGAAAGGGCCGTCCAGCCCTAGTGCCACTTGTTGGAAAGGGCCGTCCCAATATCCCTACTCACCTTGTTGGAAAGGGCCGTCCAGGCGAAGCTCATCCTGCTTTTTTGCGGCATATGAAGACGGAGAAGGGAGGAATATGGTTGGACCCCAAGGAGGAGGTGGAAGCCGAGGAGGAGGACACTTTGGTTGATGTTGTGGTGGAAGAGGAGGAGCCTGTGCAAGATCCGTCGGACGATGAAATGGAATTTGTCGAGGTTATGGTGCAGGATGAGCAACCGCCGCTTGAGATGGAGGCGGAGCCCGACCCGGATCGCTTGGACGAGGATGAGGGTGACAGCCAAGCAACAATGGTACTAGGGGACCATCTCCGAGAGGAGCAAGATGAGCCGATGCCTTCTGTACCGGAGACCCGGGTGACTGAGAGCGAGCACGATGCCGTCGTCGCCAAGGTCATGAACGAGCTGGAGGCTATGAATGTGGACCCGAGCCCGAAGGCTGCCGCAAACCCCAAGAGTGCGACTGCGCCAGTGCCTGGAGAGGTGAAGCCTTTCTTGGAAGCGGAGGAGGACCTCGGAATTACGGACCCCCAAGGCAGAGTGCCAAGGGGTCAAAACAAGATCAAGGTTCCAGCCGAGCTTTTGCAGCCAGAGACTGAGGAGGAGAAAACTCTCAGAGCGTTGCGGGGAATGCTGCCATGCAGTCACAGGGCGGTGACGACTTCGAAGGTGGGCCGCCTCGCCAATCGGGCACGTATGGCGAGACCGGTGCCACAAGATCAGCCGTTCAACCCCCAGCACAACGATCGGAAGTTCAACAGCAAGACTACGACTGTCATGACCCAGCTGCTCATGGCTGTCCATGAGATCACAGTCCGAGAATGCGAGAAGAATAACGTGCCAGTGGATAGAAAGGACATGGCGTGGAATCACTTTCGGTCGAAGGGCTCGAAAACTGCGGTTGTCTGGGATCTGTTGTGTGACCAGAACGTGAAGGAGATTCCAAACAATTCTGAGCCTGGGGACTGGCACCTGTGGCTTCAGAGGGAAACTGGGGTGGCGGTCATTGAGCAGATTCTCCAGTGCATGTTCAATGTCACTCCGCCAAAACATGGCCGTGATAAAGTCAAGGGAAAAAATCTGACATACTGGCACTGGTTTGAGGCCTCCAAGACACTCGTTGAGGTTTATACGACGGAAGATGTCATCTCAAAGGAAAAATTCAAGCCCAAAGACCTGCAGAGCTGGATTGTGCCTTTGTCCTGCAAGATTTGGGATGCTTACAATTACACCATGCTTGTGTATTGTCAGAAGAAGCTGGAACAGAAGGCAAGGGGGGAAGACCTAGACGCGGTGAGCCAGATGGGTGATGATGTCCCGCCATCGGAAGATGAAGAGTATGTGGATGTTTACCAGACCACTGCGAACTTCGTTCCTGATTGGGGAGTAACTGCAGATGGCTTTCAGGATTGATCAGTGTCAATGATTGAGCTGAACGAGTAGGTTTATTAATTGTGTTGCCAAAACAAAGCCATCTAGTGGACCTCCTCTTCTTCATCCCATTCGTCCTTGGGCACTGGGGACTTTCACAAGGCAGAGTGCCAGAGAGTTCTCGGTGTGACTAAGGCAGAGTGCCACCAAACAGTGTGGCCTGTTCAGATTCATTTTTGTGTCGCTGTCACTAGGCAGAGTGCCGGAAAGGCAGAGTGCCAATGTGAAATCGCATTTCTTGGGGCGTTTGAATGTTGTCACTTTTGCGGTCCGTCTGATCTGGCACATTTCAGCTTGCCGTTTTGGAAAACAAAGACGATGCCTATGCATACAGTCATGTCGGCAGTAACTCGATGGATTAATTACTGTGCCTGTGAATTGATTGGTTCAACCTTGGTTTCCTGTGACAGCCCCATAAAACCTTTCAGGTGCTGGCGTCCAAGGTGGTTGGCTACTATGGCAAGGCTGGAATGCATGATGCAAGTGATTGTGAGTTGTGGAAGCTGAAACGCTTGCTATCTGGCCGTTGATGGGACCATGCCACGTAGTGTGTACGGACTCTAGTGACTAGTGAGTGGATGCGCAAGAATTTCTTGACCTGGCCGCAATCAACATATGTGTGTTCAAGATCGAGTCCCTTAGTGCTGCAGTGGTGCTTCCAGGCAGAGTGCCAGAGACAGTCGCCGAGAGCAATGGGAAAGTCGAGGAAGAGCGCTCGTGTGAGTGATCAGATGATGTTCCCAATGCCGGGGGCAATGAACCCAGCAATGGGAATGAACAACCCACTGGCCATGATGAACCCTTTCATGTTGCAACAGCAGCAACAGATGCAGCAGCAGCAACAGATGCAGCAAATGCAGCAGATGCAGCAAATGCAGCAACAGCAGCAGATGGCTGCTGTGGGTGAATCAAGGCAGAGTGCCAACGACTCCTCCTCGTCGGAATCAGAAGACCAAGAAGTGAGGAGGATTCGTAAGGAAACCAAGAAGAACAGAGCAAGGCAAGCAGCAACGATCGGGATTGATCGGCTGGCAACGTCCACTACCGATGCAGATGCAATCCCGAGAAGCGCCACGACATTGCGTTCGATCCCTCTGGCTGCTTGTCAATCAACAGAGTATCCCTAAGGTCAGCAATGATCCCTGAACCCTCCCCCCACAAAGCCTAGATAAGCCTTACTGACTGAGGTGAAGGTGAAAGCTCTGCTCGAGCGAGTTCATAGTGCATGGGATGCTGCGGTCACGGCTGACCTGCCACAACAAACAGCGCTGCAACTGCTCTTCATATTGACCAATCTGAAGCCGACCACAAAGGTCAGTGAACTCAGGGTCGATATGAAATACAGCTTGCTTGGTCAGCGATGTGAGAATGCCCATAGGCGTCAATCCGTCTGCGATAGCAGCAGTTGGAACCGCATAGCCAAACCGGTTCTGGGACTGGGGGTGAATATGTCTGAGCATTCTGTTGACAGGGTTGCCTTGGAGTGTGGATGGCAGTCCACATGGATGACCGAGGATGTCACGACCTATGCCAGGCGTAGAGCGAGAGCAAGGCAGTCCACTGAGACGCAGGGACGTCTCAGTTTCAATCCGAGTCCTGCTCCAGCTGCCCCGCCAACGGTTCCGCCGTCGGAAGGCAGAGTGCCAGACGTGGTCCGTTCTGGTCCTTTGCCAACGACTGCTCCTAGTTCCAATCCAAGCCAGGCTGTGGGTCGCAGCCCGGCTGGGGAACAAGGCAGAGTGCCGATTCAACAGCCGCCTGCCTCCCCTCATGCCGTTCCGGGTTCCAATGCAAGCCAGGCAACCGAAGGCAGCCAGGCTGCAGGAAGTGAACAAGACAGAGTGCCGAGGGTTGTGGAAGGCAGAGTGCCAGTTGATGGGAATGCTCCTGCCATGGATGACGATGGTCTAGCGCCGGCAGAGGCAGAGATCAGGCCCGATCAGGAGATCGTCATGCCTCCTGCAGAAGTGACCACTGCACCTCAAACAGTTGAGTTGCCAGGGCCAGACACCTCCACGAACAGTGACTCGACAGCCGGTGCTGACGTGAATGCCGTTGTGCCCTTTGCGACACCCAAGTCGAAAGCCAAAGCAAAAGCCAAGGGCAAGTCGAAAGCCAAGGCCAAGTCCAAGGCCAGGGCGACGGCACCAAACACAGAGTCGCAGGACGAGGTCGCAGTCGAGGTCGATGATGAGGTCATGGCCGAGGCCGGGGCCGAGGTCGAGGCCGGGGCCGAGGTCGAGGCCGAGGTCGAGCGCGAGGCCGACGACAGTGCCTTCTTTGAGGAGGAGGAGGAGGATGCTCCGAATGAGTCGAGCAGACCTGCGAACCGGTGGAACCAGGACCTCTGTGTCATTTGCCATTCGGAGATGCACCCGGGCCAGGCAGGCTGGTTTCGTTTGCCTTTGGTTAATGAACCATTGATAGTGGTGCCTGTCCTGTTTGTACATTCCACTAATCCTCAGAACAGTACCTCTCACATGACGTGTCTTTTTCTGTTGCTTCCCTGGAATGCAGGCATTGGAAGCGCTATCGTGTGGCCACCTCTTTCACAGCGAATGTATCAATCGATACTGTGAGTCGACCGGGCGGAACAAGGCCACCGCTTGCCCTCTCAAGTGTGCGAGCTCAGCCTCTATGGCAAGGTTCTTTTTGGGTCCGAGGGGGTCCACGGGAAGCAATGCCCCTGTTCCTGTCGAAGATGATGCTAATGATGTGGACGCAATCGTTCAGGAAATACAAGCTCAACTCGTTGACGACCGCACTCGTGAAGAGGAAGCTCCTGAGGTCAACGACCCCGTGGTGGACTGATTGCGTCGACAAGGTGGCTCGGTAACAAGGCAGAGTGCCACAATAACTGGCTCATGTGTATGTGTTGTCGGTGATGTGGCCTCGAGTCTTATTAATTTTGGAGGTGTGGCAATGCCATTGTCACAGACATGTTTCTGAAGGCGGAGTGCCATGGGTTGTAACATGTGTTCCATGATCATTATGTATTGACATGATTGTGTTGCCTTGTGTTGCATTATGCCATCAGGAATGTATGTCTCTTTGTAATCCCAGGCGGTCTGTCGATTTCACAAGGATACTGCAGATGCCTGTGGACAAATCCGCGCCAAAGGCAGGATCCAACCTGTCCTAGAACACCAGTTGGGAGGGAACCAACAAAGGACCACGGAAGTCTGCAATGGGGTGCATCCGTGTTTAAAAAAACATATGGCCTTTGAAGGGACACCATCCCCATACCGCCCCACAGGCCCTGCAAAATCTTAGAAGACATTTGTGACACTTGTGGCATGCCCCGGAAAAATCTTATTGAATCTTATTGAATCTTAGTGAATCTTATTGAATCTTATTGAATCTTATTGAATCTTATTGAATCTTATTGGTCCATCATTTTTAAAAGGGACACGACTCCAGATCGCCCCAAAAAATCTTATTGAATCTTATTGAATCTTAGACGACATTTGTACAATTGTGGCCTACCCCGAAAAAATCTTATTGAATCTTATTGAATCTTATTGAATCTTATTGAATCTTATTGAATCTTATTGAATCTTATTGAATCTTATTGAATCTTATTGAATCTTATCGTTTTTACAAGGGACACAGCCTCCAGCTCGCCCAAAAAATCTTATTGAATCTTAGAAGACATTTGCAGGATTGTGGACTACCCGAAAAAATCTTATTGAATCTTAGTGTTCGGGCCATCACGTTTTGAAGGCACACCGACCCTGTACCAGACAATTGCACACATGTAGCATCCCCTCCCAAAAGTCTTGTTGGAGCTTATTGAATCTTGGTAGCTAGTTATACAATATCGAATCCCATTGAATCGGCACAGTCCAGCTAACCCAACCAAATCCCTACGAGTAGTAACACATCTTATGATTAAGCATAAACTAGGTGGCACTCTGCCTTTAAGTACCTTTAAACCATGGACCTCCTTAAAACCTAAAACCCTGAAGCTCTTTTAAACCCTAAACCGTTACTGTGTGTGGTAAGTTTACACATAGACCTAGGTATATGTATCACATACATACATACATATAGATATATGTATGGATTATATGCATACACTTATTATTGGGCATACTGCTTTCGAACATTAAACTACATCATCTATTAATAGCACTCTGTCTTCAAATATGTGTTAATCTAATGATCATGTGCATAAATGCTTGTGTCGTCCAGTGGAACCTATTGCATGTGGTATTGAAACGGACATGACAATCAACTTCTAGTACCTGTTCGTACTATCCAACACATATAGTTGCTTGCAGCTTGTTGGATCAAAGATATTTAAAGTTAAGCACCATGGCACCGAAACCGAAGGCCAAACCGGCAGCAGCGGGGAGGATCGGCCGGGTGAGGACTCCGAAGCGACGGCCTCGTAGAGTGCCGCCAACCGGTGTGAATGGCATTGGTGAAGAAGGTGGTGGGGCGGAAGGCAGAGTGCCAGGGCCACAAATGGGTCCGCCGCCACCAACGCCTGTGAATCGGCCACCTTACCCACCTGGCCCAAGACCTCCCGCCCCTGCGCGACATGAGTTTGAGATTGCCCAAGCTGTGGCAGAAGCGTTGGACATTATGGAGACCCCGATCATGATCAACTTCGAGCCGGATGTGGTTACTGTTAGGGAGGGCCGCATTGTTCTGGTCACCCTTGAGAACTTGACCCCTGAAGAGATGCAACGTCGGCAGTTGGGACGGCGAATTTGTGCCATGTGTTTCAATGCTCCAGACAACCCGCCGCCACCAATAGTGCCGCCAAGGCCGATGCCTGAAAATGGCTATCCTGGCCCTAACAATAATGCCAACAGTGGAGCTACTGAAGGCAGAGTGCCAGAAGGCAGAGTGCCGGAAGGCAGAGTGCCAGATGAGTTCGAAAGTGGAGTTCGTGGTCAAATGTTTTTTCGTTTGGAATCTCGCCCGGATGCCTGGTTGACTGGGCCAGCTCGTGCCGAAGGTGAGATTCACGCCTCAGACTCAGATGTGATTGAGGAAGGTGTTCGAGATGTTCGTCTTGGTGAGCTTGGAGGGCGGGGTCGTTTGGGTATTGATTATGGGCACATCTCAGAAGAAGACCCGGACTGGAGTCAGCGCGGCTCAGCGGATGATGGAGCCCCCTCAGATGTGGAGGAAGGTGAGGAGTCAGACAATGAGGAGATGGACGCACTGGACGAAGCTCAGTCGTCCCCAGACTCAAATCAGTATGATTCTGCAGGTGAAGGCAGAGGATTTCGCATTCGTGGTCGTCGATCGGGGTATATCTCCTCAGAACCACCCTCCGACTGTGAGCCACCTGAAGATTTCTGGTGGCCCTAAGGTTGATGTCTTTCAATGACAGCTTGGAAACTTTACAGAAGGCAGAGTGCCAAGAATGCTTGTGTCTGCCACCTCGGTGGCCTCGGAATCGTCGAGGACGATGGATGGACTGCTGTGTGCGGTACCAGAAAAACGAGAATCGAGTGAGGGTCTGGCAGTGCTGTATTTGATTGCTTGAGCATGAAGTCATGGTCTGCAACAACTATGCCACATGTGAATTTCAACGAGTGATTGCATCATGTCTGTCTCATCCTTGTGTTGTGATGGATCAATCGACTCACAAGTGTGTCAACTGCTGAATGTGCTGGTTCACAATTACGTTGTTAATTCGAACACCCTTGAGGTTAAGGTGTTACACTTTCGTGCGGATAGGACAGAGTGCCATGCACAGTGCAATTCGGAGTGCCATGTCTGCAGCAGCAGATGACCCGGCTGAAACAAGAAGAAGACTGTTAGCAGACATTCGGCGGCAGTTTGATGCAAACATCGCACTGGAGAAGAGATTCTTGGCCATTTCGAGAGGACAGGATGTTCTGCGCCTTTGCGAAGTTGACCCGTCGCTTCTGAAGTTCCATAATGAAGGTCCTTATGAAGTTCTGCCTGAGTGCAACTATGATGTGATTCTTGAAGCCAGTGGGTTTTCCTGGATGATATCAATCTGGCAACAAATGTTATCAGAAACTTTTCCCATCATGAATTCGTGGCCATGGAAGAAACAGATGAGATTCCTCATCAACTTTTGTCATTGGAAGCGGAACATAAGGCAGAGTGCCAGGTTCCACTTCCTGGAGATCTTTGCAGGGCAGGGCAACCTCAGTCGGGAGATGCTCCGTGCTGGCTGGCAGGGGCTAGCCTTGGACATCAGGTACGGCACAGATCATGATATTCTTTCTGTGAGAGGACTTCGCCTGGCTGTCGATGCTGTGTGTCAAACACACAAACACGGCCTGGTGTGGTTTGGAACTCCATGCTCTTCCTTCGTCCAACTCTGTAAATACAGTACTGGAAGGTCCATTGCCAATGACTGGCTGGGCGAACCTGAGCGATCGCTGGCATGCCAAGAAGGCAATCGTTTCATGTATGTGACGCTGCTGTTGACTTTGCTCGCGGCTTTGAATGACAACCGGTTTGTGATCGAGCAGCCTTGCTCCAGCATGCTGTTCGACATTCCACTCGTCGATCGTGTCATGGGAATGATCCAGGCTATGAAGGTCAAAACCTATGGTGGTGCCTTCGGCCAGCCCATCCTGAAACCGCTTCAACTGTGGAGCAACTGTCAGCACATCAATGGTATGCGGCGCAGCTATCCTTCCCATGTCAGAGGAAGTGCTGGTTGCGTTGATCGAGATGGTGAGAAGTTCACCGGTCGTCCTGAAGATCTTCAGGTGTCAGAGGAGTACACCCCGGAGTTCGGCAAGGCTGTGGCCTTTCATATGATGAGGGATGTCCCAACATGAATTGTAGCTGAAGGCAGAGTGCCAATAAGGCAGAGTGCCATAATTCTCTAGAGTTAAATGAGCTTGCTTCATCTTTCGACATTCTGTCTTGTTGGTATTCTGCTTTCCAATGTTGGGACTGGGTTGAGCCCTGGACCCCGTCCGTTCCCTCCACGAGGTGCCGAGGAAAATCCTCGCCGCCTCGTGGAAGGATCTGAGTGATCCGAGCTGGTGCAGCTGTGCAATGAAAATGTAGAGAGCTTCAGTCACTCCGTGATCAGATGTGTTTGTCGGTATTGTCTCAGTTCGTATGCTGCTGTCGTGCAGGTGGCAATGACCTGGCTGGTGTCTCGACCTCCAGTTGCAGGCATCGGTGGCCTGTGTTAATCATTCCATGTGGTTGTCAGTTCAGTGCCATCTGCGATAGTTTCCTGTCTCAAGTTCGAGTGACATGATGTGGCTGCTGACATGTCATCGTGAGTCTTTGGGTTGATTTCTTAAGAATTCAATGTGTTGTGAACTGGGGCTTGTTACACAAGTGCAGGTGTGTGTCAGTATTTAGTAAGATTCAAGTACAGTGTTGCTTTGGAGGATTTCGGTGATGCTTCTGAAACTGTGGGTCATGCTATTGCTCCGTGATGGGCAATTGCTTAACTTGGAAAATGATGCAAAACTGCCAGCGAGAGCAGCTTGGCTCTCACAGGGCGAACTGTGGTGGCGTCTGGACTTGTTTTTCGATGAGAGCAACAGGAACGGCTCAGAACGTCGACAGTACCACAAATGGTACAACTTCTTCAGTGATCTTCTCAGGAAGACCCCCTTGGCTGCGAACTGGGGGTCACATGTGCAAAGTCAAAAAGGCAGAGTGCCAAACCCTGATGCTGTGCAGGAGGATGTGGCATCTTCCACAGCCTTGGCCCGATTCATGTTTCAAGCATCCTTCGACACAAGGACAGACGCCCACAGGGAATGGTACAAGAGCAAACTGAAGGATGCTATGGTACGTGTGTGTGAAACTATCAGTGATGAGCCTCTGGTCATGCAGTTGGATGAAGGCAGAGTGTCATGGTTTCTTCAATCAGCTGGGTTGGTGTCAGGCTTTGCCGCTTGGATGATGAAGGCGCTGGCAGGCAACACGTCCCGATCTTTGCGTCAGCTTTGGGAATCTATGTTCAATGCAAGGACGCTGTCTTCATCTCTCCGAGATGAATCTGAAGGCAGAGTGCCACGAGATTGGGAGGAGGTTGAAACTAGCATCTACGACATCAACGCCTTTGCAACCATGGCA
>CAJNDT010003569.1:112425-294165 GCA_905221615.1 Symbiodinium sp. CCMP2592
CTATCACTGGGGACGTGTGGCTTCCAAGATGACAGAAGCGCAGGCCAGACAACACGTCATTGACCATAGGCCCTGTTGTGGCCCGACCAGGAGGCCGGGCAACAACTAGAGGATTCATCCTGCGCTGCAAAGAAAAGTTGTGTGTCTGTCTGTGTGCTTGCATTGATGGCAGCGGGTCCTGCTAGATTGGAATGCGTCCGAGAGACTGTGTGTTTCTGCTTGGGGAAGACGGATTGCGAAAGCATGTTCGCATTTTCACACATGTGGAATTGGTCACGTGCAAGCACATGGACAATCATTTCGAGTGCCACAACCCGGAAGCCGCACAAACTAGCACATGTGGTTTGAAGCCGTGCGTGCTTGTGACTGAACAGTAGCCGTCCAGAGCAATGCATTTCGCCCCGATCGAACGAGGAGAGTGTTTCTTCAGAGGCGCGCTCTCCCCAATCTTGATCAAAACCGCTTGCGAAAAACTGGCCAAAGCGCCTCACCAGTGGAAACCAGCTGAGACATGGAATGAAGTTTATGACGACGTGCCTTGGCAAATCATGGTTCGCTACCTGCGTTACTGGCCACGTATTGGCTCCCGCATTACAGGAGGCCTCAGGCTTCTTCGACGGTACCAAGGCCCCTTCCCGAAGTGTTATCAGGTGGGTGAAGGAGAAGAACCGCTGGAGTTGCCGCGCGTTTCTCTCGTTTGTGATTTTGTTTATGTGTGGAACGACGAAGATGAACAACAACGGCAGTTTGTCCTTCAGATGAAACACCTCTCACTTGTTGCCATCCGTCTCGGTGGTCCGGGGGAACTTCCTGACCTTGATGCTGGAGCAATACCTTTGACCGACCAGCTTTGTGCAAAGTTGGGGTGGCAATAATTAATGGATCTTGATGCGGGAAGGCAGAGTGCCAGCAGCTGGGAAGGCAGAGTGCCAGACGTTGTCGCGTCACCCAGCTGTACCCTGCTTCGCCTGCACGTGATTCGCTTGACAGTGTGGTCAACGCAGAAAAGCGCAACATCCAGCAGTTCGTAGCCACTTCACGCGATTTGTGCATCCCTAATACTATCAAACCCTAAAACTATGGCACTCTGCCTTCTAGCCCCAAACCCTAAATACTAAAGACCCTGAAACTCTAACCCTAACCCTTTCATTACCCTCAAACCCTAACACTATGGCACTCTGCCTCCTAACCCCAAACCCTAAATATACTAAAGACCCTGAAACTCTAACCCTAACCCTTTCATTACCCTCAAACCCCTAATACTATGGCACTCTGCCTTCTAACCCCAAACCCTAAATATACTAAAGACCCTGAATCTCTAACCCTAACCCTTTCATTACCCTCAAACCCTAACACTATGGCACTCTGCCTGCTAACCCCAAACCCTAAATACTAAAGACCCTGAAACTCTAACCCTAACCCTTTCATTACCCTCAAACCCCTAATACTATGGCACTCTGCCTTCTAACCCCAAACCCTAAATATACTAAAGACCCTGAAACTCTAACCCTAACCCTTTCATTACCCTCAAACCCCTAATACTATGGCACTCTGCCTTCTAACCCCAAACCCTAAATACTAAAGACCCTGAAACTCTAACCCTAACCCTTTCATTACCCTCAAACCCCTAATACTATGGCACTCTGCCTTCTAACCCCAAACCCTAAATATAATAAAGACCCTGAAACTCTAACCCTAACCCTTTCATTACCCTCAAACCCCTAATACTATGGCACTCTGCCTTCTAACCCCAAACCCTAAATATAATAAAGACCCTGAAACTCTAACCCTAACCCTTTCATTACCCCCCCTAATACTATGGCACTCTGCCTTCTAACCCCAAACCCTAAAGACCCTGAAACTGTAAACCCTGTGCCAGGTCTTCTTCATCCTCGTCTTCTCGGAAAAAACATTAGTTTTTTTTGTTTTAAAGTTTTTAAAAATTTTTAAAAGTTGTTTAAAGTCTTTAAAAGTCTTTCAAATTCTTTTTAAAGTTTGTAAAAGCTTTTAAAAGCGTTTAAAAGTCTTTTAAAGTATTTTTAAAGCTTTTAAATGTATTTTAATGTTTTTAAAAGTCTTTTAAATATTTTAAAAGCCTTTTAAAGTTTTGAAAAGTCTTTTAAAGTTTGCAAAAGTCTTCTAAAAGTTTCTAAAAGTCTTTTAAAGTCTTCTAAAAGTTTTTAGAATGTTTTTTCTTGCATTTGAAAGTTTTTAAAAGTCTGTAAACGTCTTTAAAAGCCAACTCTGTCGAAAAAACCCTGTGGATCTAAACCTTGTGGTTCTGGTTCGGTGCAAAGGGGCAATGATTTAGGCTTTTGTAGTGTAGTTCTGCGGATTTAAGGTTGGGAAATGGCTTGGGCTGAATGGCCAGATGATAAATTTAAATGCGTGAAGTTCTCTTGCTCCTGCATCTTGAGAAGATACTCCACTTAAAAGTCAAGGTTACGGCATAGGATGTCGGCAACCACGCGGCAATCACTGCATCAAAGCTAAGCCCACCCCTGAAGCCTCAACCACATCACAGTTTGCCACGAAACCTACCACTACAAACCTAGACCCTCAGCCCTATCAAGCCTCCACATGAATCCTGAAGAGGGTTCTAGGCCAAACTTGTAGGGCTTGGGGTTTAGGGCCAATACCGCCAATCTTCGCAGAACTAAGAGTCTGCTTTGTAACTAACAGGTACAAGCCACCAATGACCCCACGAGGTGTCGGATAAGCTAGTAAGTTTGCCGGCTATTCGGGTTTAGAGCTTAGGCAAAATATGGCTCGGAGATTCCGGATCTCTGCATACATGCCAAACCCGAAAACAGCAGAAAACCCACAAGCTCTACTTCCCTGAGCTTCATGCCTTTCGGTCAGAAGCCCGGAAAGCAAAGTTCCACATCGAAAGCTGGCTGCATTGAAGCCCAAAATACGAAGCAAAAGGCACAACATTTGCCCGAGATCCCACTGATCATACCCTAAAGCCCAAACCCTAGTCCACCAAAGATCTAACCCCTAACCCTCAACACCCCTGCCTACTCCCTACAACCCGTGAAACCGAAAGCCGGCGCTTTATGGTTCAGGGTTTAGTTTTCAGGGTTTTCTCCAATCCATGAACAGCAACGCTAAGAGTCCGGCACCGAGCAATCACATATCGCACAAATACGAACCTGCAACGCTGTTATCTTAAACCCAGGTGCATATTTTTTGGGCCCTCAGGACCCGTAAAACCATATAACTCCCCTTTAATGCCCTTATTAGAACCGTTAAATAAGATTGTGTCTTCTTGAATCCGTAAGACCCTGGTAATTTCCTTGCTACAATAGGCCCCAAGAGAACCCTTCGTGGCATGGAGCCCCAAACTACTGGATCCCAAAACCCTAAACTCTAAACCCTAAACTCTTAAACCCTGAACCCCTAAACCCTGGACCCCCGACCCCCTTACCAGATCCTCTGGACCCCCCGGAACTCCTAACCCCCACCCTAAACCCTAAACACAAGAGTAACCTAGGAATGAAAAGCGTGCTTTTTTGGGCTTAAGAGGGGTTTGTAAGGGAAGTTGAACCCTAAAGGGCCTACTCTGGGTCCTAGAACCCGAAACCTTAGCGCAACAGAGAGGCTGCTTCTTCAGACCCTGCCAATCCCACCGGCCACTTCGGGGGGTCTTCTGCCACATGTCGAACCTCGGAGCAAAAGCCCACAGGGCAAAAAAAAAGGGCCCTTAATAATCAGAGTAAAGCTCCTTGAAAAGGGCTCTATACGGGTCTATATTGGGGGCCTTAATAATTTAGAATAGGGTTTGGGGGCCCATTACACTACAATCATAATGAGGGACCCCCCAAAATAGTATTGGTAATCATTTAGGCCCCTGTATCCTACTACCGTTATTGAATTTAATCAGGGGGTGAATAGGATATACAGGGTTTACTTCGCTGACTTCACTTGGAACTGGAACCTATGTACTTGTGACACAGGAACAAGGAATGCTCATACATACCATACAAGGGTTCAAGGTATACTAGCCTAATGGAATTAAGTCCTCTAATCCCATACTGGTTCTGGTTAACCTACGTAATTCCATAGTGGCAGTCGCATATTTGAACCCTGAGTACCACGGCGGAATAGCATGGGCTTGCATGCATATATGCCTGCTTGTCAGTCATTATGTGTCTGTTACGTATGTATGCTCATTGTGAGGCTACGGCTATGGACATGCACAAGTGCTTGTGTTTATGTGTAATGTAAGTGTATGTCAGGGCATGGGTATGTCGGTTTTATGTATTTATACCTACACACATACACTTATGTGTTTCTGATGCGTCGTACATCTGTTTGCCAATATATAAATACAAGCATGAGAGTATGTGTATATATATATATATAGATATATACACAATTACATATGCATACCTGTGTGTAGTTATTTACATACATCATGCATATGTATGGTGGCATGAAGGTATGAGTATCTGCATGTGCATCCGATGAGACATATTGTGCAATCACGCGGATCCAACACACCAGAGCTCTGCTTGATGCTTGTTGAGAATGCCGCAGGCATCCAACATCAAAGCCTGTTAAGGTTAACCGTCAATGCATTGCATCCTACGTCCTAAGCTGTAAGTAAGCGGCCATGAAATCTGCAGTCTGACTTGGACCTGGAATCCTGTTAAACTCACGGCTCAACGATGTCAATCGTGCCTGGCAGAGCAAAAAAACCCGACGGATCAAAGCTAACTCACCCATTCACTACCCAGAGGCCCCAAAGTGGTTCCTTTTTGGGAGTACCCTATAGGATTCCATATATGAACCCCAAAAAGGAACTAATTTGGGGCCGTTGGGTAGTTTCGGCTGCAAAGCTGGAGATCTGAAGCCTCAAAGCTACCAACGACTCTAAGCCTCGGCTCCAAACACGACCCGAAACAGACACCCCAACTAGGGTTTAGGGTTTAGGGTTTAGGGTTTAGGGTTTAGGGTTTAGGGTTTATGAAACCAAAGTACTGAAGCTATGGCCCTCTCAGCCCTGGTCCTCTGAGCCTGAATCGCCATCAGTTTCCGAAAATAGGGGACCCTAATATAGTGCCCTAAACAGGATCCTTACTATAAGGACCCCAATTTAAGGTGCCCCTAATTTCGGAAACCTCCAAATCGTGAAATTTGGCTGAGACTGAACAACACCCAATCCCGAAATAGAACTTTATTGCTTGCATTCCGAAACGCTAACCCTTGATGAAAGAACGCCATGGAACTCGCCGAAGATCCTCGGAACTCCCTAACCCTAAACCCCAAACCGTTCCAATTTTGGCACCGCGATGCTGGAGAATGCCTTTGCTGGCTGGACTTCCATGGTAGCTCCTGGGTTTGGGGTTTAAGGCTTTAGGGGTTTAGGGGTTTGAGGTTTAGGGGTTTAGGGTTTAGGCTTTAGGGGTTTAGGGGTTTAGGGTTTAGGCTTTAGGGGTTTAGGGGTTTAGGGTTTAGGGGTTTAGGGTTTAGGGGTTTAGGGGTTTAGGGTTTTGGGGTTTAGGGGTTTAGGCTTTAGGGGTTTGGGGGTTGGAGTTGAAACTTCAGGGGTTTGGAGGGTTATGCGGGGTCTGCATAGGTAGAGTTGGGTTTCGATCCATGTTGACAATAATCAAGAAACCCCAAGGAAAAATATGTCAACGTATGCAACGTCCTGACCTACTAAGCCCTGAAACCCTAAGACTGAAAGCCATAAGTAGTGGATGGAGACCAGGGATTCGGTCGTGAGGGGCTTGGGCTCAAGGTAATATAGGGGCCTCACTAATTAAAATATTGGGCTCCCTTAGAGTAAAGTTATAATAAGGAACCCAATAGGATAATATGGTAAACGCTACAAAGCCTAAACCCTACCTATGTCTATATTTCGAGTATAGAAGCCGAAATATAGTTACCTATGTTATTTTTTGGGTTCCCAATATTTCCACTATACTAAATTACCACATAAAGGGAACTCCAGAAAATACGGATTAATGGTAGGATACCCTATAATTTACCATAGAAGGGTTAGAATAATCATATTCCAACTTTCTGGCTTTTACCTTATTACCACTCTCCAAACCAAGATACTCGTAAGGCCCCTGGGCAGCCGCCAGCTCGCAGGAAGCCTGGAAGGACGGGGTGGGATCCCCAGGCCCAGGGCCTTGGTGGTTTAGGGCTTAGGGCTCGGTCCTTAGAGTCTTACGCTTAGAGTCTTAACGTTTAGGGTTTAGAGTTTTGTGGTGGTTTAGGGAAGTTTAAGGTTTAGAGCTGGGTCCGCAGTAAGACAGAGTCTTAGGGTGAAACACACCTGCTGATTTGCGCCAGAATGCCTCGCAAGCCGCGAAGTAGATGGTCTCAAAGATGTCCTGGTGAAAGTCTCACGTCTAACTCGGGCAGAAGGAAGAACAAAAGCCAGAATGGTCGGGTTTATCTGCGAACTCCAAACAGCGCATGTATGTATGTCAATGTATGTATGTATGCATGTGTGTGTATAGATATATGCATAAATATAAACAAACAAAATAAAATAAATAAATAAATAAATAAATAAACAAATAAACAAATAAACAAATAAATAAATATATATATATACATACACATTGAAATATATAATAATATATACACAAACAGATTCTATAATATCTCTCTCTCTCTCTCTATATATATATATATATATATTGAATTGTAATTTATGTTATATATCTATCTACCTACTGGTATGTACATGTATAGGCGTGTATCCAGAAAATTTTGGTGGTGGTGGGCATGAAAATGAAAGCCTCCTTGTGGCTCTTTTGGGAAGGCGGGTCCGGACGAGCCCCGGCGCCACAGCTGGTTCCAAAGGTACGTACACAGTATGTAGCTGAGTATCCGAAAGAAAAAGTTCGCGAGATTGACAAAGAGCTTGGTGAACTCTAGCATCCTACATAGCTCGGACAACACTGTGATTCTCACAAACATGTTATTCTGCCTCTTTCCTAAGACCTTATTCTTAGAATCGAAACTTTGCTTAAGGCGACCATGTCCGTTTTGTCACCTTTGGAGTTTGCGCTTGCTTACGATGGACTAGATCTATGTCCTCGAGTTTCCAGTGGGTCTGCTGTGGATTTTTGTTTCAGGGGTATCGAGTGCGCCCCCTGATTATTAGAGTACTTTTTGATTCATATTCCTAGTAATCAATGTTACCAATCATTCCGACCCCTGCAGTATACAAGTCCTCTATTACAAGACCCCTGACAGGATAAAGCTCCTAAAATAAGCAGCCTTATAACCTCCAGATAGAACCCTGATAACTTATAACTCCTATAAGCAGCCTTATAACCTGAAATAAGCAGCCTTATATCCTGAAAGAAGCAGCCTCATAACCTGTAGAACCCAATAACTTGTAATTCAGTACCACTATGGGCTATTAGACCCTAAAGATCCCTATTAGGACCCTATTAAGGGTAGATTAAGGTACCCATAAGGTCTAATAGCCCATAGTGGTACACGCAGATCATCTTGAACCCCTTTGTGCCTCATTGAGACGTTTCGCCTCCTCCTGGGTGCAGGACGTAAGCTTGGGACTCCGGGGCTTTTGGGGTTCTATGGCGGTTTAGGTCGGGTTTTGAGGTTTAGGGTTTAGGGTTTTGGGGTTTAGGGTTTTAGGGTTTTGTGGTTTAGGGTTTTAGGGTTTTGTGGTTTAGGGTTTTGGGGTTTAGGGTTTTAGGGTTTTAGGGTTTTGGGGTTCAGGGTTTTGGGGTTTAGTGGGGTTTAGGGGTGTAGGGTACAGTCCAGGGCCTGAGGGCTTGTAAAGGCTCAGGGCCCCCCCCCCCCCCCAATAGATTGAGCGAGTTCATGCGGAAAGGCTTTTGCTGCTCAGGGTTGGTTGAAATCGGGATAAGGTGCGTGGAAGTTTCGCGCTCCGCCGAGTCCATCGGCCTTCAAGGTTCGCATCTCTGGACTTCGTCTTCGAATGTCGAGATCAGCAAATACTAAGGGCTGCAGTGGAATCGCAATCTGGAGTGCTAAGAAGGAACAAGAGTGGCACGTCCTCTTCGAATGGTAGGCGAAGAAGGTGGGGGGTAATGACACTGATGGTGGCAGCAATGTTTGTGATTCTGGCCATCTTGGTGATGACCGCACAGACGCGAATGACGATGCTGACAGTCATGTTGATTTCGATCATGATAAAAGGCAGTGGTAACGGTGGTGATGGTTGTGAAGGTGTCGGTGGCGATGATGACAACCTAACCTTCTGATGGTGATCATCTAGCTATCGTATTGCCCATAGTACTGCGTTTACAGTTCTTGCGAGAACTTCAGCAGCTCTCATGGCCCTCATTGACCTTACCAGTGCTACTGCAAAAGCCATGGTCCTAGCATTGCGGAATTTCTGGCTATCTAGTCTCGTTTCTGATGCAGGCCTGTTGTCGCTGTACAAAGCATGCAAGGCATGCTAGCATACGGTGCTGAAGTATTGCTGCGACCCCGACTTCTGTCAGCACTAACTACCGCCATGAGGATATATGCAACCTTGAACCGCTTGGATCCACTTCACACTGTCGAATCTTGCATTATTGCTTTTCACTGCCTACGAGCATGGGCACCATAGTTTACCATGTTGGTCATTATGAGGGCGTGACAAAACACACTGCTTACAAAGCCCGCCGCCCGAAACCCAAATCCCAAGCACCTCAGACTCCTCCTGAACTAAGAAACCCAAAAACATCAAATCTAAGTAGAAGGCTCTAAACCCTAAGCTCCATGCCCTATAGATCCAAGCAGAAGCTCTAAACTCTGACCACAGCCCCAGCGACCTAGCGTAGACCGGAAACCCTACACCTCTTGACACCTCTTGATCTTGGTGCAGAGTGGCGCTCTCGAAGGGAAGTTTCATCATCCTTGTGAGTGAGGCAAAAGTGTGAGTTGGTTTGACTACCTTTAGCTACCATACTCTGTTTGTTGTAGGTTCTTGCTATGGGCCCTGCTAGGGAATTTATGGGGACCCTGCAAGATAGTAGGCGTTGGTCGTCCAAGGTAGTAACTGCTAGTATTGTTATTGTATTCTGCATTCTTGCGGATCAAATAATAGCTCCCTGACACGTTTCCGGATCCGCTGTGATAGTGAGTGACAGCGTGACCCTTATGCCTTATTCCTAAACCGAGATCTCTAGTGTCTTTCATGGTCATTTCCTTGGTCGAGCACAGGAAAGCCTTCATATTGAGTGGCCCAAGCTGATGCATGGGACATTGTTTGCTTCTACAGGAGCTTCTTGTTTTAATGGGCCCTTTTCCTACAAGAAGCTTTGGGGTTCAGGCAAAGTGCAGACTTTCAAGGTCGCAGCCAAGTAGTTTCTGTCCCTGCTACAGTACTTCGAGCTGCAAGGGTTCCCCAACACCCCCTCAAAAAGCTGCAACACACCAGCAGCTCCTTGCGGCCCGGTGGCAGGAAGGCGTCAGCGAGGCCCTGTACGCCAAGACCAACGGGACGGTGGCGCATATTCGAGTTCCGGGCTGCCTCAACCTGAAAAGATTGGGAATCCAGCGTCTAGATTGCACCCATAGGCTCCATACTAGTTCCTTTTTGGGGGTTCATATGTAGTAGCCTAAACTGCTAAAAGGTAATCTCAAAAAGGACCTACTATGGGGCCTATGGGTAGGGTCCTTGGGTAGTAATTAGGTGGTATAGGATCGAGGGTGTAGGGATGTTTAGGGCTCAGGCACCGGCGAGCCGAGGTATCTGATGAGGTGGTTTGGGGATTCGTGAGTGGGTTTACTTGGAGATTCAGGGTAGTTATAAGTGGGGCTATAAGCCCCCCAATTAGGGTTATAAGTATAGTTACCCGAGTTATAACCCTGCTTATAACTACCCATGAACCTCCAAGTAGGGCTAAGGGTTCAGGGTTGGGGGTTTAGGGTTCAGGGAGTCAAGGGATTTGGCACTTCAGGAGTTTGGAGCTTCGATTCAGAGGCGCTTGGTGGCTCATGGCTTCTGACGGTCTTTGTAAGGAAGTGCTGGTTTGGGGGACATCCGCCGATTTGTGTTCAGCAGGAAGGATCTGTCCCGCAAAGTGATTGCATGACCGTAAGAGCAATCTCAGGAAGACTCAGGAAAACAAGTCTCCGTCCATCCAAGGCGCTGGATAGTAGTTGCGATCAATCACCTTGTTCAGGTTCTTCGTGACAACCTCGATGGTCCCACACATGAAATCCCCAAAAACCGTGAGTCCTTTGCATCCCGGCTTGCAATCAAATGAAACACGATCGCCAATGTAAATCTCAGGGTTCTTGACGGTGTCACAGACTTCTGCTAAGTCGATGAAGAAGACCCCCAACCTAAACATATAAAACCTATTACGAATGGCAAAAGAGCCCAAAAGCTCTGTCCGACAATTTTCAGAGTCCGAAGCTTTGTGGACCTTGTTTTGTTAGGGGTCCACGGCATGTGTCCATCGTACACATGCATGGGTGTGGACATACACAGTCCCGCACAATTGTAAACATGTGTATACGCAAATGTAGCAATGTATATATATATATATACACACACACCAGAATATACACATTCGCATACATATGTGTGTGTATATATATATATATATATATGCACACATATATATATATATATATATGCTCACCCCCCCCCCCCCATGACAGACCGTCGTGGGGAAGGGGAAGGGTGGCGTGCGTCCCCAGGCAGGATCTGTCAACAGATAGGCGACAGACACTTGACACTTCTCCCAAACTCAATTCCAAAATGTTCTTTTAGATGGTTTGCAATTTTTGGAAATTTCTTCACACGTATGCAGCGCTCCTAGTCCCAATCTTAGTCTCAATTCTGCTCTTCGTACCACTATTACTGTTTGTAGATCTTAATTCTTGTATCAGTGTTAGCATTAGTATTAGTTTTGTGGTAGTATTGATATTAGGATGTTTAGTATGAGTAATAGTATTCGAATTAGTATTACTCTTAGTATTAGCATTAAGTATGTGTATTGATGTTAATAGTAGTAGTCGTCGTACTAGCAATAGTTGTCGCACAGCAGTAGTAGTGGTAGCATTAGTATTGGTATTGGTATTAGTATTAGAATGAGTATTAGTATTAGTATTAGTGACTAGTATGAGTATCAGTATTAGTTTTAATATTAAGTATGTGTACTAGTAGTAGTAGTAGTAGTAGTAGTAGTAGTAGTCGTAGTAGTAGCAGTAGTAGTAGCAGCAGTAGTGGTGACATTAGTATTGGTATGAGTATGAGTATTAGAATTAGTAGCTAGTATTAGTACTAGTATTAGTGTTAGGATTAATATGTATTGTTCTTGGTTCTATTCTTAGTACTGCTGTCATTGTTTGTAGTAGTCCTAATCCTGGTATCAGTGTTCATATGAGTAATAGTTTTGTGGTAGTATTGATATTAGGATGGGTATTGCTTTAGTACTAGTATTGGTATTGGTATTTAGTATTAGTATTAGCATCAGTATTAGTATTAGTATTGAATAAAAGTATACATATCAATAATAGTAAATATGAACTCGTGATTATGTTCGTGCTGGTGTTAGTGCCAGTGTCGATGTCAATGTCAGTAATAGTACTCGTGTTAGTATTAGTATCAGTCTGAATGCTGGTTTTAGTATCTGTTTATTATTCACAGAAGTGCTGGTATTAGTATCAGTATTAGAAATAGTTTTGATATGTGAATATACTGATTGATTCGTACATTTTGAGCTTAATATAATAATACAGTAATGTATTCGAACAATAGTATATTTGCAGAGTTGAAGATTGCGCGAATATATTAGTACGTTGGTGCATGAGTACATTAGTATATTGGTGTATCATGATATTCGTATGTTAACGTAGTAGTATATTAGTATATTATTATAGTGGTCTATTACTACATTTACTATATTCGTATTTTCCCTAATAGCTTATAGGTATATCAATATGTTGGCATAATGGCATGTGAACATGTCAGTGTACTTGCCTTTTACAGTATTCGTATATTAGTACACTAGCATATTTAGTGATAATTAGTGTTAATGCCAGTGCCAATGTCGATGTCAGTTTTAATCAGTCTTAATGATGAATTTAACATCAGTGTAATATTCGCGGACGTGCTAGTATGCGTATCAATACTATAATTAGTTTTGATATATTAGTATACTGATAGATTATATAAACAGCTTAGTATACCAACACATTATAATGTATTCGAACAGTAATATGTTTGTATACCTGCATGTTTGTATGCTCTTAGTATATTAATGCATGCGTACGTTCGTGCATGAGTACATTAGTATATTGGTGTGCTATTATCTTCGATTATTAACATATTAGTGTATGAGTATCCTGGTATGCTACTTCATTTATCATATTCGTATATTATCTAACAACTTTTTTGGTATATCCATATGTTAGTATACCATTGCCATGTGTCAGTGTACTTGCATATTACAGTATTCGTGTCTTAGCAAGTTAGCATATCAATACAGTATAATCAGACGTTAACAAGTAGTATATTGTCACGTTGGAAACTGGGTATATGACAAATTAAATACGAATATACTACGTTAGTACACGAATGCATTGATATATTTGCTTTTCAGATAGTGGTATGTATATCTGCGGACATTAATATACGCAGGTGTCTGTTAGTATTGGCATTAATATCAATATGAATATGACTATTGGTAGGCGTAGGAGTATTAATGTTAATAATAGAATTAGTAATGTGCATATTCGAAATGAAAGCATTAATATACATGTCAACGTTAGTGTTAAAAGCACTACACAGTAATCTTACTTGAGTCATATATAGAGCAGATTCCAGCATTTCCAAAATTTCCAAAATTTCCAAAATTCTCTCCCCTAACTTTCCGGATTTCCAAAATTTCCAAAATTTCGAAAATTTCCAAAATTTCCAAAATTTCCAAAAAGTCCGCCCTTATGTTTTGGAAAAATCCTGTCGACTAGGTCGGGAAATTTTGGAAATTTTGGAAATTTTAGAAATTTTGGAAATTTTGGAAATTTTGGAAATTTTGGAAATCTGGAAAGTTAGGGGAGAGAATTTTGGAAATTTTGGAAATTTTGGAATCTGCTCTATATATGACTCAAGTAAGATTACTGTGTAGTGTTTACTATGTAGTGTGTCAGCACAACCCTCATCCATACACGTGTGCTCTGTAATTCCTTTCTTGGTAGGACACCCGCGCGCCTTATCGTGCTGCTTTCTGGTCTCAGTCTTTTGGTGGTTCCAGGGATACGTTCGGAGGGCTCAAACTCGATACTCCGGAAAAAACACGAACACGCCGGTGGGAGCGATGTTTTAAAGGGGATGGTCTGTCAAGGGGGGGGGGTGACCATATATATATATATATATATATATATATATATCGGTTTGCGTATGTAACTCGTGCATGTACATGTATGGACATATTTCAACTACTGTATACATGTTAGGGGCACTGTGATACATTGCAGGTGGAGCCTTCAAGCGGCCTTAGGGCGAACCCCACGCCGTGTCTACGAGTTAAGCTTGGATCTTACTTAGACTGTCATTCCTTTGTGTCGCGTTTAGCTTCCCTGTTACAGATCTAAGGCGAAAAACTTGGCTGGGTGCAGAAACGGGCTGCAACCAACAAAATCCCGCACGACAATCCACGAAACCCCTTAAACCCTACACTTCTCTCATCCAGCCCCCAATGCCTGTAATACCTAGTCCCTAAATCCCGCATGCGGAATACCGGAATGGCGCGCCTTTGTGACTTCGTAGAGCTTCTGGAAGTCGTAGGGCGCGCCCTTCGATTATCGGCACTGGGGCTTGGGGCTTAAAGCACTCAAGAACACTATCGAAGCCCGTGGCACTATCGAAGCCTGTGGCCTTAGAGTTTAGGACACAGTTAGTCATCATGCCAGCCCTTGGCCGCCTTTGGGGGGGGCAATTTTGCGTAGGCTTTATGGGCTTGATGGGAGTTTCCGAACATAGGGGACCCTAATATAGTACCTTAGATAGTAGGATCCTTATTATGACGACCCAAATTAATGTACCCCTAATTTTCGGAAACTCCCGCATAGGCCTTACGGAGTTTAGGGTTTGGGGCTTCTGGGATCATAGGGTTTAGAAGTTTTCACAAGGAAAACCGGACCTTGCAGGGCTGATAAGGCTGTAGGGCTTTGAGTGCACGACGGCCGCGGTACTTGCCCACCAACTCGATAATATAGGAGCCTTAAAAACTACCGACACTATTTTTGGGGGCTGTTATTAAAGTTCATAGTTACAGTAGAACCCGCCAAAAAAACATATTCAAAATAAGGCCCCTACATTCATCTACTTGGTTTAGGCCCTGGGGTTCACAGCCTAGGCCGAACTCCGAAACCCGATATCCTTAGCCCTAGGGCTCTAGACATCCGAAATCTAAAGCCATAAACCACCAAGGTTCCATGTTTCCCCAAACCCTAAAGCCTTAAACTCTAACCGAAAAAACGCCAGACTCCTAGACCACCCCAACTGTCCTCGATTATGCCATAAATACCCACTATTTCACTATGAAGCACCAGATGGGCTCTATTAAAGGGTACTTGGGGAGTCCTTGATTGTTCCTAACTACCTATAGTCTCCATCGTATATAGTTCCTTTGAATGGTTAACCAAAATCCCCCATTACAGGACCCTAACCCCTAAAACTGGTTAACCAAAAAAGGGAACTACCACGGAGACTCTAGGAAGCCATAAACCTTAAACCCTAGATACTTTAGATAGTAGTTCTTTTTTGGCGTTCATATGTAGAATCCTATAAGGTAATCCCGAAAAGGAACTACCAAACCCTAAACCCTATAGGTACTTTAGATCCCCCGGAGCCCGAGCACTGCTCTGGCTAGGGCCCCAAAAAAGCACATAAGCAAAAATTAGGGTAGGGATATCTCATATAAATCCCCTCATAATGAAGCCCAATAAGGTATATGGATATATCCCCATAAGATGCTTCTGCTTCGGTGCTTTTTTGGTCCCTAAAATGCCTCGGAGTTCGCGAAGCACGGGAGCGAGATGGACGCAAGATTGCAGACGGCAACCTGGGTACGGTTCAGGGGGGCTTTTCAGCTTTCTAGGGCTTAGTGGTTTAGGGTTTAGGGTTTAGGGTTTAGGGGTTTAGGGTTTAGGGTTTAGGGTTTAGGGTTTAGGGGTTTAGGGTTTGGGGTTTAGGGTTTCGGGTTCAGGACTTGGGGTTTGGGCCATGTAGGACACCAAGCTGAGGATGATTTACAGCTCTTGCTCTGCTTGGGTTGCAGTCGTGTCTGGTCTGCACTCCGAGGTTATGACGAAAAAACTTCAAGGCGACGGCCGTTGAAACAGAATTTCGAGCCTAAGCTATGAGCCCGAGGCCTTAAGCTCTGCAGCCTGAACACTACGGCTTAGGGTTTATGAGTTTTCGGATTCGGGGCCTCGGATGGGTACTGAATCATGAACCTTTGTAAGAACACATATAGTAAGAACCCCAAAGTCCTGAACCCTGAACCTTCATAATTAGAATATCCTTATAGTACGAACCCCAAACCCTAAAACTTATGCTGCTTGGCCGCTTCGTCCTCGGCAGTGTACTCGATGATCTCTGTGCAAAGGTTCCTCGTTGGCTTCTGTGCCACTAGCCCTTTCAGGAGCCCTTACACGAACCCTTAAGGGAACCATTCAGTATCGTTTTTTTGATTGGGTTGTCCATCTCCTGGGACCTTTATAGGAAAAAGAGCACAGGTCTAACCTAGAATTGAAACCATCAACTTGTCAAGGCTCGAGCAGTGGATGGTTCCCAAGTTCTGCTGGTTGCTCTTCCGGTTCGCGGCATCCTCTGTCAAGGGTTTTGGGTTTAGGGTATTGAGTAGGTCTTCGGGAAAGGAAGCTCAAAGGAAAGAAGGCTCAAGACAGCCGGACAAACCTGACAAAAACCCGCCCTGGAAACGCGAGTAGCTGCCCAGTAGCACAAGACTGTCATACACAATACACGCACATTTTCTACATATGTATATATATGTATACATATATATATATATATACATATACATATGTATATATATATATATATATATGAGAGAGGCTCCTTTAGGGTATATTTAACGCCCTCCTTGGCCTATATATTTCATTATTTTAGTTATTTGGAGGCACCAAGAATTAAAATAATTAAAATATTTGAATAGATATCAGTAGAACCCAATCCCAGGGATTTGAAATATTTAAAATAATTAAAATAATTGAAATAATTGAAATAATTAAAATAATTAAAATCAGCTTATTTTAATTATTTTAATCATTTAAAGGCCCCGAGAATTGAAATAATTAAAATAATTAAAATACCACCCATTTTAATTATTTTAATTATTCAAAATACCTGGAACAGGGATCTAGGGTCTAGGAATGGAAGGTATTTTAATTATTTTAATTATTTGAAGGCACCAAGAATTGAAATAACTAAAATAATTAAAATAATTGAATAGATATCAGTAGAACCCAATCCCAGGGATTTGAAATATTTAAAGTAATTTAAATAATTGAAATAATTAAAATAATTAAAATCCGCTTATTTTAATTATTTTAAATATTTAAAGGCCCCGAGAATTGAAATAATTAAAATAATTAAAATACCACCCATTTTAATTATTTTAATTATTTTAGTTATTTAAATGCCCCGAGAATTGAAATAACTAAAATACCCGTCACCCCACCCCCCCACCCAACTCCACCCCCCCCCCTTCCCCCAATCCTCCGTCCCCTGCTGCCCACTCACCCCCATACCTCCGTCCTCAACTCCAACCCAACTCCACCCCCCCTCCCCCAATCACCCTCCTCCGTTACCCCTCCTGCTGCATGCCCCACCCGTCCCTTCCCCAACCCCCACCCTCCTCTCCACCCCTCCACCCTCCCACCCACTCCACCCCCCACTCCACTCCTCCAGCAAATGTGTGAAATCCCTAGCCTGTGTTTTCACTCGGTATTTGCAGGTGTTTTGCTCGACCACAGATCACTTCCGCCAGATTTTGCCAGCGATGTGTGAAATCCCTAGCCCTTGCTTTAACGCGGTATTTACAGGTGTTTTGCTCGACCACAGATCACTTCCGCCAGATTTTGCCAGCGATGTGTGAAATCCCTAGCCCTTGCTTTAACGCGGTATTTACAGGTGTTTTGCTCGACCACAAATCACTTCCGCCAGATTTTGCCAGCGATGTGTGAAATCCCTAGCCCTTGTTTTAACGCGGTATTTACAGGTGTTTTGCTCGACGACAAATCACTTCCGCCAGATTTTGCCAGCGATGTGTGAAATCCCTAGCCCTTGTTTTAACGTGGTATTTACAGGTGTTTTGCTCGACCACAGATCACTTCCGCCAGATTTTGCCACCAGATGTGTGAAATCCCTGGCCCTTTGTTTAATGCGGTATTTACAGGTTTTTTGCTCGGCGGCGGATCACTGATCCCTGGCCGTTTTTTGAACGCGGCATTTACAGGCTTTCTGCTCGGTCGCGGCTCGCAGGGATTATACACCCGTGCCCCCACTCCACCCTCCTGCCCCCTTCATACCTCACTACCCACCCCCCTATCTCAGCCTTGCCTCGTACCCCATCACCACCCACCACCCACCACCTATTATCCACCACCCGGCACCCCTCACCCGCCACGCCCACCACCCACACCCTCCCCACCAACCACCACACACCACCCACCACACACCACCCACCACACCACCCATCACCCACCACCCACCACCCACCACTACCCAGCACCCGCCAGCCACCACTACCCACTACCCACCACCTACTCCTCCCCATCATCGTTATCACCATCCTATTATCATTTATCATCGGTTTATCACCTTTATCACCCACTCCCCCAAACCCACCCCTCACCACGCCAGCACAAACCCCCTGCCCATTCACATCCCTCCCCCACCCCACCCACTACCCCCACCCCCACCACGAACCCATTAGGGTCCAACAGGGCTGCGGACACCCCCCCCCCTCTCCATCATCTTCATCATCTTCATCATCTGCATCATCTTCATCATCTTCATCATCTCCATCATCTTCATCATCTCCATCATCTTCATCATCTTCTTCATCGTCATCATCTTCGTTGCCGGTTTCATTGGTTTTAATACCGCTCCCTCTATTCTTAAAGGTAATTTCATAGGTATTGTACGAACCATAATACAATCGATTTATCTTAACCACCATATCAAGAATAGCTTACCACATCGCATCTACATACTTTGTAACCGGGCTTACTATAAAGGCCCCATATGAGGGATCCATAATGGGTTTCTAGAAAGTCTCTCTGTAAGGGATCTATAGTTTTGTATATAATGGGTTTCTATAAGGTCTCTACATAGAGGATCTATAAGATTTCTATAAGCAATCTGTAAGGGTTTTCCAAAAGGGCTCCATACGAGGGATCTATACAGGGCTTCCATGTGGTTTATACAAAAGGTAAGGAATATATAGCAGTTGTCTATGAAAGCTCCATGTAAGGGATCTTGTAAAGTTTTCTACAAAGAATTCCATTTGTTGATCTATACGGGGTGTCTATAAGTTCTCTATATAGGGGATCTATAAAGTTTCTATACGAATCTATAAAGGCTGTCTATGAGGGCTCCATACAAGGGATCTGTGAAGGGATCTATAGGGATTTTTTCATGGGAATGTATACCTTCGATACGGATAATTGCGCCTTTGTTAAGATCGTGAAGACTATTAACTACGTGATATCCTTCTTGGCTAATGCTGTGATCACATCAGATCTGATATGTATAGAGATACATTGGAAGGCACATGGGAAAACAAACTGACACATTACAGGCCTTCTAATGTGTCATTATTCCTATTGAAACCCTAAAGGCAAGGAACTTATACACTGTAGGGCATCTGTATATTGGAAGGTCTCTGGGTAGTATAAATTGGCGCCTCTATCATTACATACCGTAATGATAGAGCACAATGCAGTATAATGTAAGATCTTATCGCGCCGTGTAGTTTTTCATAGAATAGGATATACTACGTCGTTGCACCACTCACAATTAGAATGAAAGCAGTATTATGACACAAAGACATTGAACCTACCGTATCCTGACATTGTTTGCAGAGCCATGCCGTCCAAAGACAAGAAGCGACGTCAGCGAGCGGTGAAACGTTGGCGTGTTTTGCACAACCCTCGCGACCATCTAAAAGCTCTCACAGAAGTCGTGCACTCTTACACTAAGATCCGCAAATTGGTACAGGCGTCTCGTGCTGCCAAACACCGCAGAGCTCAATTGTTGGCCATTTTGTTGAAGAGCTGCAGTTGGCGAGACATGGTGGTATTGCGGCAAGTTGCATCGAGGTTACAGCAAGCAAAGCGCCGTCTCCAGCCATGGGGCAATGCGTCAAAAAAGGACGATGCTATGTACAAAAGGCTGCTGTCTTCTGTTACAATCAAGAAGAAACCGGACATGCGTGGCGTCGACAATTTTGTCCGTGAATCGTTTCGCTGCAGGGCTATTTGCGTCATTTCGTCGAGATTCGGGAAGCGGGGCGTTTTGCCAGAACAGCCGGTATCGATGGAATTATTACCTTATCGGGTTTATGGCTACAGCAACAGCAGCGCATGCGTGGCAAAGCATCGGCGTTGGTGCCAAGAGTACCGTGATTGGGTCCCGCTACCTACACTGGTTCCGTACAAGCGACAACTCACAGAAGCTATGTTGAAAGAGCGGTGTTCGGTTGGGCCATTTGTGCGACTACAAATTCTCACTGATCTGTGCCATCGCTGCGGAAGCAAATGGGCGGAGTTGCCAACAACATCTTTAGGCACTGGAGTGAAATTCGGCAGAGGCATCATGGGCATCGCAGAAATTGCACAATTACGAGTCTTGTTAAATCAACGCAGGCAGTTCCGGGAAATTTGGGGTTCCGCAATTTCTTTACACGAAACCGGCCACTTGGTTTGCGAAACTCGCCAACACGTTTGGCAGAACATGCGGGCGAGCAGAGTTGCGAACTTCATTGACAAAGTCTTGACAGCGGGCATTGCAGAGACGGAAGACAAGTTTCACAATCTAGCACGCAAGCGAAAGTTTTGCGATATCATCGCGGGATACGCCTGTAAAAATGAAGTGGTCGTAATGTCTCGGGAAGCTGGGTGTGAATCATATACTTATTTGAGAGTTGCCAAGCGTTGTCTCAACCCTGAGCCCTTGAGCAGAAACCCTACCTGCAACCCGGAATAGTCATGTTAAGTATTGCCTATATTGCTCTCTTAATTATGTACAACCCAAACTAAACATGTTAAATATTGCTTACATACCTTTCGCACTTCGAACCCGAAATACACATGTGAAGTATTGCCTATTGCCTTTGCTACTCACAGCCCGAAATAATGATGTTAAGTATTGCCTGCATGCTGTTCGCGCCTACATGCGTTCTTACCTGCATGCTTTTCGCACGTAGAAACAGAAATAATCATGTTAAGTAGTGTCTACATACCTTGTGTGCTCACAACTCGAAACAACCATGTTAAGCATTGCGGACATGTCATTTCACAACCTGCAAAGGCTTGTAACAAACATATGACCTTGAGTTCTAAAGATTCATTTCCAGTATCTTCCCTAAACCCAAATTGCAGCTGAGAGCCTCAGCCCCAGCACCCCCAACCCACCCCACACCCGCCACAACCCCACCCCCACCCCCGCGCCCCTGGGCAGGGCCTGCGCTTGGCTCTCTGCCTCCCCTATGTGTGCCCAGGTTATAGGTGATACTTAGTCTTATTATTTTACTTTCAGGGGTTCTAGGCAAGGTTTCATGGCAATAGTAGCAACAGGGTTATAGGCAATACTTAGCATGATTATTGTTGCTTTTATAGTTGCAAGCCGGGTTTATTATGATTAAACACAGGGCTACAGGCAATACTTAACATGATTATGGGTGTTTGTAAGGGTTGTTCTCTTACTTTGCTCGGAATAGTAATACAGAAGCCACAGGCGGTATAATTAGCAGTGACATCGGCCTACTAGGATTATCGAAGTTTTACCGATTATAGATTGTGTTTAAAAGGAATCTTGCCAACAGGAACACAGTCAATACATAAGGTGTAGGATTATTGGTTTTCTGGATTCTAACACGTGTCTCCTGGGGTTCTTGGTGAATACATAGTTGTAGTAGTAGTAGTAGTAGTAGTAGTAGTAGTAGTAGTAGTAGTAGTAGTAGTAGTAGTAGTTGTAGTAGTAGTAGTATTAGTAGTAGTAGTAGTAGTAGTAGTAGTAGTAGTAGTAGTAGTAGTAGTAGTAGTAGTAGGAGTAACACAATGACGACCTATATCAAATTTAAACAGCTGTACAACAATGTCATTACAATTGACAAACTCTGCATTAAGTTATATGTCCGAATCAGGGTGAAACTTTCCGGGTATCGGTTTGTAGAATTCACGATATGGCTAGATATCATTTAGCTAGGCGTTTGATATTGTATATAAAGAAAGCTAGCTAAATAGACCCTAAAGGTATCGGGCTCATATATATATATATATATATATATGCACACGGTAAGAGACTGAATCTAAAATGAACGCAAGTGCAAATACAACCAACCCAAACGTGCCTCTGTTTACATATAAATATAGTACAAAGCTGTACTGTTATAATATAGTATATGCAAACATGCAAATACAGGCATGGATGCAGACAGACAGAAGGATAAGCAACAAAAAACGGAACACGAAGGCAGGCCGGCAGGCAGGACGAGACATGCGTTTGTCGCGCAACTTATGCGACTTAAACTTGGTGTCAGCCCCTTTGCCTGCAGGCAACAAGCATGAAGGACTCACAAGCATCTTTGATGCTGCAGGACCGCAAGACCCTGTAAGCACCACATCGCCCAACAGACAGGCAGGAAACGTACTGGGGGAAATCCAAGCTCCTTGTCCGGTGAGATATACCTCTGTCATGAGTTGAGCGGACGACTCTACATTGAAATTCATGTATAACAGTCCCGAACGAGCATTCGTCGCGGCAGCCAAGTCCAGGGAAGAGGTGAAGTTCGCAGATCCGTTCTTAAGCTTGTCCTGACGCCTCTTGGCCCCAAATCGTTAAACTGGGGGGTGGGGGGGCTGCATTTTACTACAGTACACCTGATGCCAACATTACATTGAAACAACGTCACTGCACTCCCCATGCTGATATCGCAAGCTGAAATTACATGCTCAGAACAGGTTCTCTAAACCGACACCACAATCAACAACAAGACCATGATCAACAGACCTCTAAATCTTAGACCCTCAGCTCAAGTTAAGCAATGATCTTCAACCCCCTAAACCCCTGAAGAAACATCAAGGTCGTGGATTTAGCCTTAGCTGGACGCCTTGTAGAGCATGTAGGGTGTGCCCGTCTCCATCTGAGACTCGAGGATTCGAAACCAAAGGTGCTGAGCCTGATCTGGGCTTCGTGATGAGTTTACCTATAGACCCCATGGTAGTTCCCTTTTGGGATTACCTTATAGGGCTCTACATATGAAGCCCAAAAAGGAAGTACTATCTAAAGTACCTAGGGCTTAGGGTTTATGGTTTGGGCTTCCTAGAGTCTCCATTGTAGTTCCTTTTTGGTTAACTAGTTTTAGGGTTAGGATCCTATAGTAGAGATTTTGGTTAACCAAAAAAGGAACTCCAATGGAGACTATAGGTAAGATGCCGGGCTAAGGAGCTACAACGGCTAGAAATTACAACGCTCAGCGTTTCGGGTTCGCCCTCGACCCCGAACCCTAAACCGTGCTTTCTTCAAGGCTCAACATAGACCATGGCTACAAGCGTCAGATCAAAGAAGCTCGCATGTCGCATACCGAAAGAACTGCATCAGTGGAGCCTTCGCCAACAGTGAGCAGGGGTCCGGGATTAGGGTTCAGGGCTCTATCCTCAAGTTTAAGGAGTTAAAGCCAGAGCCCAGCTCCTAATCCATACACACAGAGACCTTTTGCGGGCTACGGCTTGTGGGCACCTTGTGCAAATTCCTTAGCCGCTTGCCAAAGCCATGGCCTCGACTTGCGTAGCATCCGACCATCCTAAGCCCTGCAAACAAACCCTAAACCCTACCCTAGACCCCTGAACCCTAAAGCCTCTAAATCCTAAACCCCTAAGCCCTAAAACCTCTAAACCCTAAACCCCTAAATCCTGAAGCTCCTGTTTCCAAACCGAAGGCCTTCGACACACCCCAACAAACCCTACGCTCTGCACTGACGTCCCAACATGTCACTCAGGTTTAGGGCTGGGGGTTTCGGGTGAGTCACTCTCCTCTCGGCATGGTCTGTGCGGATCCGCAAACAAGCTTCGGAGTAAATACTGCTTTGGCCATGTTTGGCCTCCTGGCTTCTCATGGCTTCTCTAAGGTAACACAAAACTAAGCTTCCTGCAGAAGGTTTTCAACAGGATGTGTACTTACAAACCCTCCTCTCAGTGATCTACCCAAAAATCTCGGGGCAATATAACCACAAGACACCCAGAAGTTCCTACATGCCTACCACTGAACCAGCTCTGACAGAAAGCCTCGGCCACTAAAGAGGCCGCAAAATTTCGGTATCGACAGTGTCAACCAGCACGACGCAGCAAACCGTAGTCTTTGAACCCGAAACCCTAAATCCTAAACCCATAATCCTAAATCTTCCAACCCGACACCCTAAACCCTACATCGCTAAACCCGAACCCCTTGAACTGTAAAACGCTGGCCTTCACGGTCTTTCGGCCCTTGCCCTCTTGCTCCAGGCGCGTGTACATCGCCTCGAACTCCTCCCCCCAAACGTCCATGAGACCTTTCCCTGTGGACTTGTCGAAGGCCTGGAGGGGCGATTTAGAAGAAGTTTTGTTCCGCGATGCCTACTCTCATTGTGGTAAAGAGCTCAATTACAGGGGACAGGCCAAGTGTAGTTCAGGAATTGATGTAGTGTCGAACATGTCTGAGAAGGTAGGTTTGCGTGTCTTTTGTGGGCAACAGTATGTAACTCTTCTGGAGGAACGACGGTCTGTTGCGTGTTGTAAGGCTAGCGGAATTCGAAGTTCTAGATTCTACACGTTGGGGTTACGGAGTTTCTGAGACGTTGTCGTACGTCGTATCCTCGATTACGCCTCCCTCGATACAAAATAGGCAGCTGTCAGCGACTAATGGGGGGAACCGCTTAAAGCTTTCAGCTGCGCCCGTCAGGCCGAATCCAAATCCGATGCCCCTAAGCCCCAAAGGCCCCTAGACCCCAACCCCCCAAAGACTCCTAAACCACAAAAGCCCCAAACCCCACTGCATCTTAACGTTGTAGAACTGGAGCCGCCCTGGCACAGGCAATGTCCAATATGGTCCTTATAGACAGCTCGCTAGCTAGACGCAGGCCTATAGATACATAGCTAGCTAGATAGATGGATAGAGAGACAAGAAGATAGGAAGATGGGAAGACAGATCGATAGATAAGTTGATAACAAGTCTGACAGATAGATAGCACCAGCTCCATCGCTTGCATCATCTTCACGAGCCATCCCCATCCGTGGTTCCCAAACGGTGCATGCTGCAAGCACGGTTTGGACTTCTCGCAGTCCCGCCGTCAGGTTGTGGACGATGTTCCGGAGTTGCGGCAGGATTTGCTGGATAGTGGAGCCCCCAGTGTCCCCACCGGCACTGCTGGCGGCCAGAAGGTGGCCTAGCTCCAGCGGCACATCCCGGTGCAGCAGCAGAAGACTGGAATTCCATTTCATTTTTGGGGACCGCTCCTGTCCGTGCTGTTGGAGGCGGAGGGCGAACCGCATCTCCTGCCCCACGCTGTCACCGAGCTGCAGACCCATCATGGCTTTCAACAGGTCGCGGGAAAGACCGAGGTTTTTCACCCGGTCCCTCCCATGACCGTCTGCTGGGGCGCTGTGCTCTCCCTGTCCCTCTCCCTGTCGCTGTCCCTGTCTCTTTCTCTTTGTCTTTCTCTTCCTCTCTCTCTCGCTCTTCTTCAGCAGGGCTTGGGCGGCCGCTTTCGGAAGGGCGTAAGAAATTCAGCGAGTCCCCCTGATTCGGCATGTTTTCTCTCGCTCTCTCTATCTCTCTCTGTCTCTCCTCGAAGCATGCGTTGGCGTTGTTGAAATCTTAAGCACCTTACTGTCAAAATCGCATCCTCTGGAAGCCCTAAAGCCCCCAACCCGAAACTCGGAACCCAGATCCTGTTTGCGCTTTCTGTTGTCCGAATTTCAGCATCCGTCACACTCTACGCGCAAGCTCAGTTACCTCGGTCTTTGTTTCTCTCTCTCTCTCTCTCTCTCTCTCTCTCTGTATATATATATATATGTATATATAGATAGATAGACGATATCCTCATGATAACCTAACCCCTACAACCTGTAACCCTACAGAAACCTGAGCATGCCCGTCACCCAGGCCTCGTTTGGGCAGAAGAGGGTCCAGTCCTGATTGTCCTTCCGAGGCACCACCACTATTTTGGATGGTTTGGGGACAAAACCCACTACTTTGGATGGTTTGGTGTCATAACCCACTATTTTGGATGGTTTCAGGGGATGTTATCACTCTGAAGGCAATGGCTCAAACTGTTGAAGCTGCTTTGACATTCACTGGAGTGATGCATTCCCACGGCCTCTGGCTACCCAGAGCTTGCTCTCAGGTGCTTGTGGACTCCGGTCTTTCGTTTCTGCGAGGCTACAACTTTCTTGCCCAAGATTGCATCGATCGTTTGGTCACAGGGTTTAGGTTGAGACCCAAACTTCATTATATGGCACATTTTATCCATGACCAGCAGATGCAACTCGGCAGGGGCGCTGAGTATACGCTTTCGCCGGCAATAGCATTGTGCGAGCAGAACGAGGATTTCATAGGGCGCCAATCGAGGGTCTCACTACGTGTAGCGGCGAGAACGTGCAGTTTGCGCACAGTGCAAAGGTATCTGGTGAAGGTCAGATCGCTTCTCGAGAAGATGTTTCCGGAGTGAAAAAGATTGCCATGTATGTGTTCCGATTGCAGCAGCAAGCACCGTGCAAGATTACGTTTTTTTAGCAGGAAAGCACGATTACCTTTTTTACGCTAAATTGCGTTTCTTGCTAAAGATTGCGTTTTTTCGCCTATAAAGCAACAGTGGCGGTTATTCTGGGGGGGCGGGTGGTCTAGGTAAGCCTTGAATCCTGAATTCAAATTCTAAACCCTGTAACCCTCGGGGTCATAGCCCACTATCTTGGTTGGTTCGGGGTCACAGGTATAGGTTTTTACCAAAAACCCCAAACAGCCGGAAAGTCGATCTGAGCCCTAAGTCTGCCACCTAAGCCTTATATGCTGCCCAAAGCCTACCAACCAATGAAACTTTTATGCGCGCATGTACGCATATTTACATATATATATATATATATATATATAAGGCTTAATGATGTTGAGAATAGTATTGAACTGTAATATGTAAGCATGTGTATATGCCATTACAGGTCATATTATATAGCACATTATATGGTATAGTGATATATCCTTCACAGATCGATATCCATAGATTTCACTGCAACTGGAAGGGCATGACAGAAGTTGGCATCTGGGACTGCCCCAAGCTCCTACCGTCAGCCGCTCCTTAACGCGCTTCATGAAGAGGTCTGGAATCCAGAGGCCGTAGAAAAGGTCACGGGCGCGCTGCTCCTCCTTGCCGTGGTTCCTGGCATGTGGCAGAAGTTCGGAAGCTTCTGAACAAACCCGAAACCCCCAACCCGAAACCGTACACCCTATACCGCTTTTAAAGCGTTTTAGGGTGTGACGTTATTCTGAATTTTGTCTGCATCCACCTTCAAATTTTGTTCGGAACAGAGGCTCAAACCAAACCGCGAGGCCTCGGGAAAGCGAGACCAGGGCAGCCCAACAGAGTTGCAACAAGAGCAAAGTACACATAACTTACCTTTGGTTAGTAGGGAATGGAGGAATGCAGTACAATCATAACTACCATTACTACCATTCCTCCATTCCCTACTAAACAAGGGTAAGATAAAGACTTCCTCGGCCCATCCCTGACCCAAGAGCAACCTAGGAATAAGAAGGGTGCCCTTTTGGGTTTAAAGGGGCTTCGAAGGGAACCTGAACCCTGAAACAGGGAATAAGGGCTTACCCTGGGCCCTATAGGTATGGCAAAATCATCTCATACTGATGCTAAGGGAACCTGAACCCTGAAAACGGGAATAAGGGCTTACTATGGGTCCTAGGTATGACAACATCATCTTGAACTGATGCTGACGCACACAAGAAGACGCAAAAGCAGCCCTAAAGCCCCACTGCTGAGCTCCGCAGAGTTTTAAAGCCAGGAAGCTTTCGAAGCTCAAGGAAGTCCATGACGTCCGCGTGCCAGGGCTCCAGGTACATGGCGAAAGAGCCTTTCCTCAGTGACTGTTTACGACTAGTCATTAGCAACCTCTGGGATTTCGCAGGGTTCTTGTATTTAAGAATACGATGAGGACAAAGGGTTGCACCCAAAACTGAGGATGACATTCTCAAGTTTAGGAGTTTGAGACACAAGGGGTTCCTAAGCTCCGAGTTTAGGGCTAAGCCCGCATCAAAGAGCTTCGTGCTTCGTCATGCAATCGCTTTGCTGCTTTTTGGAGTTTCGGGATCACTTGGAGGTTCATGGGTAGTTATAAGTGGGATTTTAAGTAGGATAACTATACTTATATAACTCATGTTAGGGGACTTTTGACCCTACTTATAACTACCCATGAACCTCCAAGTAACCCTAAACCCTAAACCCTGCACCAAACCCCCAGTCAACCTTGCAAGGGCTTCGCGTGTGTCGTCACCAGTTTTTGCCCTCAAGGGCCTACATACGCATTCGGACGTTTGGGGGCTTAGGGTTTCGGGGTTTAGGGGCTTCGGGGTTTCGGGGTTTTGGGGTTTTGTGGTTGTAGGGGTTAATTAACCCGAAACCCGGCCTCAAATCCAAATCCAAGCAAGCTGCCTCTTCCCTCCGCCCTGGTCCACATACCGCGCCGTCTCGTTGAAGTTCCTGTAGGGTTTAGGGTTTAGGGTTTCCTGCTCTTGGTCTCTCGGGCGGGTCCCTGGGTCTTCAAAACACCTGAAGCTCGCTCTCACGCTAGCAAATCTCCGACCAAAGACCCCGACTCGCCCTGAACCCCTCCCGGCACTCTGTTGGGCAACGCACTGACAATCATCAAGAACCGAAGCGGAATCATGCACAGGTCTAGCCAAGTGTTGGGCCGTGTCTCGCAAGCTCTTTCCAGCTTAGCCAAACTAGGAGCTAGAGGAAACGACACCACTCCCTACAAAACCTGGCAGAAACTCTATGAACACACTGCATATAGAATCCGACAGACCCCATGCAACATTATGAACAGGTGCAGCCATCTACTTAGGTATCCTATCCTTGTCCTTGAACTTGGCACGTAAGGCTCCCCAAGCGGCCCTAAACCCTAACCCCTAGACCGTAAACCCTAGACTCTAAACCACTAAACTAAACCCCTAAGCCTCAAACACTTAAACCCTAAGCCCTGAATCCCAAGTTTACAGAGACCCGAAACCCGAAGTCGTTAAAACAGAAGCCTTCACTGTTAGAAAGGGTCTTATATACTGTATGAAGGCTTTTTAGGGTTTCATGTACAGGCCTTAACGATTGGATTAGGGTTTCATAAGAAGGGCTTTATGAGCTGTTTTGCAAGTTAATTACGCTCCCTTTAGTAGAACAGAATGCTGCGCTGTAGCACGGTATGGTTGCATCACAAACAGGAACCACCCCTCATACACAACTGAAGAGAGCTCTTTCAAAATCCCGAAAACGTAAACCCTAAATCCCCTACCGTAACCCTGAAGAACCTACTTTTTTGAGGACTTATATATAAGGAAAGCAACATAGGGAGCCCTAAAAAGGTAGGTTATTCAGGGTTAAGGTATACCCCAAACCCTGAGTGGGGGGGGACCTGAGCATGGGAACAAGGCCATTGCTGTGGCCGTTGGTGCCACGGATGTAGGAGCCACTGGCCCGGATGTTGGAGATCGCCACGCCTTAGGGTTTGGGGGTTTAGGGTATAGGGCTTCAGGGCTTTAGGGTATAGGGCTTTAGGGGTTTAGGGTTTACGGCTTATGTTTGTCGTTCGCTTTTTCTCGCAGGTTGTTTGTTTCACAGCTTGGGGAGGAGGTCTGGTCTGCGTCTAAGATGCTTCGAGGGTTCAAAGTTTTCAGTTTAGTTTAGGGCTTAGGGTCAAGGGCCGTACTCTGCGTCGGGCTTGGGCAGCTTCTTGGCGAAGGATATCGGTCATCTCTGGGAACCCAAGGTCTCTAAACCTAAACCTTAGAAGCTGCCCCCACCCTGTACTAGTGACTTCAAGGATTATATTAGGGCCCCATTATATTCCTATTATACCACTATATACTAACCTAAACCCTTCAACCCCAAATCCTATACGCCCTAATCCCCAGACTCTAAGCCCTAAAGCAGATATGAGTCGAGACTCTGGGGTGACAACGAAGCCTAAACCGTGGATACTGCCCCCATACAGTAACAGTCTATAATAGAGTTACTATTAAGGGCCTAATATATCTATATTATGAATATTATCCAACTGTTGCTGAGTGGGGGCAGTATCCAACCTAAACCCTAAACCCACAAAGTGACCGCCATCCGAATGGTAATGGTAGATCGAAGCACTGCTATCGTCTAGCAATGGCTGAAGTCCGAAGAAACACCTACTCCGCCAACACCCAAGGAAAAAAGGCAGCACAACACATCGCACCACCACTCAACTTCAAAGCACCCAAATTACTTACAAGTTGGGTATCGGAGAACAAGTGAGAGTCTCGTTGAACGGTCGCAGTGAGCCGTCGATGGCCGTCCCGAAACACAGACGCCGGAAGTGTGAAAGCAAGAAAAGCAGAACACCAGCCCTTCGAGCCCGAAATTGGTGAAATCATGACGTACCGAACCCAAAGCCGCTAGGAGTGAGGTTCATGGGGTTTCGGGCTGATTGTACGGTTTGAGGCTGGGGCCGAAGTTCTCTAAACCCAAAACTTTAAACCCCTTCCCCCTTCCCCACCCCACAACCCCAAATCCGGACCCAAACCCCCCAGAACCCCCAAAACTGAAACGTAACGCCAAGACCGAAACCCGAAACCCTAAACCCTAAACCCTATACCCTATAAACCCTAAACCTGAGATCCTTAATCCTAAACCCTAAACCCGAAACCCTGAACCCTAAAGCCACCCGAAACTGAGGACCGAGACAAGGTGCCAATTCCCCCGGCGGACTTGGAGATCAAGGCACACTGCTTCCTCGGAGCTTTCGGTTTAGGGTTTAGGGCGTTTAGGGTTTAGGGTTTAGCGCTTAGGGTTTATAGGGTTTAGGGTTTTTAGGGTTCAGGGTTTAGGATTCAGGGTTTAGGGTTTAGGATTAAGGATCTCAGGTTTAGGGTTTATAGGTTATAGGGTTTAGGGTTTAGAGGGTTAAGGGTTTAGGGTTTAGGGGTTTAGGGTTTCATCGGGACTTGGGGTCCAAAAGCCCAGATGAGCGGGCGTTGGAAGCCCTGGATGGTTGAAAGTCTACCAACGACCCTAAACCCTAAATCGCTAAACCCTCAACCAGCCAAGCTTCAGAGTGTCGTAGATGCCCTCGATGCTATCACCCTGCATCTTCAAGAGGAAGCAAGACGACATCTGCGGCGATGGTGTGCCAGCATTGAACCTGATCTGGAATCTGTGGGCCATATAGCGCCCTCAACCCGACCTTCAAGGAAACAACAGCAACTGCCGCAACAACAACAGCAGCAGCACCACCACCACCGACAACAACAGCAAACACAAACACAAGCCTGAGAGCATAACAATGTTAGTAAGCGACCTGCATCTGATTGAACCCTGCATCCCTGCATCCCCCAATCATGCAGTGAGCTTTGCTGGCTCACACGACCACCCCCAACAGGGTTTCCAAAAGACCCACCCTCTTTAAGGCGATCTTTCAAGGAGGGACCACAAGCACTGTCTTTGCTACTGTTCTTGTTTGCTACTGGGTTTAGCAGTACTGCCGGTCTTTAAGTATGCGGAGTCCTTAGAAAGAAAAACACACATTTTACCTCCGAGCGAAATCGTCGAAGCTTGGGACAGCAGGAGAAATACGGATAACAGGTTCGGATTGACATTGACTCAATGTTACGCGCACGAGGTTTTGGTAGCGGGACCCGAAGTCTATGGGCCTGACCGTCCGACAATAAAGCGGCGTAGAGGTTTAGGATTACACAGGTTACACAGTTTCGGGAGGGTTAAGAGAACTACGGCGCTTAATATAGGGGCCTTAACAAGAGGAATAAGGTAGTTTTTGGAGTCTGTTATAAAATAGCTATATTGAGGAACCCCCGAAATAGTTGTGGCAATTATTTAGGCTCGCGCCCAGGGACAGTGTCGGAGTGGCGTGAGTAAAGAACTTGCGGGACATAAGGTCGTAGGTCTCCAGAGCAGCCTGCTCTCTGGGAAGTTTTAGGGTTCAGGGTTTAGGGGTTTAAATAGGGTTTAGGTGTTTAGAGGTTTAGGGTGAAGCTTTAATGGTTTTACGAGTACAGCGTTTAATCAAAGGTTAGTTCTGTGGTTGGGGAAAGTTTAGCCAGGAAGGCAGGGCAAGGGGGAGGTGAGGACAGAGGTCTGAGCAAGTGTGGGCTCCGCTACTCATCTACCAGTTAAATTCTCTGGCGGGAGTCTAGAGGATTCTGCAGGTTCGTACGGTTGATGGTATAAATCCTGCATGACCCATAATAAGAAATATACCATTATTCCATAGTTTTGGGTCCTTAAGGTAATGCAGGATTTCTACCATCAACAGTATTACACTCAACCTAAACCCTGTAAACCCCTAGAACCTCTATTTGAGAGCCCTCAAGCATGAAGCCAAGGATCCCAACCCTAACACCTTACGAAGCCATAAAACCAGACTCCTACAAAACCTTGGGGACAGAATCAAACCTTCAGAAGCAACATCTTCATGCCATGCAGGCCCGAACGCGTCGATCCCCTGTGCTTCCTTCTTGTGATGTGTGGACTGCAATTAACTGTTGTGTTCACCGAAGTAATCGGTTTCTCACTGGCATGGCAGGCTTCCCGATGAATCCTAATAATCTTCATGTCCTCACACCCCGCCGAAAGCACTAGAGGCGACTAGAGGCAACCCGGAATCGCGGAACTTCAGCTAGAACTCCGGAAACTAGCCATACTACACCGAAACCAGTACGCCTCAACCTCAGATCCCAACCCCTGAAACTAACACCGTAAGCCCAACAGCCTCAAACTCACAAGATGAAACTCCTGCCGTGATGCCTGCAGGTCTCCACAGTGAATTCCACAGGCGGCACGCATAATGAGATGCTGCGGACGCTCCACGATCTTGTTGTGGACCCTGTCCGTCTCAACTTCTGAAATATTGCGGGGCTAGAGGTTCAGGGGCATAGGGCTTACGGACTTAAGAGTTGAGGGGTTGTGGGGTTTAGGTTCAGGATTCAGAATGTCTCAGCATGTAGGCTTGAGTTTTGTGCAGACGGAGTACATTGAGTCTGGCATGGGTGAATGATGCAAATGCAAACGTTGCCCTTCGGGATATTCGGACCCGTTGTGCACGGAGACTGGGATACCCCGACGACAAGAAGGCAGGCTCACGGTGCAGAAGTGCTCGGGATGGAGGGTCTAGGCTTTTTACCATCGCCAGCCCATCCAAGATATTGATAATGGCCTTTGCGGCTCGAGGTTCAACTGCTTCTCCTAAGTACGAGTGTGACCTCCAAATCGGAAGCCATTTCTCAGCTTCCTGATGCCGCTAAAAACCCAACACCCCTAAATCCTAACCCCTAAAACTTGAAGACAACCTAGGGCTTTCTCCCACCTCAGCAGGTATGACTTCTCCAGGGTCTTGAAACCGAAGTAATCCTCGGAAGGGCGCTTCAACCAGGGGCTTAGGGTCAGAATGGCTCAAAGTGCAAGCCCCCACCCTACTGTGTGTGTGTGTGTGTGATGGGGTGTGGTGTTCTTGATGTTGGCGATAATTGTACTGCAACGGTTACTCTGCCCGAGACGCGTAGCGGTAGCAGCAGCAGGAGCAGCAGCAGCAGCAGCTGCAGCCGCCAAGTAGAATAAGACGCAGAAGTGGAAGTAGAAGCAATAGCAGTAGCAGTAGCAGTAGCAGTAGTAGTAGTAGCAGTAGTAGTAGTAGTAGTAGTCGTAGTCGTAGTCGTAGTCGTAGTCGTAGTCGTATTAGTAACTAGTAGTAGTAGTAGTAGTAGTAGTAGTAGTAGTAGTAGTAGTAGTAGTAGTAGTAGTAGTAGTAGTAGTAGTAGTAGTAGTAGTGGTAGTAGTAGTAGTAGTAGTAGTAGTAGTAGTCGCAAGGAGCACGAGCAGTCGTCGCCGTCATCGTCGCAGTTTTAGTCAGTCGCCTTTGTAGGTGCAGGAGTAGGAGTAGGAGTCGCAGGACTATGGCATTTTCAGCACATCTGAACACTGAACACTGATGCTACATCTGTATTGGCATATTGGCACACCCGACACCTTAAACTTTAAAGTGTGGGCACTTATTTATTGCAACTGTAACCATGTTGACAAAAAGTCTCCCTATCAGCCGGAGAGGGAACTGCTCTCGCCGTCACAGCTGGAGCACGCAACAGAAAAGCACAGGGTACAGAAGGACATAGGGTGGAGTTTAAGGCCTTTTACTTGGAGGTTCATGGGTAGTTATAAGTGGGGTTGTAAGTAGGGTAACCATACGTATAACTCGTATTAGGGGACTTATAACCCTACTTACAACTACCCATGAACCTCCAAGTAGGGCTGCCATAGACAGACCTCAGCCCCAAATTCCTCTGTCCTGTGAGTTTATGCGCATGATGCTGTGGCCAATCTGCTCCTCCGACCCTATACGCCGAAGAATTCCTCCAGGTACTGTAATGAGTCTGTGCATACTCAATTGAACAGCAATACTGCTTCGCACCCAAGCCCCTAAAGCTCAGCACCGTAGCAGCCGAATGCCTCGACAAGGCCAAAGCAAAAGCCTAAACCCGACGCTCAACCCGAGCTATCCCAGCTCCAACCCAAACAACTCCAGCTTCAAATAGTTTCTTTGTAAAAAATGGAATGGCGGTGTAATCACGAGAGAGAGAGAGAGAGAGAGAGAGAGAGTGAGGTAGATAGATGACCGACAGACAGACAGACGGACAGACAGACAGATAGACAGAGAGATAGATAGATAGGCAGACAGATGGCTAGAACGATCGATTGTGAGATCTGAGATAGATAGATAGATAGACATAGGTAGACAGACAGACAGATAGAGTATTGAATGAATCTCTCTCTCTCTCTCTCTCTCTCTCTATCTGTATATGTATATATATATATATAAATGTATGTTCAACAATACATACAAGTATGCAAATGCACTGCTTTACATATAATGAAACCATCCCGAAGCATTTCTTCTTGCGAGGCTCATACCCGAGGTCGCGCTTATAGTCAATGGCCTGGTCCAGAGCCTCTGCGTTCCTGAACATAGGCTAGTGCTCAAGCAAACACACGCACACACGCACACCCATACGTACATTTGTATATACTTGAATATACATATGTCATGTGTGTATATATGTGTATACATGTGTATATACATATATATATATATATATGTGTGTATAGATATAGGCACATTTACTAACTACTCTACTTGTTCGTGTATATCTGTGACAGGACATTAAACACAAATATTGTGTACATATCACGTACATACATGCTGAATGCATAGGTACACACATACATACAAACATACATACATAAAAAAAACGTGTGTACACGCACGCACATATACATATGTACACCTATGTCTGTATAAACTGCATATGTATGTAATATATTCTGTGTATACATTTATTCATACAGCATACATATATATATATATATATATACATACATATATATATATATATGCACGTATGTGCATGGGGCATATATGTACGTTTTCATTCAGGGTTTAGGGCTCCAGCTTATGACTCATGTATCTGGACCTAAACTGTTGTTGGTAGAAGCTGAAGAAGCTTTCGGGGGGAAAGCTCCTGCGCTCGTGCCTCCAGGGCATCATAGAACCCTTTATGACCCTCTGCAAGAACTCCGTTCTAGACCCCAATAGTAGCCTTTGCAGGAACCCTAGCGTACCCTTTTTGGGAGCCCTTTTATAGAACCCTATAGCACCCTTTAAGGGAACCCTATTACAAACTTAAGGCACGCTAACACTTACCATGTCGGGGCCCCAAAAAACCTACAGCTTCAGGGCTCCAGATCATGCTATGATTCCGTAAAATGCATCCTTTTGAACACGTAGGTTGTTTGAGGTTATTTGGGGTTCAGGACATCCGTCATGAACTTCTCGTTGTGAACCCTACTCTGAGAATGTCTCCGGGGGTCGCTGCGATGAACTCCCACACGTCCTGGGCGAGAAGAGACGCAGACCTGCCCTGCAGATCGCGGTACCTTGGCTGTTGGGTTTCTGGCTGGAAGAGCATGAGCTTTAAGGCCTCAGGGTTTAGGAGTTAAGCTAAGGTTTGACAGGTTTAGGGGTCAGCATTTAATTACGATTTAAGGCTTTAACACAAATACAGATTCGGAGGTCAGCTTCAACGTTTCATGTTTCTCTGGAGATAAAGCTTATGGGATTAGACTTTCAGGTTCTACGTTCTCAGCATTTTTTGAATTCCGGAATTGGTTGTGTTGGCCGTTTGACACTGCCTGTACTCCGAGATGGGAGCCCTAAACCCTAAACCTGCTTGTTTGGCAAACCAGGTGTCAGCCTCGGCGGCTTGCATTCCAGGACCTCCCAAGGGCCTTTTGATGGAGCCCTTATGGTCCTCAATAGTGGGTATTTAGTAGGGTATTATAGAGGGTAGTTGGGGGGTCTAGGCTGAGGTTCGGGTTGAGGCTCTGGCATTTAGGGGTCATATCTCTCAGACTCTCAGAAGCCAGGTTCGAGCTTGCCATCTGCCACTCTGACCCTAGACCTAGACCCCAAAGACTTACCCTGCTACCGTAACTGCGTGCTTCTGTATGGGAGTTCCCAAATGCTTGCCCATCAGCTAGGGTTATGCCCCACTGCATGGTTGGTGCTGCAAGGTCAGGTTGAGGAATGCAGCGTCAGCGCACGATGGGTGAAACTCTTCACTAAAAGCGGAGTTTAAGTGAGGTCACCTTCCCTAAGCCCTATAAACCGTGGTGAAGCTATGCAGTTGTCCCTGCTTCAGGAGAGTAGGGGCCGGAAGGCATAAAACGAAAAATCACGCTGCAGACCGGCACTGAATGCGACCGTGTAGTAATGTGGTACAAGGTCCAGGATGGTCTAGGTCTAGGTTTAGGGTCGTAGGGGTTTATGTAGGGGCGTAGGGATTGAAGTTTCAGCTTCAGGGGCTTATGGTTTGCAGTATGACATGGCGGCTTTGCCACCACTACACGAAATGCCGGCGAGAGGCTCATGCAAGATCTTGCAAGTTTCGTAGAACGAGGCCGAGGTGTTCTTATGCCTCAAGCAACCCATCTCGCATAAGCCACAGCTTTGTTGAGGATCCAGGTATCTTAACTGAACCGGCAGCCACCTTTAGAGCAGTTGACAACTCCGACTACTCGCTGCACACTCTAAATGTTTTGAAACTCTCCAGCTGTAAAGCCGGAAAGCCAACCCTGAACCCCTACATCCGACACACGTCTAAGCCTTAACCTGACCCCAGAATGCAAAGAATGATAACTAAATCTCGAAACACTCTACGCCCTCAATCGCTTCTTGCTCCATGTATCTGCGCAAAAGAAACGCGGCCAGACGCACCAGTAACTTTACCGGCCCCATATCGTCCTAACGCACGTATACATAAGTCGTCATCGAAAACATCAAAAACCCGAGTCGGGTTTAGGAGGTTCAGGGTGTGGTGTTTGTAGGGCTTGGGATTAAAGGGTAGTTTGGGGCTCATGGAGTTTGTGATGCTTCGTGTTTCTTCCCAATATGTTCGTCGGGAGCATAATGTGAACCATCGATATGGGTGGTTGTCAAAATTATGGTCCCTTTTTGGGAACCCTGAGTACTCGGTGCCCTACTATATTACGGACCCCAAAAGGGACTGTAATTTCGACAACCACCCTATGCAAACCTACTTCCGAAGATGCCCATCCCACAAGCGCGGTTTAGGGTTTAGGGTCTCTGTGTGTATGTCTGGAGGCTGTAGAAACCAGACCTAAGGAAAATTTGGCAGCAACCTTGTCGAGCCTTTTTCGAACCCGATAATCCTTACCCAGAAATCTTGCAGAACCCTGTTGGAAAACTTCCTAACCCCTGTAAAGCCTAACCCAAACCCTTATACACCCCTAAACCCTGGAAACGAGCACATCTAGAGCTTCGTAAAACCCTAAGCCCTCATAAGCACTCCGAAAAGGAATCGGCCTTGAACCCCAAAACCCTACGCCCTAAACCACTAAACGGCCAAGGGTCAGATTCGAAATGGCGATACGTGCAGCCAAGACTGAGAAGTCGGGATGCTTCTGAGACATGTATGCACAGGTCTCCTGCGGGAGTCAGACGTTTAGGGGGAGGGGTTTGGAGTTTGGGAGTTTTTTGGTTTTGGGGTTTGAGGGTTTGAGGGTTTGGGGGTCAGGGTCTGGGGTTTCGAGATTCGAGTTTTAGGATCCAGTTGTAGGCTTGCGCTTTGTTTTCGGGCCGTCCGCTTCCCGAAAAGGCATGGTCGGCACCTACCTACCTACCTCCGTACCTACCTACCTACTTACCTCGCTAAAACCTAAAACCCTCCCCTCAACCCTAAACCCTACTTACTAAGTACCTATATGTCCTACAGAACCTAAGTACCTATCTGCCCTACCTACCAACCTTCTAGTACCAGAAGTCTAGTATCAGAAAATCACCGACTCGCAGTCAAGCGAAACGGAGCTTCAAGACCTCATGTCCCAAAGGCGCCCCAGGCTCCTTGGTCTTCAGGGTGTTTTAGGGCTTTAGGGCTTTAGGGTTTTAGGTTTCCGGGTCTACGGTTGAGGGCTTAGGGTTTTAGGGTTTTCATAGGGTTAAGGATTCTTAAAATTTTGGTTCTGTAGAGGTTTGGGGCCTTCGGGCTCAAGGCTTCAGCTGCCACTAAGCCCAAGGTGTCCGCTGCCAGGACGTCGACTTCCGCCGTGGAGATCCCCGGAAAGAAGCCCTCAATGACCTGGGTTTAGGGTTTAGGGTTCTGGGTCTTCATGGGAGGGGGGAGAGGAGGGGGCAGAGGGAGAGGTGAGAGGGGGTCATATGCTTTTGCTTCAAAGTTCTGGGTTTAGGGCTTGTTAAGGGTTTAGGATACAGGTTCCGAAAAGGTTCACAGATTTTTTGGGGGGGGCGGAGTTATATGCTTAGTAGTATCCCCTTGTGACTTCACCCAACAACAGTCCCCGTAACCCATCTTGAGAAAACCTACCTAAGGGGGGGGGCTGACAAGTGGGCCGAATGAAAAGCGAGCCGGTTGAAAACGCGACATGCTACTTGGCACTCCTCTTCGGCTCCATAAACGGTATCCCTACCCTGAACCACCCACAAACTGCTTTTTGTAGGTTCTGATGCAAAAACACTGTTTAGAGCTGTCCGGGACCCTACAAAGTGCAACTGCTATCTCCATGATTCGGCTTTGAACAAAAATCCAGCAATCTGCCTACGTGCCCCCCCCGAGCTCGACAGTATTGTAAAGCAACAATAAACGGTGCGGTGGCAGTTTAGCAAGCATTCAGGACCTACAGTGTTTGGGACATGATGTCTTAAACCCTAAACCCTAATGGCATGGTCCGTGGTGGAAGCCTGCCACCTGATACTACACAGAAGCGATCTCAATGGCTTGCAGATAGTGTTGGCTTTTGTTGCTTTTCAGACTACACATCCCCAGACCAGCTATAACATGGGGCGCACCTTTTTGGTTAAGATCTCCCTATGCGGAAATGCTTTCGCAATGGTCTCCCTCAAACGGGAGTTAGAGCAATCAGTATACTTGGTCAAGACTCCCGAGCTTTGAACAACGAGCCTCAAACACAGCAAATGGGCATCAATCTACTGGAAGGTAGAAACCCTAGGCCACAAATCCTGTAGTCAGGGGTTTGGCATTTCAGGTTGCTGAACCCCGAAGTGATGGACCCTAAACCCCCTAAAGTCCTGAAGCTACCGGTTGTAAGCAGGGAGAAGCCAAAACGTTGACTGGCTGTTGCTGCCGGTGCTCCATCGGCCCTCTGCTTTCACAATAGTACTGCCAAGCATCCTTTGTCTCTTTGTTTTACTGAGGATCGAAGTGACTTCCAGTTTACTCTACGGGTCAGGATACACCACCCGGGCAGTTGTCGCAGCTGTTGAGGTTGTAATCCTGTTACGGCATAGCAAGATTTTGATGAATATACTATAGCCACCCTAAACCCAAAAACCCAAACACCCTAAACCCTGAACTTGAACCCTCCCATGAGGATCCCAGAACCCCGAGGTCCTAAAACCCAAAAACCTGAGGCTTCCAGAAGATGGGGGCCTGGAGGTCGGGTTATCTACGACCCGTCAGGCCGCTTCGTGCTTCGCCTCCGAACTCCAAAGGGGAAACTCAGAAAATCAAGGGTTTAGGGTTTAGGGGTTTAGGGTTTAGGGGTTTAGGGTTTAGGGTTAAGGGGTTTAGGGTTAAGGGGTTCCGCGGTCTTTAAGGGGCTCCCTGAAAGGGGCCCTTTGGTACCATGCCGAAACCGCGGGACCCAAACTGGGAGGGAGCCCGAGCTGGTCATGAAATCAAAGAACGGACTACCCTGAACCATAATAAAATAATACGTTTAAAAGTCTCTTGGGTTTTATACGAACAAAAAAATCCTATAAATATACGGAGATTATAGTCCCCACATGGGCTTCAGAAAGGGGCAGCCGGGCCGCCTTTTGAGTAACGACGACCGGATCGATAAACTTGCTGTCCAGCCCTGCAAAGAAGACTCGAACACATCCTTGAGGGTGTTGTATGGATTGTTCAGGATCCCCCTGTATGATTTCAGGGTTTAGGGCTTTGGGCTTTGCGAAGGTTTAAGGTTTAGTGCATGGCATGGTGTAGGTCCAGTGACTCTAGTGATTCTGCTGCCAAGCCCAGCTGTGCGTTGACGGGACCTGCAGCTTTTAATCCCCCCCCCACACATACCCGAAAATCATCAACTCCGAAACTAGAATAAGTACCAAAACCAGCAAGCCCTTGACCCTGTCAAGACCCAAACCCACGGCCCGGCAGCCTCCGCCTGACACCAAAACCCCGGATCCTTGTCAACCCTACAGGTTGATGATATCAATCCTGCACTACCCACAATATGGACTAAATCATTATTCCCATAGTTTAGGGCCCTTAAGGTAATGCAGAATGTATGTCACCAACAGTCGTGGGTAGCAAGCTCCGCAGCTCTTGCCCCCGAGCTCTCGCTCCAAGTCATCCGGAAGTCTCCATGCGACGCCGTTTCTGTAACTAAACTAGCCGGATGATTTCGGGTCCCTAAACCCTAAAACCCCAAAACCCTAAAATCCTAAAACCCTAAACCCTAAAACCCTAAAACCCTAAACCCTAAAACCCTAAACCCGAAAACCCTAAACCCTGAAGCCCTCAATGAGATTCCGAAGATGGAGCTGACGGAGCTGGCGTCATGGACCCTGGAACCACAACTTTAGACCCGCCCTCTACCCTGAACCCCGGAACTCATATGCCAAACCCTCAAACCTCCAATAACAGGATGACTACTGTTTTTAGTAGCATTTCCAGGCGCCTTCATCGTGAGAATGGGGTTCGCACAATCGAAACTCCGTGGGTCATACTGTTCGGGATTCTTCAGACCCCTATCTCACTTCCCAACTGAGCCGCAGAAATACATGGCTAGAGTTTCAGGTTATAAATTGAGGGTCACATAAGGCCCAAAACGAAGCCCGAATCGAGACTATATAAGTCGAATCTAGCTTGGCCGGAGAAGGCCTTCGCACAACGGCTGCAGTCGCTGGGTGATCGCATCGAACTTGACGTCTTGCTTTTCCCCACTGCCTGGGTTCAGACAAGACTCGGTATAGGTTTAGCAAGCAAGGGTTAAGGGTTTAGGGTTTAATTAGGTTCAAAGGGGAGGGGGGGGGGGGTTTGGAGTTTAGGGGTTCAAGGCTTCTGGGGCGTCCGTAGGGGTCACGCCGGTGATTCTGCACCGCTCTAAGCTTGAGACCTTAGTTTATGAGGGTATACGACGTCTGAATACTGTCCATCCGGACTAAAAGTGGTGGTGGGAGTCAAGCGATTTAGGGGGAACTGTTTGGATCTATTGGAAGAAGGTTTCTGAGGCCTTAAATCCTTCATGCAACGAACCCCCCATTGAATCAGTATTATGGCCATTATCATTGAACAACGATGATGAACCCTTCGCCCCTGAGCCCCTAAGGCTACCGACAAAGCGAAGGAACTTGCACCAAACGAGTATTTACCTTAAATTAAACCTTACCTGGACCCTAATGGACCGACTTCTGCTGGGGTTCTGATTATGGTTGCAAACCTAGGTTATTTGAGGTTAAGGTAAATCCTAACCGAATCAACAAATGCAGCCGTGGCGGCGCTTCAACACGTACATCTGCGATGCCATGGCTGAAGCGGCGGACAGAGTTTCACGGAGCAGCGGAATGAACACCTACGCTGACACACGGCGACAGATGTGGAACAGCTGCATACACGTGTATATATATATATATATATATATATGTATATGTATGTGTATATATATATGCTCACCCCCCCCCCCGGTGACAGACCACGGGTCTAAAAAACACCGTGCACAACGATATTCTGTGAAGCAAAACCGTTACATGAGGTATATAGTATAGCACCAGACGTGCGGCACATGAGTTACGTAATAGTCTTGTGGTAGTATCGGTATTAGGGTGAGTATTGTTATTAATATTAGTACTATTGCTTGCTGTAAGTATACGTATCAATATTGCCAACTATAAATTAGTGTTAGTGCTCATGTTCGTGTTAGAGTTAGCGCTAGTGCCAGTGTCAATGTCAGTAATACAGCACCACTGCTACGAGTAGTATCAGTATCAGTCTTAATGCTGGGTTTAACAGCAGCTTATATTCGCAGAAGTGCTAGTATTAGTATCAATATTAGAACTAGTTAGTTTTGATATGTTAGTATATTGATAGTCTCGTATATTAGCAGATTAGTATATCAATACATCAATGTATTCGGACAGCAAAATATTTGCATACTTGTATACTAGTATATTTTACATGTTAGTACAACTGGTGCATGACTACACTACTATACTGCTGTATTAGCTTACTAGTATATTGACATACCAGTATATTCGTACGTTAGCATATTAGTGTACGAATATGTGTACTATATTACTGTTTTATCTAATCATGTATAAGTATATCAGTATGTTGGCATATTAGTATACGAACTTGTCATGTCGGTATTCTTGCATAGTGCAGTAGCCGTATATGATTATAGTCACATATTCGTATAGTATATTCATACAACAACGAGAAGTATATTGATACATTGGTATATGGGTATATGCCTATGCCAAAGCATTAATACATGAATGCACTGATGTATATATCTGTATCTTAAGATAGTGGTACGTATTTTATGTACATGAGTATATGCAGGTGTCTATTAGTAATGGTATTAGTTTTCATATCAATATGAATATACTATTGGTATTCGTAGGAGTATTAATGTCAATACTAGTAGAAGTAGGACTATTTATACTCGTAATAGCCATAATATGAGTGTTCATGCTGGTAATACTAGTGGCATTCTTGAATATGCAGCAGATTATCAAAGTCCGTATTAGTGTTGGTGATAGCACTACTGTTAACGCACAAGGGTTTACGTATTCGTATTCGTAGGAGTATAAATAGCTATGTAAATATTGATGTTAGTATAGATTTTGTGTTAAGTATTAGCAGTAGTGTTAGCGTTAGTACTATCATATTATTGATGATATACATTCGAAAGAATGTTTGTATTGTTATTACTCTTGACCACGTGAAATTCTAACAGTTGAATTCATGAGTGAGTTAAAGGATTTGTATTTTAATATGGTGGTATGCATGTTTATGTACATTAGTACATACAGGTGTGTGTTAGTATTGGTATTATTATACATTATTATCAATATGAATATGGTTATTGATATGCGTAGGAGTACTAAGAGCAATACTAATCAATCTTAGTATTTGTGTTATGCATATTCGTACTAAGCTTTATAGAAGTGTAATATTAGTAGTAATGCTGGTATTAGCTTGAGCATTCAACAAATGATCAATGTCAGTATGTTCAATGGCAATACTATATGTAGGAGTATCAATACATATATGTATATATAGATATACAGATAGATAGAGAGATATTCGTGTAAATATGGGCATGAGTATTGACAGCCCTTGCCTTTGCAAGTAATCTGGTCCGATGCGGAGACTAGCACGACAAGGCGCGCGGGTGTCCTACCAAGAAAGGAATTACAGAGCACACGTGTATGGATGAGGGTTGTGCTGATACACTACATAGTAAGCACTACACAGTAATCTTACTTGAGTCATATATAGAACAGATTCCAGCATTTCCAAAATTTCCAAAATTCTCTCCCCTAACTTTCCGCATTTCCAAAATTTCCAAAATTTCCAAAATTTCCAAAATTTCCGAAATTTCCAAAATTTCCAAAATTTCCGAAATTTCCAAAATTTCCAAAATTTCCCGACCTAGTCGACAGGATTTTTCCAAAACATAAGGGCGGACTTTTTGGAAATTTTGGAAATTTCGGAAATTTTGGAAATTTTGGAAATTTTGGAAATCCGGAAAGTTAGGGGAGAGAATTTTGGAAATTTTGGAATTGAGGCTTTGAAAGCTGAGTGCCCCCTCCCCCCGATCACAGACCATGCGCTACGACTGAGTCGAAAGGGCATGGTCTGTCATGGGGGGGGGGGTGACCATATATATATATACGAGACAGAGACAGAGAGAGAGATGTGTGTATATATATATATATATATATACATCTATGTATATGCACAGACATACATATTATGTTATATGAATTTATGTATACCTACTGGTGGAGGTCTTCATGGTTTCTTCTGGGACGGCATCTTTGCGACGGCACAGCTATGTTGGGGCCCTTACACATCCTAATTACTGCACCCTGAGCTGGCAATTTCTATTGGTTTCTTCGATACTCATATCTTGGATTCGGCCGATGGCGATTGCCAAACAGTTGGACCCTGCCAGGCCTCTGGCATTTAGTAACACTACTGTTAACAGGGTTGGTAAGATAACTGATGCAAGGATTACTACAGGATCTACTGCAACAGGTTCAACGACACTACAAGCAAAAGTACTGTAGAGGTCCTCCAAAGTGGGGGCTCCGAATATGTAAGCCCAAAAACGTTGAGGCCAGCAAGTACACCTCGATATATACTCAGGTTCAAGCCCACCTGCCTGCAAATGCCATCGCCCGCAAGCACAACCACATCAAACACAAAAGCCCGAAAACCTAACGTTTGGACAACTGCATAGCAACCCTCATAGAAACATGATAGCATCCGATAGATTTCATAATAAGTACTCTTTGAGGTTTCGGCCCAGGGTAGCTACCGTCGCAGAGTGGCCGTCGCTGCCCAGCGCCAGGCAGCTCGGAACGCCCAGTGCCGGCCTCGTCATTTGCGTTTAGAGACTGGGGTTTAGGGGTTTAGGGTTTAGGGACTACAGCGGATTTACAGAGTGCAGGGTTTAGGGATGTTTAGGGTTTACAGGGATTCCCCCAAGCAGCCTGAGTAAAGCCCCCTGTAGTTCCTCATACTTATGCAGTAGTTGGTATGTCTGCTGGTAGAATTGAAGATGAGGGGCCGGGGTACCTTATTTTGGGGTCCTTATAATAAGGATCCTACTATTTAGGGTACTATATCAGGGTCCCCCCCATTTTTCGGGAACTCCCAATTCGAAGCTGCTTGACAGAGCTCCAGGGAGGGCTTTGAAATGGAGCGCCTTAGGGCTTTGAAGTCTCGGCCCTTGTGGGTGTTGGTAGGCTGGCTTTCGGCCAGGGTTTTCGGGTAGGCATGAGAAGGCTCCGAGTCTTGGGAAGCGGTGTGGGGTTTAGAGTTTAGGGTGGGGTGCACAGGGTTTGACCGGTTGGTGCGTCGTTTTGAAGTCTAGGTTTGCGCTTCGACGCTGTGGAGGTTTTGGGGGTTCTTGACTTAGAGAGTTTTGGGTTTACTAAGTTTACCATATGGGAGTTTCCGCAAATTAGGGTGCCGTATTTCGGGATCCTTATAGTAAGGATCCTACTATTTAGGGTACTATTTTGGGGTCCCCTATCTTCGGAAACCCCCATATGGGATCGGAAGGAGTTTAGGAGTTTAGGGTTCAGAGCTTAGGGCCCTAGGTTCCTGAAGTTTTGTGGGGCTCAGCCACCCTGCAGTCCCTCGAAAGGGCCGCACACAAAATCCGTACAGCTTTAGGGTTTAGGGCCGCATACAAAATCCATACAGCAATGTGCCCCGAGCAAGATCAGATCATAGGGCTTTGCTCAAAGTGTGCATGCCTGTGCACATGCATGTATGCATGGACAAACTGAACATGCCTATGCTTCTAAACACCGTTCGGTCTATCCAGCTGTCAGACTACCTCTGTATCCATGTGCCTGATGGGCCTAACTGCCGAGTTTAGACCTTCACATACGACAAATCTCAAAGACACATCCGGACGAGCTATGGAGCCCAGCTTCCAGACAGCTAGAACCCCAACTCACAAGTCCTTGTCATCTCCTCTACTCGGGGCCCCTGCGCGACGCGTTGCAGGGTCCAGGCAGAGGAACATCGCACATCCCAGCCGAGGACATCGCCACAGTCCTTCCAAAAGACCGAACCTATGAAGGTTGAGGGTTCAGGCATTGTCAACTAATCAGGCACCTACATGAAAGGGGGTCAAGTCAGCACGTGAAGTCTCTGCCCTGCTCGAAACATGAACCCTGCTTCCGGATTGAAAAGCCCTAAACCCTAAACCAATTGGGATTCTAGGCTTACGGGGCTTAGGACTCTCTTTCATGTGGAGCTGTGGCTTTAAGAAGCTGCTCTTCGGCTGATGGTTTGGGAATTCTCATGTGGGTGGTTGTCAAAATTAGGGTCCCTTTTTGGGTTACCCTGAATAACAGGTGCCGTACTATAACAAGGACCCAAAAAGGGACCCTAATATTGACAGCCACCCATATGGCAACGGCGTTACATCTGGCACATTCTCGGATCATGATCGTATATGTGACGCTGGGGGCTATAGGAGGATAGTACAAATAGTCTTTGCAAGACAAGACTGACAGTACTCAACCCCTAAACCCTAAACCCCTAAAGCCCTTAAGCCCTAAACCCCCGAACCCTAGATCGTCTACCCACATCATGGATTCTCACCCCACACCCCAGCAGGAAGAGGAGCCCAGGATGGATTTTGCCTGGGTAAACACCACCATGGACTCCAGCTCAGTGTCAAACCTGAGGACGGGCTATCGCCCCCCGAAACCCTTAACCCTACACCCCTTTTTCGTGCAGAAAGTCACCCCGAAGGCTTCAAGGCCAGGGAATGGGTCCGTTTTAGGATTTAGTTGTTTGGGGGGGTTTAGGGCTTAGGATTGACTGTATAGCAGCCGTCAGAAATCGAGTAGGGCTCCGCAAAAGTGTGCTTTTGAATAGGGTTTCGGGGGTTCAACGATTCCAATTGTTCAGGCTTCGATGTTCAGGATTCGTGGTTGTAGGGTTCAGGACCTTCAGGCCAGGTTTTTGGGTGTAGACGCAGGGAGTATGGTTTATTTATAAACTAGGGCCCAGGACGTAGATGGAGGGTGTAGGGTTTCTGGGTTCTAGCTGTAGATGGAGGGTGTAGGCTTCATGGTCAAGCGGTTTAGGGCTTTCGACCCCTATTCCTTGGGTGTCTTAGTTGCTGAGTTCATAAGCCCCCCCCCCCCCAACAAAAAAAACAAAAGTGCACACTTTCAGGTTTATAGTGGGTAATATTATCTCAAAAGTGTAAAGTGTATCCACTCGGAGGTTTCCGAAAATGGGGGTATAGTAGCCTCTCAAAAAGTGAAAAGTGTATCCACTCAGCTACTAAGGTGTTCTCTGGGCTTCGAGGTCGAGGCTTCCGAAGTTCCAAGCCAAGGAGGCTGAGGGCTTCCGGCTGTACCAGAAGGGTCCATGTACCCAAATAGTATATTCTTTGGCCTTAAGTTGGTCCCTATATATATATATATATATATATATATATATATATATACATACATATATATATATATATATACATACACATACATACATATATATATATACATATGTATATACATATTTTTTGTTTGTGTATGTATATACTATTTGGGTACATGGTCTCTTAGGCTGTCGGGCCCGAAGCTCCGAAGCCCTTCATTGAAGAAGCCTGATGCCCAGACTTGAGACGCAAATCCATGTTGAACACTAAGACCTCAACCCCTAGACCCTAGGACTCAAGACCTCAGCCCCTAGACCCCAAACTCCAAAACTCTAAGACCTATAAGTCCCCCAAAACCCTAATCCCTCAACCCTAAGACTCAAGGCCTGAAACCCTAAACCCCTAAACCCGAAGACTCAAGCCCTAACCCCAAGGGTCCAAAGGACCCGATACTAGTTATGTAGGTTAGGAATTTGGAGAGCGTATGATTATTTGGTACTTGGACCCTTGGCTTAAGCCCTAAACCCGAAACCCCTAAACCCTAACCCCTAAACCCTAACCTCTAAACCCCAAGACTCCCCTAAAACTCAAGGCCCAAGCCCCTAGACCCTCGGCGGAATCTCTTGGCCCAAGGCTGCTCGATGCAGGTGACCGTTTGATTCGTCACCTAGCCATAGAATAGGGACCCGAAAAAAGCACCTAAACAAAAACCATAAGGTTGGGATATCTCAGAATTCCTTCTTGAAGTAAGCCACAAAAAGTTGGGATATCCCAACCAAGAGTTTATGTTTGGGTTCTGCTTTGGTGCCTGATAGAAGGTTCCCAAAAGTTGGAGATGCCTGAAGGTGCAAGAGCAGGGTTCTGTATATAACTGCAAAACTAGGCGCACTTTACTACTATGTCTATATTATGCATGTATATACGTATACAGGTATGTATACACACAAACACATACACATACATAATCATACATACACAATATGATGATGAGTCCGGGTTACAGGATTTCTTGAAATACCGGCGGTACCTTACTGGGGAAGCTTCGCAAGAAGTCATGAAGGTCTGCAGCCGGGTGCTTGGCTTTGTTTAGCTCACTTTCGGCTTCGTGGGTACAAGAGCTCGGGAATAAGACACGGGGATGGCTGCGTAGAGTCAGGGGTTTAAAGCTTAGGGAAGAAGGATTGCGAGGTGCAATGAAGGGATGTTCATGGCGATGTTTTTGAATTTTCTTTGAAGCCTGGACCTCTCCATAGCCGACTTGCAGCAATGAGCAAAGCCGGAACTGTAAGAAGACTGCAGCCGAGTTTTCAGCTCCTCCAGCCAATACCGATGCCGGAATCCTAACCCTTATATAACCCTTAACCCTCCCGGAATCCTGAAATCCTAGACCGAAGCCCCGTGAATCCAAGCACGAGCCAAGCACAGAAGAATGTGAATTTGAAACCCTTTTTTGCCTCGCAGCATCTAGCAGAACTCTACCGGTGCTTCAACCGTCGGAACAATCAGTGTTCACATCCCTTCAAAGTCCCTATGATAGGATGAGGGTTTGCAATAGTTCGACTAGCGTTTCAAGGCAGTCGGTCTATTCAAAAGACTTACTGCCCTAAAAGCCCTATATTCTGCAAAGCTATTCAAAGTCTCCCTCTGTTGCCGAGAGCAGAAACCGGCCTGCCCAGAGGTTGGCTTCCTATATCGAGATGCCTGCACAAACGACGCACAGTCATTGAAAAATGCTGCGAGGTTAAGATTGTCGGGTGCTTGCAGTGGCTGAGATAAACGCAGAAACATAGAATACGGTAGATGTTAAAGTATACATATGTCTCGCGCATTCTCTGTGTCCCTCTATCTCTCTCTCCGTGTCTGTCTGTCTGTCTGTCTGTCTGTCTGTCTGTCTGTCTGTCTGTCTGTCTGTCTGTCTGTCTGTCTGTCTGTCTGTCTGTGCGTCTGTCTGTCTGTCTGTCTGTCTGTCTGTCTCTGTGTCTCTCTCTCTCTCTCTCTCTCTCTCTCTCTCTCCCTCCCTCTCTCTCACTCTCTCACAGCATACTCTAAGCATATATATATATATATGTATGTATGTGCGTGTGTGTGTGTGTGTGCGTCAACGCATGTATGCAGGTTTGTCTGGATACAAATACAGCAAAATGACTTAACAATAAAACCTAATTACACACATACACACACTCACTCACTCGGATCCATCCATGCATCCGTCCGTCCGTCCGTCCGTCCATCTATCACACCTTGCCTCCTGCCTACATGCCTACAATGCGATACAATGCAATGCAGGCAATGCAATACAATACAATCGCACGTGCTTACATACATACATACATACATACATACATACATACGTACGTGTGTGTATGTGTTGTTATACCTATATATGTATACACTGTAGATATTCTGTACTATGTAAATGTATATGTAGATGTAGATGTATATGTACATACATACATACATACATACATACGTACATACATACATACACATACATATAAATATATACATATTTATATACATACATATATATATATATATGTATGTGTATCAGCACATCGTGCTCGACAAGGTCTATAACGTCTGCTCAGGACTGCATCAAGACAAGCATGAGGGACGCTCTAGGGAAAGAGAGGGCAGACCCAGGTCAAGCAGTTAATTTACGGGATTTAGGCTCTAAGGTTGACGGTTTAGCGTGTAGAGGAGTTTAGAATGCGTAAAGACTTGCTTCTTGGTTTTTTCTGTATGGACCCTACAATAGTAGCGTTTTGCGAATTTGTTAAAGGGTTTGACTAGGGATTTATACGGTCCAGTGTAAGGGCCTTACTGATTGGAACGAGGTGCTGAGGTACATACGGTAACCTGACCTCTAGATTTAGGAACGGTAGACGGGATAGCATTAGAGTCTTTTTTCAGACCGGCCGGTGTGTGCTAGCTTGAGAAGGTTTTTTTTTGCCGATGGTTGCAAGAGGTGTTTGACCGGGTTTCCGTAGAGTCACACCATAAATTTGTGCAGTGTTTGGGGTCCTTAAACCAAGCCCTGAAAAGGAACGCTAAGCCCAAAACTCCAAATCCTGAGCCCTAAACCCTGCACCCTAAGCTTATCTCTCCCTGAGCCGAAGATCCTAAACCCAAACCACCAGGCCAGGTGTTTCAGGGTCCGTGACCTGCACCAACTTGGCACCAGAGCGACTTGACTCCACCTTGGCTTAAGGCCCTAAAAGGTATTTTTTTAAGCCCCTTTTTCAGGGCCTGGGGGTTTCGGGTTCAGGGTTTATAGGCTTTAGAGTTCAGGGCAAAGAGCTGTTGAAGTAGGCCGGGTAACTCACGCAAACCCGTATTCCGACTATGCAGGCCCCTCTACTCCCCGGTGCCTAGGAAGGGAAGGGAATGGATCCCGATAGTAGCCTCCATATTATTCCCAATGATAATCCCCATACTCCATTCCCCCATTCCCCACTAACGGTTGATACAAATCCTGCATTACCCATGATAAGGGATATACCATAATTATGGTCCTTAAGGCAATGCAGGATTTATATCATCAGCCGAAGCACCAAGGAGTCTGAGTCTACCAGGAGTCGAGGGCTTCGAGATGCTCCTCTTGGGGCCGTTGGGGGGAGCTCGGATCTGTCGGAACCGAGTTCGTGAGCAGCGAAGGTTTAGGGTTTAGGGTTTAGGGTGTCGGGTTTAGGGCTGAGGGTTTAGGGTTTAGGGGTTTCGGGTTTAGGGCTGAGGGTTTCGGGGTTTAGGGGTTATAGGGTTTCCGGTTTCGGGTTGGGGGTTCAGGGCTTCAGGCTTTGAGAACCCAGTCACGTAGAAGTCAGAGCTTTGGAACATGAACCTCCTCATGTCCTTAAGGTAAAGTGTAGGCAATCACAGCACTAATAATCCGAAACCCATGTTCCCACTTTCTGGGATTCACTATTGCTATAAACCCTAGAACCCTAAAAACCTAAAGATATAAATCCTGAAGCCCTAAGCAAGTAGGGCCCTTCACGATTGAAGGTTCGGCCAGGGTTTCTTATGGTCCCCATCATGGCACCCCAACAATCCACACTCAACAGTAATTTCCTGAAGGAGCCCGCGGGGCTCTGACGGAAACATTAGGGTTTAGGGCTTAGGGCTTAGGGATTGGGGTTGAGGAAAAGCTAATATAGGGGCCTCAATAATTAGAATAGGGCTCGGGGCGGCATATTGTACTACGATTATGATAAGGAGCCCCCCACAATAGTACAGGTAATTACTATAGTACTTTACGGAGACAGTATCCTATCATTTTGCTGCAGTGGGCAGGTGCCTCTTGTTGGTCCCTGCTTTGGCTCCTGCGAGCCTGCAACCCAAACCCAACCTAAACACTAGGGCTCAGGAGGCTGCAGCGTGCATTGTCCTTGCATATGCGGAGGTAATCGGCAACAGAGGTCAAAGTTTACAGCGCTGGCCATGTTCAATGTATTTTTCTCTGTATACAAACCCGAACTCACAAGCCCTGAGTGCGAAAGCCTGACTCCACACAATCCCAAACCACTTCAAAGCCCTAAAGGCTGTGTTGCAACCCTTGATTGAAACCATGTGAGTGGTTGTCAAAATTAGGGTCCCTTTTGGGGTCCTTATTTTAATACGGCACCTAATATTTAGGGTATCCATAAAGGGACCATAACTTTGACAACCACGCATGTAGAAAAACCCGGACTCTAAACCCTAGATCCTGGTCTGCGCCTCTAGAGATCCCGCAAAAGGCAAACCCACTAACCAATCACCAGCAGGCTTCTGAGTTTAAACTTGGGGGCTGTTCAGGCTCTAGAGTTCACGTTTGGGCCCGAAGTCAGCCCGAGCATAGGGTGTAAGTGTAGGGTGAGTATTAGGGGGTAGAGAGGGGGTCTTGATATGGGCCGTACAGGGTTCACACTGGCTTTAAAGGTTACAGCACTGTTCTACGGTATGTATAATGGGGGTCCTGGTCTAGCCTACATGTGAATATACGATGAGACCAGGATACGCACTACTCCCAAGACCCTATGCCTCAAAGCTTCTACAATCCTAAATGCTCTACCTGAAATCACAGATGTTGAGTTCAGTCCACCATGAACCCTACCACAAGCCCCATATCCTGCTTTCTAGCTACTGCCAGCCGGAAAGAAAAAGCACGAACCCGCAGCCAGGTACTCCTCTTGACGAGATCCTCCTTCCTCTGTTTTTCAATTCTTCCACGAAGCCGCCACTATTCTGAATACTACCTACACCCTCCATCTAACCGTCTAACCCTAAATACCCATAATCTGGGACCATATACCCTTATTTGGGAGGTACGTTGGGAGGGTCTTTGTACTGGGGGATTTTCAGAGCACGGCAGCCGGGACACCTTGTAGAGAAGGACCTCTCCCGAGTTGGTGCCCGCTGCGAAAGCCTGGCGCACAGCGGAAGTTCTGAGGAAAGCCCATAAGGAGCCCAGCTACTTTTAATAATGTAGGGGCATGTATATTGACACAGGAGTTTAGTTGCTTGCAATACGGCGCTGATAAGACGCTTTCGGCATTTGATGTGGGGAGACCCCATACTAATGAGAGCAGAGGCTGGGGATGTGCTATAGTAGGACTGCATATGACATAGGAACCGCGGGGAGACATTGCTGATGTTCAGACCTCTGTCGTATTCTGCTTTGCTGGGTTCTGGTTACAGTGAAAATACTGAAAAAGAACCCATTGTTTAAGAACCTGAGGCCCTACCCAAAGCGGAATTCACCAGATTCAAGTTGCCTCAATATCGAGAAATTTAGGGTACCCTAGTTTTCTGGGTCAGGTTCTCAATTTTTTGTGTTCTTTCCATCACCAAGAAAATTTAGAATCGAAAACTAAATTTCCCAAAAAATCCAGCCCTTCCTCCCGACCCCCGAAAACCCTTCACCGACAAGGAAAGGACACTGACCGACGCAGGATAGCACCCCCTAGCGCAGTGGTTCCGCGTGGGCCCCTGTGCGGAAGGCCTTTGTTTCAATCCCCGGCTGTGCCATGCCGCTGCGGGCTGCCCGCAGCTCGTATTCCACCGAAACAGAGCCCCTTGCCACCAAACCGTGGAAATTTAGAATTGAAAAATACATTTTCCACACCAGCCTCCACCTGGCCCTGTGGTCTTTGGCCCAAGCCACACCCCCGGCACCAGGAAATTTAGAATCCAAAAGTAAATTTACTGGAGGGCCCCTGGCCATGCCCTCCGCCCCGAGTCCTTTCGACGAGCTGTGGAAATTTAGAATTGAAAACTAAATAAACCAGACCCCCATGGCCCACCCCCACAAGGAAATTTAGAATCCAGAAGTAAATTTCCTGAGAGCCCTCAGTCAAGGTACCGGATAAGAACGTGGTTAAGAACCTGAGCCTGCCCTAGCTGCTCGAACGGCAAAATCACATGTAATGGAAATTAAGAACCTTAGGGTACCCTACTCTCGCCGAACGGGGTTCTTATACAGGGTTTTCACTGTACCGAATTCAATGAATGTTACCATAGTAAGGAAGCCCTGTTATTTCCTATAGATCACCGTTTAGGTAACTTCAATTAAATTCCTGCAAACAAGAAGCCCTAAACCCCAAACCCAGTTTAGCATTATGGGCGTTCTGGAGCACCTTTCTCCAGCTGCAAGACTCCAAGTGCCCTCGACCGACCGAAACGATCATTATGGCTTTAGCTTTAGGGTTTGGGAGTTTAGCGGTTAGGGTTTTAGGGGGTTTAGGGTGTAGGGGTCTAGGAGTTTAAGGTTTAGGGTTTTAGGTGTAAGTTCAGGGGTCGAGGGGTGTAAGGTTTAGGGTTTTAGGGTCTAGGATGGCGGACTCAGGGCCATTACCATTGTTCTACACGCGCAGAAGCCTAATGGACGGCTAAACATACTTGGAGGTTCAGGGGTAGTTACAAGTGGGGTTATAAGTCCCCTAATTAGGGTTATAAGTATAGTTACCATAGTTATAACCCTACTTCAAACTACCCATGAACCTTCAAGTAGGGCTTTGCATTTAGGTTTCAGGTTTAGGATTCATGATTCAGAGTTCACAGGGCATCCCCAGAGTCGAAGAAAACGTGTAATGTAGGAACCTGATTAAGAAACCCTGGCCCTATAATCCCCAAATAGTGGGGTTCATAAAAGGAACCCTAATAAAGGCCCAAGGTTGCTTGATCAGGTTCCTACATTACCGGTGTTATTTTGATCCGGTGCCCTACCACATTGAACAACTTTCGCTGCCAGGCGACGCAGCAGGTTTAAAGCAAAAGCAGTCTTGTAGCACGCTTTGCAAATCTCTCGGCTCCCCATAGCTCTTGGCCTGCATGCTCGACAATTCCAGCCTCCCCGAACCATAGCCAAAACAACGAAACCAATTAAACCTAAACCTATCCTTGCCCCACAATCCCCGCTGAAACCTCAATAAACCCTGTAACCCTGAACCCTGACCAATCCGTATACACCCCAATTGCCTGACCCCCAAACCTTCAAACCATCGAGCGAGGAGGCAGTAGCTGAATCAAGGTGAACCTGAGTTACCATAAGAAGGCAAACCTATGATTCACACTAGATCCGTTTTCTGGTAATTGAAACAAACTGCGGATTGTCGTCACTTCCGTGTGGGGTTAGGGGTCAGGGACTTAGGGGTTTAGGGCCTTAGGGGGTCTTGATACAAGACCCTCCTAAGCCATGGAGCCTTTACGCCCCGACACTGAAACCCGAACTCTTGGACAATGAAACCCGAACCCTTCTATGAATCTTATATGAACCAAGAGCAGAGTCTAGATGCCCGAGACCGATACTGAAGCACGAAGCCTCAAAGACTATGAAATCTACTTTACAAAGACGGACTGTGGAGTTTCCACAGAGGGATGTTATGCACAAGAGCTGTTGGATGTTGGGATTGCCCGGCCCGGAAACCAAGGATTTCCCCTGGCAGACTTTGGGGTGATCCTGTCCAAGAACGGTACCTATCCGAGTTCAGCTGCTTACTGCCCCCATAGCTCTGAAATCCACCAGGCGCCAACAGCCCTCTTGATCCGGGGTTTATATAACCTACTGCCTACTAAGTTACCAGAATAAGGAAACCACAGCATTCACTTGGATCCGTATTCTAGTGATACATACATACACACGTAGCTGAGCACTAGCCTCTGCAAAGGTATGTCACAGAGGAGTGAACCTAGCTAAGATCCATATTTTTGATGACTTGAAACACACTGCTTCACAAGAAGCCAGTGGCGGCCTTTGAGTTTCGGATGGTGCGTAGTGCCCGCAAGACTTGGCGCTTGCCTTGCGAGAGAAGCGTGCAACTTATCTTTGGTTAGTAGGGAATGGAGGAATGGTTGCTATGGTAGTTATAAATATACCCCATTCCTCCATAACCGAAAGTAAGACAAAGGTGGGCTGGGTTGAAGGCTGACCTTGACCCCGCTGTACAGCCTAAGATGGATTTGTTGGGAACCTACATCACAAGTAGGTAAGGTTGAGGAAGGGCTTGGAGCGGCAGAAACCCTGCTTGAAAACGCCGGAATTGAACTATCGATGACCCTGCGACTCGAGAAACCCTGCCAACTTTTACACCCTCAAGGCAAAACCGAAAGCCTCAAAGGTTCAAGGTTTTGGGAAAATGAGCTTGTGGTTTTGGGCTGAAGGGGGTGTTTACGGGTTCGCTCTCGGACAGAGACCCCTTGGAGGATCCAACGGATAGAGTCCATACCAGCACATCCCGGCAGTCATGATCGAGATAATACCTTCTCAAGCTCTCCTCGCAGGATCTGCATCTTTAGGTGCTGGTAGCACCCCTAGAGTAGAACCCCAGAAATTGGAAACTCAGTAGCCTCAATCCCTAAGAGTAACATGTAGAGAGTCCCAGCACTATTTGGCCTTAATCCGGTTTCCAGCTTTATGGGGTTTACTGGAAACTCCCCTAAACGCCAAACGCTGAACCCAAAAGCACTCCGGGTGTTGGTCTTGTGGGGAGTTGAGCATGTCCGCACTTATGCAACAGGTCAGGGGACTGGGTCTAATGTAGGAATCTGATTCAGAAACCCTGGAATCGGAACCCTAATAAAGGCCCAAGGTTTCTTAATCAGGTTCCTACATTAGTGATGAAAGCTTCCGAAAGTTCGGGGGTAAAGGGCCAAAGGGTTTGGTTCCTGAAGGCTGGTGGAAGGGTTCAGAGCTGCCCGTCTAGTGAAGACGCTGCGGGTTTGGGACTGGTTTGGGGTTTAGGGTTTGGGGGTAAGTTTTAGGTTTTAGGGCCAGGGTTTGGGAACAGGGTTCAGGGGTTGGGGTTTGGGGATTGGGTTCAAGACTTCAAAAAACCACTGGGCTACCTGCCGCCAGGCATGCTGGGGCTCTCGCTGCCCTCATCCCTGCGGCAGCCGAGGCATTTTGCTGCTGGTACCCCAAACCCTGTAAACCCCTAAACCCGCAAATTCCTGAAGTGTGTCGGTCGTGGAAAAAACCGACACCCAAGGCCCTGAACACGAAGCCCCTCAACCTTGATCCCCACAAGCTTTAGTCCGCAAAACATCATGGGCTTAGGGTCCGAAAAGGGTTCGGGTATAGGGGTTTGGATTCAGGGTTTCGGATTTAGGGTATAGGGTTTAGGGTGTATGGAACACTAAACAGAAACCTAATGGGCATCAGGAAACCCATAAGAACCAGCTCCAATCCCCTCTCATGTGCCTATCTTCGGGTCTAGTCGGTCTAGTGTGGTGGCGCCTAGGAAGTGGGGGTGGGTTTAATTGGCACAGCAAGGGGCACTGTGCAGCACAGCCAAGGGCCTTAAATGGAGATGTGCCACAGGCCTGTTGATGCTATTGCTCAGGACCCTCAGAATCATAGTGCTTGTGAACAGCCTGTATCCTCCGTTGGAATAGCGGGTGCCATCAATGAGAGCGGTGGCCGCTCCAAAGTGCCCGTTGCGAGTGAGGGGAGTCACATACCCTTGTTCAGCCGCGATCTCGGCAGATACCATTTGAACGCCCTGACGAATCCCAAGATCAGGAAGTCTCTGCACTGTTGCGAGCACTAGCGCAGGACATACGAGTAAACAGACGAGGTATGAAGCAGGTAGGAAGCTGATTGAATTTCCACAAGACACTCGGAAACTCGCTAAGCTCAACCAGGTGCTGGAAAGGGAAGCAATGAAGCATTCAACAATAATCTATACTGTACTTCGTATCAGCACAGCTAAACCTTCTCGAATGATTTCACCCATGGTCAGTATTTACTTGGGATTGTGCGGCGAGGACCCTAGTCACATCATAGCCCGACATTATCGCGAAGACCCCGGACACCCCAAATTCGAACCTAAAGCAGCCGAACCTATCAATGCATGCTGAAGCCTGAGCTCCTGAAGCGCGAACTCTTAACCAAAACCCCAAACTCCAAACTTAAACCCGAGCTGAGAACTCTTACCATAAACCCTAAACCCAAAGACCATAAACCCCTGGACCCCTCCTAAACTCCTAAGCCCCTGAAACCCGACCGTAAACCCCTGAACCCTACGTACCGGCGATCCTTGACGGTAGCGATACCGAGCAGGAGGAAGCCGGCGCAACATCCGACTCTAGTTGAGCACAGCCTGGGCGCCCAAAGAAGCAGAGAAGCTGTGGGTGCCGTAAGGTTCGAGAGGTTCAAGGTTTAGGGTTTAGAGTGTAAGCGGTACGTGTTTTGGCTTTTCGGACTTGCCCACTTCGAGCCGGGAGAATGAGATGGGAAGCGGATGTATGCGTACGATGACTGGTTCCATACCATCCCGAGGCTTAGAATGGCTTAGAACCTCAGAATTCTGGCGATGTGATTGTCTCTCTTCCCCAACCAACAGGTACACCCTAAAACTCGGTGTTGGAACAACGCTAAATAAAACACAATCTACATACGCACATGTTTGCATACAGGGTTCACTCTCTATGCAAAGAAAAACGAGCAGCATGAACAAATCAGCCGATTAATAAGAAACCGAATAAACCAACAACAACGTAAATGATGAGATGACAAACGCATGCATAACTACAAATCGAAAACAAGGAAACAAACACACATACATGCATACATATACTCATATTCGTCTGTATGCACATATTCATAAAACTTATGGGATTATGAGCAGGCTACAGACTAGGAATCTGAGAATAAACATTTGGTGGAGACTTCGAACGTTTTTGCATGTCGGTTCTGCGAATTGTTTGCATGTGGTTTTTCGTTTGCGAATAGTTCGCATCGTTTTTGGCGTCAGGAATGCAGTCAGACATGCGCATGCATGCATGCATGCATGCATGCATGTATAAATATGGGATGGATGGACGGACGGATGGATGGATGGATAGCCATGGATGTGTGTGTGTGTGTGTGTGTGTGTGTGTGCGTGTGTACAGAAGCGCAACATAAACGAGCTTACATTCAAGTCGCATATCGTGTTTGACTACAAGTATTGACATGTCTCTGTGTGTGTGTATGTACGTACATATATATATATATATATATATATATATCCGCATCATATAAAAATGCTACTTCTATATGCATTGCAAGTTAGGATGAAACGGGTTATGTTTTTTTTACACATATGTACATACATTTGTATACACATGCATATAGGTATGTATGCATGTTCATGTGTACGTATATATATATATATGCACATGAACATAACCATATGTACATATACACAAACCTGTATATAGGTACATGCACATGTGTGTATCGTTGTACATATACGTATATATATATATATATATATATGTGTGTGTATATATATATATATGTACACAATGCATGACTAGATGCTTCAGAATAAGGTGAAACGATGTATATGAATATAGGTGTGTATGTGTGTGTAAGTATGTATGTACATATGTAAGTAGGTGTGCATGTATGCATGTATGTACGTATACATGTGTGCATGTAAGTGTGCATATGTATATATACATATATATATATATATATATATATATATATATGCTTGTCAATTTGTGTATATATATATATATATATGCACACATAATTGCATGCGTACATACATACATACATAACCACATGCATGCATACATGCATGTGTGCGATGATTACACATACAACAAATTCTCTTGTTGTTCACATTTCCCCTTTGAGTACATAAGTATGTACCTCTGCATGTATGAGGCACGCATGCATGTATACCTGCATGCATGTATGCATGCTTGTATGTGCAAACACACACACACACACATGCGCGTGCGCACGCATACTCATCTACACACATGTACACCTGTTTATACATACATAGACGCCAACATATACATAGGCACATACGTATGTCTACGCAAGCATATACGTACATATATATATATATATATATATATATATATATATATACATGGCACATGCCATGCTGGAATAAGCTGGGGCGGACGGCTCCAAATCTTGACCACTCCATCCTGGGAGCGGGCGTGCTTCTCAAGGCGAAACGTAGGGTGGGCCAAGAGGGTTTCGAGATCTAGGGCTTGAGGGTTTAGAGTTTAGATTTTAGGGCCCAGGGCTTCAAGATCTAAGGCAGGGTGTTGGGCTTAAGCTTCGGGATTTAGGATTTGTCCAGCGTGATGCAACTCATGGTAGGGCACGGTCTCCCTTAGCTTCCTTGACAAGGTTTTCTGACAAAACCCGCAAAGAACAATAACAGCCAGCATGCCCGCGGCACAGCACCACAGGAAACTCTTCGTCTTGCCGCAAACCTCGAAGTTTAACGAGCTTTCACCAACCAGATGAACTTGGTCTATCCACTAAACCCAAACCCTGAAACCCCCAGGAACCCTTCAATAAGTAGAAGCTGGGTCCAAGACAGCACCGCCTGTCACCAGGACGCGGCTGTCGTCAGTGACATCGGCCTTGACCTGACGTCAAGCTGTGAGGTAGTCTCTTCAACACCAAACCCTAAACTTTAAGCTCGAAGCACTCACTTTGTTTCGGGAGTTTACTGCTTCGGCATTTACTGTATGCAGTTTAGCGGTCTAGGTTTTAGTTACGCTTTTGTACAGAAGGAACAAAAGGGCAGTAAGCCATGATTGCGTGTTTTGGGTGTCCATACTTAAACCCTAATAGCCCGAACCCGAAATCCCCAAGCCCTAAAAGCAGCGCCCCAAAACCTCGAAACTCTGCCGGCATGACGACAGGAACGCCACTTTGGTGGGCATACCTGGGAGGACACCCCACGGCATGTATTCCACTAGTATAGGAAACTGTATTCATGTATATCACGCTATGGTATTATGTATAACTATATGCCTGTATGTATATTCATACGTACATGCATATGTTCGTAAGTTGTATCCAAGCATACGGTGTCATAATAGATCATGTTGTTGAATTTTTCATTGTAAGCCATCCCCAAAAAATGCTCAAATCCTAGATACCTACAGCCCCAAAGCAGGACACCAAAAGCCTTAGCCGACAGAATCCGAAACGCTTCACCCCGCCAAACTACCCCAGACCTCAGCACCCTAAAGCCTGAATCCCAATAACCCTTGAGCCCAGTCCCTCCACACTTAGCTTGAAACGCGTGATTCCCCAAGCCGTAATCATAAGGGGATACGACTACTAATTTTATGCGACCCGCATAGTTGATGCTTCTTTGTCTGTGTTATGGCGTGGAGATTCGGGCTCTTAGGGCCTTAGGGACTAGTGAGGATTTTGTGGTCTCCACAAGCTCTATAGCGACAGTCTAACAGGTAGGAGCCGCCCGTGATACCCTCATGCATGACCTCAATTGTGCGTATTATCCTGGTCCAGAGGGCAGTTATGGGGTGGGTCTCGGAAAACAATCTAAAAGAGGAACCTGATTAAGAAACCTTGGGCCTTTTCTAGGGCTCCTTATGTGAACCCTACTATCTTGGGGTTACAGGCCCAGGGTTTCTTAATGAGTTCCTACATTTAACTCAACCCAACCCTGGCCCAACCCTAAACTTGAAACCCAACATCTCACCCTGAACTTATCATCTCGAAGCCTCAGCCGACAGGCGTTCAGGTTGGAGATCACACATAACAGCAAGGCTAGTGGCGAGTACAGCTATCCAATCCGTCATGGTCAAAGATGGGAGACATACTCAACACCCGTAAGCCTAACTATGTCCTAAAGCCCTGAAGCCCTAGACCCCCCAAGCTCAAAGGACATCTGACACACACACACACACTCTCTCTCTCTCTCTCACACTCACCCTCTGTTTTTTTAATTATCTGTCTATCGAAAACCAAAGTATCAATCTGTCTGTCTAACTATCTATCTATGTATCTATCATCTCTCTATTTGTGTATAGGTATATAACACAAACTTAGAGTATGCCGTTGTGTATTCAACATTGTAATGTTGAAGCATGTCACAATGTAGTATGTAATCGTATAATATAGTGCAATATTGTACGGTATGAAGCACTATATGATATTGACCTAGATGTTGCGATGCAATCAGCATGTCGGCTTTGCACATATACGTCATGCCGGAGCCAATACCAATTGAAACAGTTCTGATAACGGCAATACTAACCATCATAGCAACACTGAACTAACAAGACATAAGCCCGAATACAATGTTGTTCCACAAAACAGTACGACAATCCATGTCGTATGGATGCTCTTGTATGCATACATACATAGATACATATGCAGAGACATTCATGCTTGCATGTGTGAATGTGCGCATGTGCATGTGTATGTGTACGTATGTGTATGTGTATGTGTATGCGGCGTGGGTATGCGTATGCGTATACGCAGGCGTATGTGTATGTAGACAGGTACGTATGTATGTGAGCATGCATGCATGTATGCATGTATGTATGTACTATCTACATCTGTATATACATACAAAGATGTGTGTGCGTACATATATAAATGTAAAAGATACAGATACAGACACACATACATATGTGTATATATATATATATATATGTACATGTACACATTTCACTCTCAAGCTGGCTAGTCTTGCAGAAAAGCTCCAACAGGTATAGCAGCCTCGGCGGCTGTGACATTTATCCTGCCCCAAGCCAAACATGCCTGCAGATTCTAATGCGTCAATGTTGTGGCTTCACGGATGCTGCTCTACCCAGGATTCCTAACGGTTATATGCGAGTACATGGTGAGGGTTTGAGGGCACATTCATGTCTGATCTTAGTGGCTAGTGGAAGCTAGTATGTCTTTCCGTTATCAAAGAGCTCGGCGGTAGCAGTGGTCAGTCCCCGAGCAGCAATGATTCTGAAGACCCGTTTTCAATGACACGGCGATCATATTCACTGCCCTTCTGCAGAAACCGAAGCGCGTCAATTTCAGCATTCAAGCCAGCAACATTCTGGTGCGGATAGTAAATCACAGCAAGTTACCAAGCCCCAGATGCCAGATAGAAGCCCGTGCCTTTTCTCCAACATGTGATGCGCCAAAACAAATTCCGGCATGCAGCATGGGTCTTAGACACAAAGTTTGAGATTTGGGAGCAACCTGGGCAGAGCCGCCCTGTGTCTACCCACGGGAGTGAAGCTTGGCTTTCTCTCAGCTTTTGCATTGTGATTATTAGTGTTGTTGCGTCTCGTGATATAATATTCCGTAGACGGTGCGATGTGTATTCATCCACAAACGAATACATACATGTATGCATATGTACATACGTAGATACATACATACTTGCATACATAGGCTCTTACATACATACATACATACATACATACTACATACATATAAATACACATACTACATACATACATACATACATACATACATGCATGCATACATGCATACATACTACATACATATAAATACACATATTACATACATACATACATATATACATACATACATACATACATACAAACATACATACATACATACATACAAACAAACATACATACATACATACATGCATACATACATACATATATACGCATATACATACATAAAGACATACAGACATACATACATACGCACATACACATGTAGGCGTATATAACTAGTTCATTACCTATTGCTTCATTGAATATGCTTGTGCACATGTGGATGTGTGTGTATATACACATATATATATATATATATATATACCTGCATATATCCTATATGCATTTGTTTATGCGTGCATGCATACACACATGTCTTGCCTTTCTGCAGGTATACGTATTGACCACTTTGATACGTACATCCACACGGAAGGGTGGGGTCAGCAAGACGCCAGGGGGCAGGTCGTCTGACCTATCGGCCCGAGGTTCCGAACCGCTAAAGCAGGGCCCACAAGAGCACCTAAAGATAAGGGTTTAGGGGCTTCGAACGTAAGTGTTCAGAGTGCAGGGTTGAGGGTTTGGGGATTAAGGTTTAGGGAGTTTAAGGTCTAGGCTCAGGGTACACTAACCCCTATTTAAGATTTCAGAATTGGGGTGTCTGGCATCCCCTACGCGTGCAACGGGAATCTAGGAGCCGTTTGTTGAGGTGCTCTTCAGGGCCCATAGAACACCTCTTCTTGGACGGGTTCTCCCAGTGTACCCAAGGGTACCCTTGTTCCTGTTATTCAGGGCTCGGTTTAGGGCTTTTCCAAAAACATAAGGGAACCTTAAATTCAACAGGGCAGCAGGGTACTACTGGGAACCTTTGATGAGAGGATCTCTAGGCTCTGATGCTGCTGGCCGCCCAAGGCTCTCCTGGAGCTCAAAATCCTCAACCCCAGGCCATCAACCCCAAGGGTCTAACCTTCTAGGGGTTTAGGGTTCAGAGTTTAGGGTTTAGGGGTTTAGGGTTTAGGGGTTTAGGGTTTAGGGCTTTCCTGAAGGGTCCAAGTACCTAATAAGCATACACTCTCCAAATTCCTAACCTACATAACTACTATCCTATAGCCGAGTACCTAATTCTTGGGTCCTTTGGACCCTTGGGGTGAAGCTCTCTCAGAGGTTTAGGGACTAGGGATCTAGTTCATGCTCGGGATTGCCTTCATATTTTAAGTTTCTATTCCTTCTTGGGTTGAAGTACCCATAAAAGTGTACATGTTACCCAACTATGACAAAGGGATCGGTAGGGTGTAGGCTTCAGGGATTAGCCCGTGGGTTCAGGGGCGTAGGGTTTGAAGAGTTGCGGAGACACGGAGAAAGAAGCACTACAAGCACCTCGAAACCAACATGGTAGTTTAATGTTCGATACCCAACATCACAATCCGAAGGGCCGGTGTTTGGATCTCATGGGTTGCCAACCAAAATGGGCCTGGACAGTGAAAGCGGCCACAGGTCATATGCAGTGCCAGCGGTTCGCAGAAGGGTTCCGGGGTCGGGGTTTAGGATTTGACGCTGTTTTTTTTTAAGGGTTTAGGGTTTAGCTGCTAAACCTTACAAGCGGGAAACGGTATAAAGGCTCGATGTTCGGGATCCAGGGTTCGCATCGCGGAAGTTCAATCTGAGCAGCCACTGCCTCGCGGAAGACTGTGGGATTCCGCTTTGACCGGGTCCGGAAGACATATCTGGACCAGCGAAACCTCTGCACACAATCTTCTCTTCCAACATTGTTCTCGGTGCAGGCATGGGGACAAACATGGACCGGAAAACTGTCACAGACCGGGGAGCAGCTGTGCCCATTGCGTCACCTTCATCTGCAGAGTTGGACAACTGCCTAGAGGCCCAGTTGCCTGCCGCTACTGCACCCTCATAGAACCTAACCTGTTAAACCAAAACTAGGATACCCAGTAACCTAAGAATAAAACGGCCTCTCTTTTTGGTATTGGGTAACTTTATAAGGAACCTAAGACTACAAAAAGGGAATAAGGGTACTACTGGGCATCCTAGTAAACCCTTACTAAACTCTACAGCCTTGGCACTCTGAAATACGGAGGCAGAAACCCGACCACGCGACCGGGCCTCGGGGCATGACAAATGCTGAATTCTGAATCACTTCGAAAGTGCTGACCACCAAGAGGTTCTGCTGCAGGTGTACAGGTTTAGGGTAAAAGGTTGATCACAGGCTCTATAGGGTTTAGGGGTTTAAAGGGCTTAGAGTTCAGGAGCTTCTGAAAGGGCTCAGAACTTAGGAGCTTAGGGTAAAGGGATTCCCCATAAAGCCTCAACTTTAAACCTCGCACACTCGACCGCATAGCATCTCAGACCCGAACCTTCAGTCGGTCTACCCGGCTAATCTGGCCCAGTTGGGGTATGGGGGTTTAGGGTTTTAGGGAATTGAAAGTTAAGGGTTGAGGGTTGAAGGCTTCAGGAGCTTAGGCTCTTCTGTAAGGAAGCCAAATGCTGGATGACAAGTACTTTTACGGTACCAGTACAGGCTTTGCAGAGTTTCAAACCGACAAGTTCCCTTGCCCCTCAAGAAATCGGGCGTCTTCATCGCAGTTCTTTGCTCAAGCTCCGAAGATTTAGTTTGGATTCACCTTCGCTCCTCTGACTTGCAAGGGACTCAAAACTCCACTGAAAGAGCGCAGGAGACTTGAAAGACGACTTCGGTTCCAGGGTTCTCATAGACTCGTAGCTGGTTGTGCTCCAATACGTCCACCAGGAACCCAAAACCCTATAAACCCGAAAACTAGACCCAAGAGTAGCCTAGGAATAAAAAGGGTGCCCTTTTTAGTTTAAAGGGGCTTATAAGGGAACCTGAACCCCCAAAAAGGGAATAAGGGCCTACTCTAGGTCCTAGAAAACCAAACTCAGAACACTCTAACGCGGACCGTAGCGACTGACCATGGCCGCTGTCTTTCGGCTGACCTTGCAACCTGTAATCACAAAACCTACTATGGGTAGTTATAAGTAGGGTTCCCTTGAAGGGATCTATAGGGTTATGTGGCACGGACCTTTAGGTATAATGTGTGGGTTTGTTGTTGGGTCAACCTTGGTTCTTTCCCACTCTGGAGGCTGTTTTGCAGGCACCGTCCATCAAACAGCCGTGAGTCTAACTAGTGGTTGAACCAACAATCGGTCGCAACACAGTGAGATGCTATGTTGCCTTTGTCACGCAGTGACAGATCCAGGCCGCGGATGCTGTGGGGAATGGTAAGCGGACCTCCGATGATACAGTTCTCAAGGCCGTAAGGCAACGAAGAGATTTTGATATGTGGTTACAGACCGTGCCTAGACCTCTGGAGCGGTTCGTCGAGTAGCACATGACAACAGAAGCTGTCACACCTTCGTCATATATCTTTGACGATCGCGCAACCTTTTTCATCTGCTTTCATATCGGCGGCGCGGTCTGCGATTCGGCGTTCATTCGTCTCCTCTCCTTTTCAACACATGGAAGCGAGCGTTCGATCGAAAAGAAGGGACGGAGCTCTTCCAAACTTCAAACCTTGACAAGAGAAGCCTGGTCCTCCCTTGCGGCCTTCAAAGGGCAAATAGCAGCCTTCTACCTCATCCTCTGAAACAAGCAGAAAACTCAATCCAAGCTACTTTCGGTAAGAGAAGACAGCTTCTTTCCAGAAGAGCTCTTCATCTTTTGGCAAGTCTTCATCCTAATCCTACGAAGACTGAAGAGAGCTCGCCCCTGAAAACATGGACAGAGTTCCCCCGGTATTCAAAAGCAATGCATAAGTTCTGTACTTCATCCTCGACAAGAAGAGAGCTTCCTTCAACTTATTAACGAGACAGACGAGGGCCCCATCTCAAATTAGCACACAAGCCCATCCAACTTCGCGAGAGAGAAGAGTGCTCATCCTCGACAAGAAGAGACTGAGAGCTTCCTCCAATCTGATGAGACAGAAGAGAGCTCCATTTACAAAATGACAACCATGTCCCTACAAGATATCGAGGAAAAGGAGAGCTCCGTTTGTTTACCCCTCAGTCGGCAAGAAGAGACAACGCTTCTCTACAGGTAAGAAAAGGAGATCATGACTATCCCTTCTACCTTTTCAATATATGGAAATGAACAGAAGAGATAGCGGAGCTCCTACCCAACCTTCAAAGAGAGAAATCCTGCCTTTGCCTCAACCTTGAAAACTCCCCCACCTCGTGCCACCAACAAGAAAAGAGCTCCTCCCCAAGATTTTCGTGGTAAGAGAAGAGAGCTTCTTTCTCGAAGAGAGGTCCATTACCTGTTGGGAGGCCGCTTCTCAGTCTTGCGAAGACTGGAAGGACTTCACTCCTAGCCGTAGCCAGAGAGGACAGAGACGACCCCCCCCCAACAGTGTGTGAGTTCATCGAAAACAGGAAGAAAGCCCGCTCCAATTTCACAAGAAAGAAGAGGGCTGCTCCAAAAACCTCTTGGTAAAGGAAGAGATCCCGTGGCAGGTCCTCCACCCCAGCAATTGAGAAGACAAGCCCCTCTAACTTCTCGGAAAAACACGCGCTCTGTTTACCCCTCTGTCGACAACAAGAAGACTCCTTTCTCTCTTAGTCAGCGGCGAGAGCTCCTGACCATCTCCTCTCCTCTTCAATACATTCAAGCGAGCGTTCGATCAAAAAGAAGGGACGGAGCTCTTCCAAACTTCAAACCTTGACAAGCGAAGTCTGGTCCTCCCCTGCGGCTTTCAAAAGGCAAAGAGAAGCCCTCGACCTCATCCTCGGAAACAAGCAGAGAACTCAATCCAAGTTACTCTTGGTAAGAGAAGACAGCTTCTTTCTAGAAGAGAGCTCCTTTGCCTGTCAGTAGAGGAAGAGATACACTGGCAAGAGAGGACAGAGCTCCAGCAACTTCCAAAAAGAAAAGCCCTCTCTACCTCGTCCTCGACAAGAAGAGACTGAGAGCTTCCTCCAATCTAATGAGACGGAAGCAAGCTCCATCTCAATAAAAACCAAACAAGCCCCTCCAAGATATCGAGAAAGAAGAGAGCTCCGTTTACCCCTTAGTCGGCAAGGAGAGACCTCCTTCTTTCTAGGCAAAAGGAGATGCTGACTATCCCCTTTACCCCTTCAAAAGACGAAGAGAGCATACGCTCAAAGAAAGGGTGGAGCCCTTCAAACAAAGAGGTCTGGCCCTCTTGAAAAAGAAACAGAACTCGTCCACCTCATGCTCTAAAAGAAAAAGAAGAGAGCTCCCCCCGACATTTTCGTTGTAAGAGAAGAGAGCTTCTTTCTAGAGAGCTCCATTACCTCTTGGTAAGTCGCTTCTCAACTTTGAGAAGAGTGAAGAGACCTCACTCCAAACCAAAAGAAAGCTCCCTCCAATTTCATAACGAAGAAGAGGGCTGAGGAGGAGATCCCGTGGCAGGTCCCCTACCCCCAACCACCCAGAAGACAGGCCCCTCTAGCTTCTCGAGAAACATTACATAAGCCCCTCCAACTTCGCGAAAGAGGAGATCGCCCCACTTATCCCTCAGTCGGCGAAATAAAGCTGCTTTTCTCCCTTGGCAAGGGAAATTAAGAGAGCTCCTGACTATCCCTTCTTCCTCTTCAGAAGTTGGACTGGAGCTTACCAGAGCTCCCCCAACTTCCAAAGACAAAAGCAAAAGAAGAAGAGACTGAGAGCTTCCTCCAACCTGATGAGACAGAAGAGAGCTCCATCTACAAAATGAAAACCATGTACCTACAAGTTTTCGAGAAAAAGGAGAGCTCCGTTTACCCCTCAGTCGGCAAGAAGAGACCAAGCTTCTCTACAGGTAAAAAACGAGATCCTGACTATCCCTTCTACCTTGTCAAAATATGGAAGTGAACCTAAGAGATGGTGGAGCTCCCACCCAGCCTCTTTTCCTTCTTTCAACCATGAAAACTCCCCCACCTCATGCCGCCAACAAGAAGAGAGCTCCTCCCCAAGAGTTCCGTGGCAAGAGAAGAGGGCTTCTTTCTAGAAGAGAGGTCCATTATCTATTGGTAAGCCGCTTCTCAAGACTGGAGAGACTTCACTCCTAGCCACAGAAGACAGAGACGACCCCCCCAACAGTGTGTGAGTTCTTTACCTAATCATCGAAAACAGGAAGAAAGCTCGCTCCAATTTCACAAGAAAGAAGAGGGCTGCTCCAAAAACCTCTTGGTAAAGGAAGAGATCCCGTTGCAGGTCCTCCACCCCAACAAGAAAAGGGGATTCTTTAATAATTTGGAAAAAAGCTTGAAATTCTTAAAAAAATAAAGACAATTGTTTCAAAGTGCTTCGAACAAATTCCCTCAAAAGGAACACTTGTTGAAACAATAAAACTAATAACTAATTGAAAAATAAAGACCCTGGCCAGGCCCGACCGTCGCCCGTCGCCAGCCAGGATTCTTTAAAATTGATGAAAAATTGAATTTTTTGAAATATTATTGAAATTTTTGAAAAAATAAAGACAATTTTTTCAATAATTTCAATTTGTTCAAAAATTTTTCCTTTTAAGGAAAATTTCTGAAAAAATGAAATGATTGAAAAAATAAAGACCCTGGCCAGGCCGGACCGTCGCCCGTCGCCAGCCAGGATTCTTTAAACTTTTTGAAAAAATTGAAATTTTTGAAATTATTGAAATTTTTGAAAAAATAAAGACAATTTTTTCAATAATTTCAATTTGTTCAAAAAATCTTCCTTTTGGATAAAATTTTTGAAAAAATTGAATTTTTTGAAAAAATAAAGACCCTGGCCAGGCGCGGCCGTCGCCGGCCAGGATTCTTTAAAATTTTTGAAAAAATTATTTTTTTGAAATTTTTGAATTTTTTGAAAAAAATTAGGACATTTTTTCAAAAAATTCAATTTTTTCAAAAATTTTTCCTTGTGAGCGAAATGTTTGAACAAATTGAAGTTTTTGAAAAAATGCCTTTATTTTTCAAAAATTTCAAAAATTTCAAGTTTTTCAAAAATTGTAAAGAATCCTGGCCGGCGACGGCCGGGCCTGGCCAGGCCTTTATTTTTTTCAAAAATTTCATTTTTTTCAAAAATTTTGTCCAAAAGGAAAAATTTTTGAAAAAAATGAAATTATTGAAACTGGTTTCTGTATTCTCGTATCCCCTATGCGTCCTTCGAAACAACCGAGACCTGCAAATCATACATAGAGGTCCAATACACATAGGGTTATAGGGTTTAAGGTTTAGGGTAGTTATAAGTAAGGTTATAAGTAAGGTAACTATACTTACAACTCATATTAGGGGACTTATAGCCCTACGTATAACTACCCATGAACCTCCAAGTATGCATACGCAGCAGTCGCACGGTTTGGGGTCTATAGAGGTTAAGGGCTTTCGAATTATGTAGGCGTTCAGGGTTTAGGGGCTACCTCGGCTGCAACCTGGCTCTACAACATGGGGTTTCCGAAAATGGGGGACCCCCTAAATGATAATGGGATCCCTATTGTTGCTAGCCATGAATAAGGTACCCTAACTTTCGGAAACTCCCACATGTAACTCGAACAACCCGCTCCCCGGCTTCGGAAGGAGGAACCTTCGTCTCCTTCAACCTAAACCTTAAAACCCTACTTGGAGGTTCATGGGTAGTTATAAGTGAGGTTATAAGTAGGGTAACTATACTTATAACCCATATTAGGGGACTTATAACCCTACTTATAACTACCCCTGAACCTCCAAGTAAGCTTTCTGAAACCCTAGACCCCCAATGCCCTAAACCCTACAACTTAAATCCTTGAGCTGAGACCTTGCCTCAGGATGGTGCCCCTTGGCGTCAGCACTATAAGGCTGGCTCTGAGATGGAGCTGAGCAGTACGGCGGTTAAGTACGGCAGCCTGCATGTTTGGAGCAGGGTTTGGCATAGATCTTAAACCTTATGGAGGGCTTATCTAAACCCTAAACTCAGATGTGCAACGGTAGCTAGACCCAAAAGGTAACCTGGGAATAAACAGTGTGCCCTTCTTGGTTTAAAGGGGTTGTAAGTTGTAAGGGAACCTGAACCCCCAAAAAAGGGAATAAGGGCTTACTCTGGGTCCTATAGGCACTGGAAGGACCGACTGCTCGCTCTCTCTCGGTCGAAATGGGCCTGAATGAAAGGACGCAGTCACGCCTTGCTCGGAAAAGAACTGAACGGATTGCAACAGTCTGAGAAACGTCCTACACCTCAACCTTTGAAAGCCCAGACCCTAAATCATGCTGTCACTGCGGCATGGAACCCGGACTCTTTGCCGGAACCCGAAACCCTGAACCTGCACCCCGAAATCGCACGCAAGTGATAGGAACTGGGCCATACCTTCAACCTCATTCACTTGAGCGGCAGGGACACAGTTGCTCTTGCAGTATTCATACTGTTCCTGATGCAGGGAGCTGCAATGCTGCAGAGCTGGGGGCTTGAAGCTAGGGGTCAGCTGCCGGCACACCGGTAATATCGGAAGCAATGCCGAGCAACGAAATACCGTGCCGTATCTCTTTGGGACAGTCATGCATTCCAGAGGACCCTATATACACTCAAAAACAACTAGAAACCGAAATCACAAAACCTTCCAATGGACCCAAAACCCTAAAGCCCCAAAACAACCCTAGACCCTCAACCGATAAAACTCTGACACGATCTTTCCTCTTTTGCATTCATTCCGGTGGGGCGGATCTGCGTGAGCGAGGCCGAAACTAGAGGCGCACGGCCCGTGCGCAAGAGGAGTCGCCGGCTGGAGAGTAGTAATATAGGGGCCTTAATCATTAGAACAGGGTTTTGCGGCTCATTTTGCAATAATGAAAATCATACGGAACCCCCAAGATAGTATGAATCTGGCCCGGTTGGGGTATGGGGTTTGGGGGTTTTGGGGTTTGGGGGTTTCGTTGAAGGCTTCAGGAGCTTAGGCTCTTCTGTGAGGAAGCCAAGCCATGAATGACTAGTACTACTAATTATGCCGCGAGGGTTCCCTCATTACAACTAGTTCTAGTATCGTAGAACCGTATAACTTACCCCGAACCTTTTTGTAACCTTATCTAGGATACCCAGTAACCTAAGAATAAAAAGGCCTCTCTTTGTAATTGGGTAACTTTATAAGGAACCTAGGACTACAAAAAGGGAATAAGGGTACTACTGGGCATCCTAGTTATTGTCGGGGTTTCTATCTTCCACCCGATAGCCTGAGCCCGATATCCGACACCCACAGATTCTAAATCCAGTCCTAAACCGGTTTAGGGTTTAGGGCTTAGGGTTTAGGGTTTAGCTTGCACCAAGGCCAAAGCCACTAAAACCAAGATCAACAAATGTTGAAATTCCTGCCGGCAAACACAATCAACAAAACTCTGTAACCGAGTACTGACTGTAGCTTCTCTTGGCCACCTTGTTTTTCCGTCAATACCCAGGGAAGGTACTGGGCAGCATCCACCACGATTAATCAGGCACAGTGATCTTGCTGCTCTTCTTGCGTATCCTAGACCCTAGACCCTTTAGGGCTTAGGGCTCTCGGATCCATCCCAACTTATAAGCCCTGAAGCCCATCGTCTTAGATCGATTGGGGCTTAAAGCGTGTTTTTTGTTGCTTTTTCGGCTCGGGATATGTGGGTCTGGCGAAGTGGACTCTCCGGGTTCAAGGCTGTAGGTCTGGACCAATAGCACTTCTTGGGGCATTGGCTGTTGTCTGTGTCGGGGTGAAAATGCTCACTGTTCATCCGAAGAAAGTTGGCTGAACTCATTAAGGCATGCCAATGTGCACTGTCAGTCATGCAACGGCACTCGACTTGTACTGCGTCAGAAACCATATAAGTTTTGCTTGTCCAGAAAGGCACTGCGCTTGAGCCATCGTGTCGCAACCGGAATGTCTTAGTAAGAGTTTCGTGTTTCAATTATTTTGGGTAAGGTTTGAAGGTTACTACACGCCCTACTATGGAAATCATCGAGGCCCCACATAAAAAAAAAAAAAAAAAAACAAAAAAAAAAAACAAGGTGTCGAGTTTGCCCAAAGCTGTCAGCCCAGACAGGAGGTGCAGCGGATGTGCCTTCAGTCATTGACACAGGCATACCCCAGCAATACACGCATCTGACCGCTGGCCTTCCCCAGAATGAGTGTAAGAGAATTGGGGTCCAGTTCACATATTTTTATTTAGTTGCCTCTTTTCCTGCCGGCAGTACTGTTAGTCGGAAAGCCTGTTCGACTCAGGCATTGTTCTATGCAGAAGGCTCAGCTGGAGATGGAGCCAGTGGCAGAAGTAGTGAGCGCTTAGGCTCGGAAAGTTCCTTCCAGCCCAGAGTGAGGCGTAGGTTTAAGGGGGTCTGGATAGAGTTTACGCTTTCCGGCTTAGGCGATCTGGATCGACCGTTGTCAGCACTCTCTGGCTCGCTTGGCGGAATCTTCTCTTCAATGCGTGCCGGAATAGGAACAGTAACTCCCGTGCGTCCAAACGTGGGACGAGCAGACAACAAAGATGGGCTGTTGCTGGCACTGAGGTCGCCGTCGCTAGAGCGTTCACGTAAACTCTACACCCCACACCCATAGAACAGCATGGACCATTATATAAGGATTATATTAGGGCCCTATAATATTCCTATTATACCACTATTACAGGGTGGGGGCAGCTTCTAAAGCATGGACCTTATGTAGGAATCTGCAGACTCCTGATAAAATTCCCCCAACGTGCGGCGCCCTCTGTGCAAGTGAGCAATGGAGAGAAGTAGAGGCCGACTGTCCCTTAAAGCTGCTTGCAAATCCCTGTGGCCAAGTAGTGGTTTTGGGGGTTCCATGGCTCTTTGGGGGTTTGGGGGGTTTAGGGTTTAGGGCTTTGAGAGTTAAGGGTTTAGGGTTGAAGGCTTCAGGAGCTTAGGCTCTTCTGTACCCAAAGGCCCCAAAGTAGTTCCTTTTTGGGGTTCATATATAGAATCCTATAGGGTACTCCCAAAAAGGAACTACTTTGGGGTCTCTGGCTAACATCAAGACTATGTTATCCTATTCTGGTTTAACAAACTTTAGATTTAAGTGCCATTGGAGGCTATAAGAGGCTTTAGTGTTGTCGGGGCCGCTAGGCTGTAGGTGCCCACTTTGCCCACCCTCCGTAGCGAAATTTTCCCCCAGTATGCTCGTTCGACAGACTGAAAAATCTTACCAAGCCCAGCCAGCGCCCGGAAGCCCAAAATCCTACCTCTCGGTTCAGGCATGCAGTATGAAGGGAGCTCAAAGCCCCAAAGGTTTCTCGTGGGGTTTCAGTCTAGGGTGTAGAGTTTAAAGCTTCCTGAACACTGTAACCCTAGCGTCTTCCACCATCAAAACAAACTCTGCGCATGCAAGGGTCGATCATCGAAGGCAACGGCGCTGTGCCAGACGCATAGAGCCCAAACCCCAGACCCCCAGGCCCCACCCCGCAACCCTCAACTTAAACCCTAAACCCTAAATCTCAGAGGCTGAACCCCAACCTAAACCACAAACCCTCAACAACCCTCGTGTATCAGACCACAGAGATCTGCGGAAGGGACGACAGGCGTCTGAAGCGAGGAGGAAATCGGGCACTTGCAAGAATTGCCGGCGGTTTTTTCGGGGGGGGCGGGGGCTTCAAGCTTTAGGGTGCAGGGATTCAAAAAGCTCGCACGAAGTCAGCGAATCTGCGAATGCTTCAGCTAGATGGAGCAAACACAGGTAACATGCTTGTATAACTACATGCACGCACGTGCTGCATGCACTATGCACTCATGCAACTCATACAATTGGAACACAAAATCCCATATTGAAATGCATAAATACAGAACATGTAACCTATACGGCTGCATACATGCACATACACATGCATACGTGCATGCATACATACGTACGAACATACACACGCAGAAGTATACGAAGATGCACACATTCATATACATGCACACATCTATAAATGCAAATACAGATCTACATATATATATATATACACACACATACATACGCATATATACATGTTTGAATATTGCCATCTTTGCATCTGCACATACAAACACAAATACAGAAAATACATATATGCATTGTATATGTGTATATACATGCATTTACACAAAGACATACATACATACATACAGGCCGAAAGACCAAAAGACGGACGACGACACATGAATGAAACAATCAATCAAAGAGCCATGCAAGCATACATACATGCGTATATAGATACATAGGTGCAGACATAAATACCTGCATGCATGCATGCATGCCTAGACCCTCCATCTACCCTAACCATTATTTGGCCCCATATGCCCACATAGAGGGCCCTGGTACATGCATACATACACAACACATGCAACAATCCCCGACTTCACCTACATGCACACATTTGAACATATATACCTACCTGCATACATACCTACATACATCATACACACATACACATACATACGTACATACGTACATACATATATACATATACACATCTACATAAGATCGGTATACATACTTACACAAACACAACCACACAACAACAATATGTGTTTACGGTGCTTGTGCATGCATAACCGTACTTTCAGTCAACACACATACAGACAGGTACATGCACACACACACACACATGCAAAGGTACATACATATGGATGCATGTACATACATTTATAGATACTTACATTACATTCGTATGCACACGTCGACGAGCAAATGATGCCGCATATGTACAGTCATGCACACATACATACACACGCATACAAGCACATGTTTATTATGCATGCACATACACACATGCACATACATACGTACATGCATGCATTCATACAAGCAGACTTTCCTTTGAACAAGCGCGTGTATGTGTAACGCAGGCAACGTATAAAGAGCTTATATTCGGTCAAAACACACACACACACACACAAATCACAAACACACACACACACACACACATAGACCCTGAACCCTAAACCGAGACTACACCTGCCTGTCGGATTGGTAACTGGATGTCGGTGCTGGGGCAACGCGCGAAGCTTCATTGCGAGCAAGTGCCCCAAACGCTTCAGAACACTTGGAAGCTTCCGAAAATTAGGGCTACCTTGTTTTGGTGTCCTTAGAATAAGGATCCTACTATTTAGGGCACTACATTAGGGTTCCTTATTTTAGGAAACTCCCACTGCTGTTTAAACCTGGCTCCGGCCAGCAAAGACAAAAGCGGCAGAGTGAATTAAGCCACCCGAAGGGTCCATGTGAATCTGTACTATACACTTTAGCCTTAAAGTATCCCTTCTTCGGAACTTTAAGTATGTAGACTACCTGTGCTAATTGGAAATTGGCACCTTAGGGCCGAAGTTGTCTTAGTTTCCGCATGGGCTCAGCCACACGCTCCCAGGCTACAGAGTAAACCTCAGGCAAGCTTCCAGGATGAGATTTGCAGGGGCTTGGTTCCTTCAGGCTTCTAACAGTGGGGGCTCAGCAGGATGTTTTTCCCTTTCGTTTTCTAGGGTTGGGGGCTTGAGTGCTTTGAGTTTTTTTGCAGTAGTTGGGTTTTCTGCTACTTGTAATGGTGGTAAGATGACAATTCTGCAACCTCCAACAGGTACCTAGAGTAACCCATGCACCTCTAAAACAAAGATACGACAATGACCGATAGGGTAGCCTTGTCTTTTGTAATTTTGGTAATGTACCCTGGTTGCTCTAGCTATGTTCATGAGGCCTGAATTGCCACCCTCCACCATTTTCCAACCGAACGCGGGTTCATGTATGAGGACCTTCGATGTACAGTGCCAACAAGATCCTTTTGGCCTCACAAAAGGGCCTTATTGACTGGAACAGGGTCTTGTGTCTGTTCTACTTACTAGATTGTATAGAAACTCACTTGGCTTATTGTAACAAAGCTTGGGGGTCTCCTGTACCCACTATAGTCGTTACGAGCTATCATAGGTACATGAGTTTTAGTAGGGTTTTGCGGTCTGGTATACTCTGTAAAGACTATCAGATGCTGGCATACTATTTCCAGTTTGTGCGACCCGAAACCCTAAACCCTAAACCTTAAAGGCTAAACCCTCAAATTCCGAGCCCTGTGATAATTAAGGGTTGCCAGGAATAAGGGGGGGAGTTCTGATACCATACTGAACTATATATAGTACTGTACCGTACTATACTATGCTATAACTCTGACAGTACTATAGCTATGCTGGACTAGACTATACTGTATTGTGCTACACCGCACTATCCTACGCTGTACTAAACTGCTGCATACCATACTATGTGGGTGGTTGTCAACATTAGGTCCCTTTTTGGGTTTCTAATATAGTACGGCACCTAATATTCAGGGTACCGCAAAAGGGACCATAATTTTGACAACTACTACCCATGTGCGTCTGCGAGTTTGGCGTTGGGATCCTTCAGGTTTGGGGGTGATCAGTAGTCGCACTAGGAAGGCCGAACCTGATGCTGGGAAGGCGTACGAGTTTAGGGCTTAGGGTTTAGGGTTTAGAGTTTAGGGTTTAGGCTTAGGGTTCGGGTTATGCAAAGTGCACAAAGGATAGAGCAACGAACGCTGCAGATCACCAATCCCTCAATCCTAACTCCTGAACCCACCCAAAGTCCCTGCGCACCTTGTACCTGTTGCAGTCCCGACTTGGTCCAAGCGGCGTGGCACTGGTCCTGCAGTGCACTCATGACTAGCTACAGCTCTTCTCAAAGTATAGGGCTCAGGATTAAATCTGGTTTTGGGGTTGATTTCGCTTTAGGTGTGAGGGTTTGGGGGCTCAGGGTTCAGGTGTTAGGCTCCAGTCAGGGTTTATGCTAGGTTTAAGGGCCAGTTCAGGGTGTAGGGTTCAGGGCTCATGACTTCTGGCAAAAGGCAATATCAAGTGCTGCTGCATGTGCAGTATTGTCCGACACTCATGCACTGGCAAGGGGTGTGGCCAACAAGAACGAGCAGTATGCTATTATGCAGTCGCGCAAAGTGTCAGTCGACCCATAGAAGTTAAGACTAAGAGAGTTTTACTGGTACATAGATTGCTATACCCTGCCGATCCCAATACCCTCATATTAGGGTTTCAGGTGCAAACCTTTCAGGGCATGGAATTGGGGACCTCCTTCCCTACTATTTGGAGACGTTGACCCTGTGGGGTACACGTACAACATCGGGGCCACTGCGCGAAGACTCAGGGAAGATTTTGCTTCGGGAATTTTTTCAAGCTGCTGCCGACCACATGTCGAAGGAGAGTCTGGATAATACTTAGAGTATCTGTAGGATGGGTATTCTAAACGCGCAAGGAAATAGCAAACTCTAAGAAACACGATGGGCAGTTTTTCAATCCCCAAGGCAGCTTGCAGCTTCTGGTACAGTTGCTAGTATTTATGGACAATGAGACGTGAGGCACGGTGTGCGATGTCATGGTACAACTAGAGTTGATCCTTACAAGCTGCGACTGCTTCGAGGCAGTGTAGCGTTATTGCCACCGATGTTATTGATATTCTTACTATCATGATTGCTTTTTATCCTTCATATGTTCACCGTTAATCCGGAGTTTTATCATTCTTGCGGCCGTTATTCTCATTACTACCAATAGGGTTTTGCGAGGGAAAACCAAACGATGGTTTACAATGCAGGCCCCAACCTCATGATCCCTCGTATATACATCAGCTTCAAGTATCACCTTAGCTCTTCAATTCGTAAGCCGCCGAAGGAGCTTGAACTTTCAGTTTTACCTGGAGGTTCAGGGGTAGTTATTAATGGGGTTATAAGGGGTTTAGGGTAGTTAGAAGTGGGGTTCCTTTAAAGCGATCTTTAGGGTTATAGAGATTAGGGTTTTAGGGTTTAGGGTAGTTATAAGTGGGGTTATAAGTCTCCCGAATTAGGTTGTAAGTATAGCTACCCTAGTTATAACCCTACTTATCACTACCCATGAACCTCCAAGTAATGGTTGTTGTACAAGCTCGCAGAAATCATCAGCGACTAAGATCAGCGATAGCAGCCGCCCGCAGGCAACCGGCGCAAGCTCCTCGTGATGTTGTCAATCTTCGACAACAGCCATCCGGTCACGTAGCTCTTCCTTGGCATTCACGGTCTCAAGGCGTTACGGTCCGGGGGTTTGCGGGAACATCTAATCAGGGTCTGTGTCTTTTTATGTTGGCTCTGTGATTTGAAAGTCAAGGCCGTTGAAGGATCTTCGGGGCTTATGCATAAGTCACATAAGGATTCGGTGTGTCTGGGGTCGGGGTTTCCCGACGCGGGGCGTTGACCCCGGAAGGAGGCTACAACAGGATCGATGGAGCGTTCGGGAGTCTGAAGTGCTTCAAGGTTCGGGTTTATGGAGTGTGCGGGCATAGAATACGTACGAAGCTGAGTGCTGGAAACTGTAAGTGACTAAGGTCCTGTAAATTCTAATTCCCTAAATAATACTGAATCCAAAAACTCCTACGCTTCAGACGTCATCGACTTCAGCAACGGCTCAACCTAAACCTAGAAACCCAAAATTAGACACAGGGAGTTCAGGGAGTTCGGGAAATCGGACTTGAAATTCGGGGCTTGGCGCGTTTCCCTAGTGTTTAGGGTTTAGGGTGGTCTCGTGCGTTCTGATTCTCTGGGCCCAAACCAAACCCTAAATCCCAGGCCCTAAACTGGAAATCCAAAAGCCCTATAAACCCTAAACAGCCAAGCCCCAGATCCAAAGCACCAAGCTACAGACCCGAAGCCCGAAACCTGAAATGCTTGGAGCCTAAACCGCCTCTGTGCGCTCTCAAAGTGGCCAACTGGCGGTCAACACGAGGAGGAAACCTGGGTTGCAGCAGCCGGCCCTTCACGTTGAGGCTCAAGGTTTACGGGTTTTGACTCCGGGTACTACGCACCCTAAACCCCTGAAGTCAAAACCTAAATCCTATCACCCCAAAACCCGAAACCCATGTCTTCAACATCCCCAAGTTTGGGCGTTGCAGGGCTTGGCAAAACCTGGAAAGTTGACTGCTCAAAGGCTTATATACCCCCCTAGCAGGTCCTTCCGTAAACTTTACGGATTTCAGTCCATCCCTAACTATAAACTGACAATGCAGTGTAAGGGGGAATCAACACCTGTACCGGATGCTGCAGCGTTGAGGGTGGTATGACACGTCAAAGATGACAGTTGGTGAGGTGAGCAATTCTATCTCTGTCTATCTCTGTCTCTTTCTGCTTCTAGGTCCCTGAACCCTAGGCCCGCAAGAAGCAATTGAAGTCTCTCTCTCTCTCTCTCTCCGTCATAGCCCTCCTGAGCTGCTCACTTGGTTCACACTTCCACGTCTACATCGTTTGGGCTCTCCCTGTTGCGGGGTATCGTCCTTAAGGCTGTGCCTCCTACGAGAGCGCGAGAGCCAAACTGCATGCTTCTGATTGGAGTCAAGTGTTGTGCGGAAGACCACCGAGGATGCAGGTTTAGGGTTTAAGGGTTTAGGGGTTTAGGGTTTAGGGGTTTAGGGTTTAGGAGCTTGCAGCTACTATCCTGATCGCCTGGCTCCAACCCATGCACGGCAGAACAGCTGGAACCTGGCCACTATTCTGTCTGGTCGTCTTAAGGGCTGTCGGAGAAGCGATCGTCCCTGAACATGTATTTACTCCGACCCCTATATCAGACATTCACATAAGCCTTTAACGTCCTAGGCACGAACCGCCGTAGAAGCGGGAGGACGCAAGCCGTGCCACGTCACCGAACTTCATCTTCTTGAGCACCTGGCTATGTCTGATGAGAGCCCCATGGCTGAAACCCTCCATGGAAGTTTCGTCATGATCGGATTTAAGCATTAGGGTTGATAGTAGTTCTCGTTCAGTTGTGATTGTTAGCACTGCTGCCTTTCACTACCTTCGACAGTCCTCTTACTGATTAACTTACATACGTTAGACATCGCCAGTACACTGCCTTTCACTAAGTACCTTCGACAGTCCTCTTACTTATTAACTTATGTTAAACATTGCCAGTGCACCTGCTAATGCCAGCAAACACGAAGCTTGGCTTGGGATGGAAACTTGCTGGGAAGACCTGGCCTGCAGCAAGATTACCTGCACCTCAACTTCTGAATCCTAGGATCGTGTCTGGACCCTAAATCCTGACCCACGGATGAAACCCCTGATTCTGGAGTGTAGGGTACGGTATCTACCCTAAAGGGCCTAGGAAAAAGTGATCTTTCTCCTACCGCGACATCTTCCTTCACATGTTGTCATCTCCAGGTGCACTATAAGGCAGGAATCTTCTTCGGATCTTCGGACTTTGGGGTTCGAAGGCCTGCTGGGGTTTCAGGGATGGGTTTGCTTAGAGTTTAGGGGTCCGGTTTAGGGTTCAGGGTTTAGGGTTTAGGGGTTTAGGGTTTAGGGTTTAGGGCTCTCAGCACCTTGTCCAGCGCATGCGATCTCTGTCTCAATGTTGAAAAGTTCACCTTATGTTGCAGGGCTCTGGGAGCATACTACTCTCCATGCTTTCGCCACGGGACTGCTGTGATATGTAAGTCTGGAGCTGATCTCCCCCACAAAGGATGCTCCAGCTGTTGCGAGGCGTCAGTATACTGTTTCAAGGCACCAGGGCACGAAAGGGAGAAGCTCAGTAAGAGAGGAACGCAGGACACAGACCCTGATGAATTCGACTGCAGCGGGTTTCAGGCTCGCAGGGTTCGGGCTTCCACTTGGGGGTTTTGGGGTTCACAGGTTCGGCCTCTTTCAAGGAGACGAGGCATGCAAAAGCCCTCAGCCCCACAACGTCTACTCGCCCCTGGCAAAGCATAACTCACCCTTCCAAAACCGAAGAGAAAAGAAAACTGGTACCCGCTAGAAGAACCTATAGTACCCTTTAAGGGGGCCCTGTTGTAGGAAACCCCTTAAAACAATATACACTGTATTATACAGGCTGGGAAGCCGATGGGCCCAAGGTCGAAAAATTCCCTAAACCCTAAACCCTAAACCCTAAACCCCAAGCCCTGAAACTCCGAAAGTCTTTACACCGACGAGAACTTAAACCTGTCAACCCGAAGGCCCTAAGGTATGCCTGTAGCCGGAAAGATCTACCTTTTTAGAGTCCCTTATGATGGTTTCTATATATATATATATATAGATATATATATATAGAGAGAGAGAGAGAGAGAGAGAGAGAGAGTTCCTTAACAAAGTATGTCTTTTCGGCTACAGGTGGAGCTTCCAGGTCAAGTGAACCCTACCCTGAGCCGCCAGGCCACACCGACACTGAGGCTTTGGAGCTCGCGGTGGAAGGACCTTCCCACTCTTCCAACGAGAAACAAAACAACACATAAAAGGTACCCCTTAGGTACTGCCCCCATACAGTAAGAGTCTATAATAGAGCTACTATTAAGGCCCTAATATATCTATATTATGAATATTATTCAACTATTTCTGAGTCGGGGCCGTACCCAAGGTACCCCCTATACTCTCCTTATAGTCTACATTGAGGGTTGGCTTTCTCTCCCAGAACGGACCCCGCCCAAAAAAGTAGTAATCGTCGAATTTGCCGAGGAGAGGAGGGCCTCGGAAGGATCTAAACCCTAAACCTCCCTCAAACAGATTCCTAATAACCCTACATTCTACTATATGGGAGTTTCCGAAAATGGGGAGGACTCTAATATAGCACCCTGAATAGTAGGATCCTTATTACAAGGACCCCGAATAAGGTACTCCTAAGTTTCGGAAACTCCCAATATGGGCACCCTAAACCCCGCCAAAAGAGAGCAGTAAGGGAAGGACGAGATGATCGGCGCGGTGTCGCCTGCCTGGGCCATTTCGTCGGCCTTGGCCTGAACCAAAGGTAGGACAGCTTGGAAGCTTCGGATTTCAGGGGAAGTTTAGGGTTTAGGCGTGAGGGTTGGGGCTTAGGGTCTCGTAGGGGTATCTCGGGCAGGAATTTGGGCCTTGGCTCCTGGTCTAGCATCCAGGGCGCCCGGATTCGTCATGGTATGTTATGTCCGGAGTCTCCTTGAGAATAAGGCTGCTGCTTCTCTTGGCTTGTCTTGAAAGGCTTGTCACGGGTGTTCAATCAGGATTTATCGGGTGCGTGCAGTCCGCAGGGGTGCAACCCGCACCATTTGCGCAGCAAACATTGCATTTGACTGATGTCCCTTCGCTCGTCTGCTACCCTGATGAGACAGTATTTCGCAGCTACTATGGTATGCAGAATTTCGCGAGCTGGTGGTGTGGTGGCGTGATGGTGTCAGCTGTCAAAGTTCCGACACGGGCTGCTGCTTGACGATGCCTTTCTGCTGCTGTTGATGATGGTTTTGGTGATGTCACTTACACTGACAAGATCCATAGAATGCTCGTGGCAAAGCCGGCCTCGAGGTGTGGAAGCAGTGTCACGAGAATCTCGGGCCTGCTGAACTCCTCCCAGTGAATCGGAGCTTTGAGTTGAGAAAAGGAGTGCTGCTTGGACTGTTTCAGGGGAGATCCCTCTAGCGTGAATAAAGATTACGGTTGAGGCTAGACTTGGCAACTTTGCTCAGGATACCGGCAGCTTACGGCAAAGGCACGGTGGAGCATCTCGCCCTTTTTCTTTAGCGCCAAGTTTAGGGCTACTGCTAGAAGGCGGATCACAACGGTCACCCCACATACACACACACACGCACAAACACAAAATTGACGTCCTAAGGCCCTGAACCTGAACTTAGCAAACTCGATCCTGAGGATCCCCCCAAAAAAGCCGAAAGGCCGCGGATACTACACACTTATACATATTCGGGACTACAAGGGTTATTAGCATGATTACCAATAGTATGGCGACGATACTCTACATATTATATGGGGACTACACGGGAGATTTTTGGCATTCGAACCAGCCTTATACCTGTTGGACTATACTGATCTTGAGGACGACGAGGGGATATCAGCAGAATGACCAATGGCATACCGACATCTAACTGGGTGGTTGTCAAAATTAAGGTCCCCTTTTTGGTCCTTATTATAATACGGCACCTAGTATTTAGGGCACCACAAAGGGACCATAATTTTGAAAACCACCCAACTACATTAACATCTACCCAAAGGCCCTATAGTAGTTCCTTTTTGGGATTACCCTATAGGATTCTATATATGAACCCCAAAAGGAACTACTTTGGGGCTTTTGGGTAACTACATTAACTACCTACGGATACGGCAAAAGAGCTGTGGTCCGATCTCTGTTTGTCGGACCGCTCGGCAGTGCGACGCTGACATGGCCAACGGGTTTAGGGGTTCAGAACACCTTAACCCAAAGAACCTACCTTCTCGAAGAACCTGCCTTTTAAAGGTCTATGTCAGAAAACCGTAATCAGGAACACCAGCAGGGTAAGTGGTATAGGGTGCAGGTAGGTGTAGTTAACAAACCCAGCGTAGCCTTGTATATTCCTTTATCGATATCTTCCTTCGCTGTGGAAGCTCCAGGAACTTTACGACTGTGTGATGTAGAGTTTGTCCAGTAGTGCTTATACTACTTGTCGGGTGTTATGGGGAACTAGAGGTTAACCTTTTTGGATATATAGGGATTATATAGGGACTATACTGGCCCAAAAAGGATAAAGGTTACCTACTCTACTACTAAGTTATGGTGCAAAGGCCCCTCTCAAAGATGGAACCTAACTGACATGTCATACTTGTGGTGCATATGCAAGTGTCGGGTATCGCCCATGCAACACCGGGCCCTGATTTCGACCGTTTCACGGATTCAGCCTAGCCCAAGACACAGCTTCCCCAAGGAGGTCATTCCACAAACAGGGGCCGACATTTTAGACCAGAGCTTTCTTATGGCTCAACCCAGAGGCTCCATAGTAATTCCTTTTTGGGGTTCATATATAAAATCCTATAAGGTATTCCCAAACAGGAACTACTATGGAGCCTATATGGGACGGGTAGGAGCTTCAGTTCCTGGTTCGAGTTCAGGGCTGGAGAACATGTTGCGGGCCGAGGTTCTGGCTTTACACCAATACCCAGCTAAACCCTGATATCGTACTAACACACTACACCCTCGGGTGCTTCGAACTTACTTTCATTCTAGGGCTGCATTCGGGATCTGGTCGGCACAACAAAATGAAGATTGTCCGCAACCCCAAAAACTTGTCAATTCTGACATAACAGAGCCGCCCAGAATCAAACGCATAATCTTGCAGAGCCATGCTTTTGTGAGTGATCGGAACAAGGGGACGACGGACATCTCGCTGTGCAGACACCTCTAACTTTCATGTACTATAACGTAATAAACAATAGCATACTATAGTGTAGAATGGTTGCATTAAAATAGAGAGACATAATTATATCAAGAATGCCATGTAATGTGCATCTCCCTAAACCCAACTAAACCCTAAATCCTGAGCCGGTTACTTTTTATGCTTGGGCTGAACCTGCGCTTCAAAAGAGCCGGAGCCATGTCAGTATACCAGAAGGAGCCCTTAAAAGGCAGCTCTAAAGAACCCTAAACCCCGAACCTCATAAATTCCCTTATAAGGAACCCTTAAAGAAGCCCTAAACGGAGCCCAAGATTTGTTGCAAGCAAGCTCCAAGTACAAGGATGGCAAAAACCACACAGCAGGTTTTTTGGAGTCCCAGGAAGGCCTACTTGTCGGATATCATGGGGAACTAAAGGATAACCTTTTTGGTTATATAGGGTTGCTATAGGGACTGTACTACCCAAAAAAAGAAGATTAAAGGTTTTCTACTCTGCTACTAGGAAGGAGTTTGGGGAATGTACCTTTTCCACAGCATGCCCCATGCGCCTGCAATACGAAGCGCTGCTTCTTGTTCAGGGACGGCGGACGTGGCTCATGGTCGAGGTGACAATAATCACCTGGGCTGAGAGTAGCCCTAAACCGCAGTTGGACGCTGAACCCGTGGCCCTACATAATCAGCCGGGCTTTTGGACTCTGCAACGCGGTCCAGTTGTGATGATGAGGCCTGAATGATTAGAACAGAGATTCAGGGTAAACTGTGGCAACAATTGCTTTGCGATGGCGGTTCTAAAAACATAACATCCTGACAAGCACTATTCAGTCTTGTATTTTCGACCCTCGGGCCTCAACGCGAAAACCCTCAACACCAAGCTTCAAAGGCTTGGGCTCCTGGTCTCATATCTTACTTGTCCAGTATTCTGGAAGATCGAAAAGTTAACCTTTGGGATTGCATAGGGGTTACAATACACAAACATGGGTTATCTAATACTAAGATATGGGACTTTCCAAAAAAATGAGGGGCACCTGCTTTTGGGGTCCTTTTTATAAGGATCCTACGAGTTGTGGAGTAAATAGGGTCCCCTGTTTTCGGAAACTCCCATTTGCTGGTTTCGAGTTGCAGGCTCCAACAGTTCAGGGGGCTCACGCCTGCGCCCCAAAGCATCGTGGACTCCACGAATACCCAACGAGCTCCGCAGAGGGGATCTAGGGTTTAGGGTTTAGGGGTTTAAGGTTTCGGGGTTTAGGGTTTACGGGTTTGTACGTAGGACCTTTAGGGTCTATTTGACGTATGGCTTTGCTTTGTTTATCAATGCTATATCAATTCAGGCTTTTCAGATTTTAAGGATTTTAAAGATTTCAGATGCTTTTAAAATCTTTAATTTTTGAAAACCAAGCTTTTCAGATTTTAAAGATTTTAAAGATTTTAAAGGCTTTTAAAATCTTTAAAATCTTTAATTTTTGAAAACCAAGCTTTTCAGATTTTAAAGATTTTAAAGATTTTAAAGATTTTTAAAATTTTAAATAGGTGTCGGTGGCCTGGAGCCCAGACCTAACGATTTAAAATTTTAAAAATCTTTAAAATCTTTAAAATCTTTAATTTTTGAAAACCAAGCTTTTCAGATTTCAAGATTTTAAAGATTTTAAAGGCTTTTAATATCTTTAAAATCTTTAATTTTTGAAAACCAAGCTTTTCAGATTTTAAAGATTTTAAAGATTTTAAAGATTTTTAAAATTTTAAATAGGTGTCGGTGGCCTGGAGCCCAGACCTAACGATTAAAAATTTTAAAAATCTTTAAAATCTTTAATTTTTGAAAACCAAGCTTTTCAGATTTTAAAGATTTTAAAGATTTTAAAGGCTTTTAATATTTTTGAAAACCAAGCTTTTCAGATTTTAAAGATTTTAAAGATTTTTAAAATTTTAAATGGGTGTCGGTGGCCTGGAGCCCAGACCTAACGATTTAAAATTTTAAAAATCTTTAATTTTTGAAAACCAAGCTTTTCAGATTTTTCAGATTTTAAAGATTTTAAAGGCTTTTAATATCTTTAAAATCTTTAATTTTTGAAAACCAAGCTTTTCAGATTTTAAAGATTTTAAAGATTTTAAAGATTTTTAAAATTTTAAATAGGTGTCGGTGGCCTGGAGCCCAGACCTAACGATTAAAAATTTTAAAAATCTTTAAAATCTTTAATTTTTGAAAACCAAGCTTTTCAGATTTTAAAGATTTTAAAGATTTTAAAGGCTTTTAATATCTTTAAAATCTTTAATTTTTGAAAACCAAGCTTTTCAGATTTTAAAGATTTTAAAGATTTTAAAGATTTTTAAAATTTTAAATGGGTGTCGGTGGCCTGGAGCCCAGACCTAACGATTTAAAATTTTAAAAATCTTTAAAATCTTTAATTTTTGAAAACCAAGCTTTTCAGATTTTAAAGATTTTAAAGATTTTAAAGATTTTAAAGGCTTTTAATATCTTTAAAATCTTTAATTGTTGAAAACCAAGCTTTTCAGATTTTAAAGATTTTAAAGATTTTAAAGATTTTTAAAATTTTAAATAGGTGTCGGTGGCCTGGAGCCCAGACCTAACGATTTAAAATTTTAAAAATCTTTAAAATCTTTAAAATCTTTAATTTTTGAAAACCAAGCTTTTCAGATTTTAAAGATTTTAAAGATTTTAAAGATTTTTAAAATTTTAAATAGGTGTCGGTGGCCTGGAGCCCAGACCTAACGATTTAAAATTTTAAAAATCTTTAAAATCTTTAATTTTTGAAAACCAAGCTTTTCAGATTTTAAAGATTTTAAAGATTTTAAAGGCTTTTAAAATCTTTAAAATCTTTAAAATTTGAAAAACCCAAGCTTTTCAGATTTTAAAGATTTTAAAGATTTTTAAAATTTTAAATAGGTGTCGGTGGCCTGGAGCCCAGACCTAACGATTTAAAATTTTAAAAATCTTTAAAATCTTTAAAATCTTTAATTTTTGAAAACCAAGCTTTTCACATTTTAAAGATTTTAAAGATTTTAAAGATTTTAAAGGCTTTTAAAATCTTTAATTTTTGAAAACCAAGCTTTTCAGATTTTAAAGATTTTAAAGATTTTAAAGGCTTTTAAAATCTTTAAAATCTTTAATTTTTGAAAACCAAGCTTTTCAGATTTTAAAGATTTTAAAGATTTTAAAGATTTTTAAAATTTTAAATAGGTGTCGGTGGCCTGGAGCCCAGACCCCAGACCTAACGATTTAAAATTTTAAAAATCTCTAAAATCTTTAAAATCTTTAATTTTTGAAAACCAAGCTTTTCACATTTTAAAGATTTTAAAGAGTTTAAAGGCTTTTAAAATCTTTAATTTTTGAAAACCAAGCTTTTCAGATTTTAAAGATTTTAAAGATTTTAAAGATTTTTAAAAATTTAAATAGGTGTCGGTGGCTTCCACCCAGCCCCCAGCCTCTAGCTCCAGCCCCCTGACCCAGCCAGCTCCCAGCCCAGCCCCAGCGCCCGCCCCCCAGCCTCCACTGCCCCAGCCGCCCGCCCGCCAGCTCTCCCTCCCCGCCCTCTACCCCCAGCCCAGCCCCAGCCGCCCGCCCTGCCCCTGCTCCCTGCCCCCTGCCTTTGCCCCCTCTCCCGCTTCCCCAGTCCCAGCCGCCCGCCCTCACCGGCCCCCTCCTCCCGCCCAGTTCCCCAGCCCCAGCCTGCACCAAAATAAGGAACTCAGAGCCTCAACCACCAGCTTTGCTAAGACTCCCACCCCACACCAGCCCCAACCCTCTTTTCCAGAACTCCAGAACAAGGCCCAGCCCGCCCGAAGCCGCCACCAAGAAAGAGCCGCCCCAGCCGAATCCGAAAAACGCTAAGTTGAAGAGCAGAGGTTTAGCAACTTTGCGTGACAAAATTTGGTGCGATCGGGCTGCGACCTTGTCAACGTGCTGTAAATACCACACTAAACCCGAGCAAAGGTTTAGCAACTTGTGTGACAAAATTTGGTGCGATCGGGCTGCGACCTTGTCAAAGTGCTGTAAATACCACACTAAAACCGAGCACGGGTTTAGCAGCTTTCCGTTGCAAAACAAGGGCTAGGGATTTCACACATGCGCTGGTAAAATCTGGCGGAAGTGATCCGTGATCGAGCAGAAGGCCTGTAAATACCGCGTTAAAACAAGGGCTTGGGATTTCACACATCCGCTGGTAAAATCTGGCGGAAGTGATCGGTGATCGAGCAGAAAGCCTGTAAATACCGCGTCAAAACAAGGGCTCGGGATTTCACACATCCGCTGGCAAAATCTGACGAAAGTGATGGGTGATCGCGCAGAAAGCTTGTAAATACCGCGTTAAAACCAAGGCATGTGTCATGTTTCTTTCTTTAAGGCGGAAAAGATGACACATTTCCGGCCTGAAATGTGTCATGCTTCTTTCTGTAAGGCGGAAAAGATGACACATTTCCGGACTGAAATGTGTCATGCTTCTTTCTGTAAGGCGGAAAAGATGACACATTTCCGGCCTGAAATGTGTCATGCTTCTTTCTGTAAGGCGGAAAAGATGACACATTTCCGGCCTGAAATGTGTCATGTTTCTTTCTGTAAGGCGGAAAAGATGACACATTTCCGGCCTGAAATGTGTCATGTTTCTTTCTGTAAGGCGGAAAAGATGACACATTTCCGGCCTGAAATGTGTCATGCTTCTTTCTGTAAGGCGGAAAAGATGACACATTTCCGGCAGGTCACTTCCGCCAGCTTTTGCCAGCAGATGTGCGAAATCCCTAGCCCTTGTTATAGCGCGATATTTACATGCTTTCTGCTCGGTCGTGGCTCGGGCAGGGAAGGCTGGGCGTGCGGAAGCAGGCAGCCGTGCCCACCCACCCCGTCCCATCCCACCACACACCTCACTCCACCCCTCCCTCTTTATCATCCACCTCATCATCTTCACTATCTTCCTCCTCCTCCTCCCTCGTCCTCCTCCCATACCCCTCCCTCCCTCTCCCTATCCCTCCCACTACCCCCTCCCCTCACCTTCCTCACTCTCCCCCACCTCCACTCCCTCTACCTACCTCTCCTCTTCCCCTTTCTCTCTCCTGGAATCTCCACCCTCCCCCACCCTCCCTTCTCTCCTCCTTAAATATCCCCCTAAGGTTTTGTGAAAACTCAGATCCCAAAACTAGGGGTGTCCCCCTAAAGGTTTTCATGACAAGTAAGTGCAAAATTCACAAATCGCAAGGGGTGTCTCCCCAATATTTTGTAAGAACTCTGATCCAAAAATCACAGATCGCAAGGGGTGTCCCCCTTAAGGTTTTGTGAAAATTCAAATCCCAAAACCACAGATCTTAAGGGGTGTCCCCCTAAAGGTTTTCATGACAAGTAAGTTCGAAATTCACAAATCGCAAGGGGTGTCCTCCTAAGGTACTGTAAGATCTCAGAAACTTCAACCACAGATCGCAAGGGGTGTGCCCCTCTCAGGTTTTGTAAGAACTCAGATCCAAAAATCACACATCGCAAGGAGCGTCCCCCTAAAGGCGTTTGTAAATGATCCACCCTGTCCCTCTCACTTGCCTCCTACCTCCCCCACTCCTAACTCATTCCTTCCCTTCCCATCTCATGTCTCCCCACCTCCCATCACTTTTTCTCCCATCCACTCATCTTCTTATCATCTTCTTATCACCTTCATCACTTTTTAGTTTGTCTTATGGGGTCTATAGAGCCCATATAGAAAAGCTTCATAGACATATAAACCTTACAGATCCTCGAGATAAAGAACTTGTAGGAACCGCTTATTTTTCCACAAATGGAATCCTTTATAAAAAATATCTTTGAAAGATCGATTATATGGAGCCCTCATACACAGTCTTTATATACTCCTTATAGAAATCTGTAGATCCTCTGTACAGATCCCCGATATGGAACCCTTTGTAGAAAACCCTCCGACTATACAATCCAAAGAACGCACCCACCCTCCACTCCCTCTGCCTCTCCACCCATCTCCCCACTCCCTCCTCTTCCCCTCCCTTTGTCCACCCGCCCTCCCCTAATCCGCGCTTCTTCATTCACCCGTAACCCTTCCTGATTGCCATCTCACTCTGCTCCCCTTTCCCTCTGCACCTACCTGCCTTCACCTCCCTCTTCCCACCCCTCTCCCCACCTTTTCCTTGCGCTGCCTCTCCCTCCTCTCTCCACCCACCCTCTTCTCCCTGTTTCTCTCCACCTCCGCCCGGAGCTGGCCCTGCCTCAAAGCAAGCCTGGCGTGCTGGCCGCGGATCTCAGCAGGCCCCTGCCCACCCTCGAGAGCCCACCAGGCTCAGCAGGCCAGGCCGCAGGCAAGCTGCGAGCTGGCCGCCTTCGGCAAGCTGTCTAACATTGTTTCTTATCCACTTTCACCTATTCCCTCGCTTCAGTCCATGCCCTGTCACTCCTTTCCAGACCCTTCTGATATGAGAAAAATGAGAGGAGGAGGTCAGAGGGACGAAGAACAGCTCTCTCCATTACTTTATCTCATCTGCTTTGACCCTTCCCTTTCCTGGCTCCATGCATGCCCTCGCGAAGAGAAGAATAAGAGAGACAAGAGGAAGAGCAGAGAAGAAATTGGTTTCCCCTCTTTCATTACGTAGCATTTCTTTTGGCCACCCCCTCCACACTTCTCGTATCTTCCTCTCTCTTCTTCCTCTGCTGGGCTTGAAGCTCTTGCTCGCCCTCTCCGCAACTCTCTTCTTTCTGTCGAGCGGACGAGCGGTGGGAGAGGAAGGGCACAAGGTGAGTGAAGACGAGAACACTTCTTCCTTGTCTTCCTCCACAACCTCTTCCTGGTTTTTTACCAATGAGACGGTGAGATAGGACAAGCAAGGCACTTTCGACTGCTTTCTGCATCGCTTCCCCTCCCCCTTTCTCTCACTCTCTGCCTCTGTTTTTGCTGGTCTTTCTCTCTTACTTTCTCTCTTTGTTTCTGTGTTTGTTTCCTTATGGCTCTCGTTCTTCTTCTGCCCTTCTCGGATTGTCTCTCCGCTTCTGTTGTCTTTTCTCTTACTCCCTTGTCTTCTTCCTTGTGAAATGTCCTTCTTCGACGGGAGGCAGGAAAGGCAGGAGGAGAAGGAATAGGGGGCAAGCGATTCTTTCCAAGCGAACATAATAGGCGGAGAGAAGCGGAAAAGGGAATGTGCAGAAGTAGACGGGAAGGGAGGGAGAGAGAAAGAGGGATCTGGAGAGAACAATGAAAAGGAGGATGGATGAGGTGATGAGAAAGAGTGCCCTTTGCATGCCCTGAACTCCCCGTTCCTTTCATTTCTCCTTCCTTATGAAGATGAATAGGGTAAGAGAAGAGGAAGAAGGCGAAGGGCAAGGAAGTAAGAGAGGCGAGCGAAGGAGGAATTCTCTTTTCTTCTGCGAACCGTCTTCCCGCATCTCACCGCTTCCTTTCTGTTGTCTGCTCTTCTTTCCTGATGTCTTCGCAGAGCCTTTCCTCCTTCTTATCCTTTTCTTTCCTCTGGTCACCCAAAGAGGAAACGATGAGGAGACGCGAACTGATTCTCCTTGCTCCTTCTTACCACACTCTGCTTCTCTACATCCCCCTGCTTTCTTTATACTCGGTTTGGTGTTCATGTCCTCGGGAGGCCCCCTTAGGGAGGAAGTTGGTGGCTTCCAGAAAGTTGTGGAAGTGCCTGAAGGCGCCTACAAGCCTCCTCGAAGCCCTCGCGAGGCCCGGAGTCCTTTGAGATACGGCAACACTGGTACTCTCTCGCTTCCTCTTCTGTGTCCTTCTTCCTAGTCTTCCTCGTTTCCCTTTCTTTCGCGCTCGACTTCCCCCACTCTCTGTCTATGACTTTCTCTTATCCACTTTCACCTATTGCCTCGCTTCAGTCCATGCCCTAGCCTTCACTCCTTTCCAACCCCGTCTGACATGAGCAAGCATCAGGAGAATGAGAGGAGGAGGTGAGAGGGACGAAGAACAGCTCTCTCCGCTACTTTCTCTCATCCGCTTTGACCCCTTCCTTTTCCTAGCTCCATGCGTGCCCTTTGCTAAGAGAAAAATAAGAGAGAAAAGAGGAAGAACAGAGGAGACAGGGGCTTCCGCCCTTTCATTACGTAGCTTTGGCTTACGCTTCTTTCTTGTGAATTGTCCTTCTTCGTTCTGAGTGATAGAGGGAGAAGGACGGGAGGCAGGAAAGGCAGGAGGAGAAGGAATAGGGCAAGCGATTTTATCAAAGCGAACATAATAGGCGGAGAGAAGCGGAAAAGGGAATGTGCAGAAGTAGACGGGAAGGGAGGGAGAGAGAAAGAGGGATCTGGAGAGAACAATGAAAAGGAGGATGGATGAGGTGATGCGAAAGAGTGCCCTTTGCATGCCCTGAACTCTCCGTTTCCTTCATTTCTCCTTCCTTACGAAGATGAATAGGGTAAGAGAAGAGGAAGAAGGCGAAGGGCAAGGAAGTAAGAGAGGCGAGCGAAGGAGGAATTCTCCTTTCTTCTCCGAACCGTCTTCCCGCATCTTACCGCTTCCTTTCTGTTGTCTGCTCTTCTTTCCTGATGTCTTCGCAGAGAGTTTCCTCCTCATCCTTTTCTTTCCTCTGGTCATTCAAAAAGGAAACGAGGAGGAGACGCGAACTGATTCTCCTTGCTCCTTCTTACCACACTCTGCTTCTCTACATCCCCCTGCTTTCTTTATACTCGGTTTGGTGTTCATGTCCTCGGGAGGCTCCCTTAGGGAGGAAGTTGGTGGCCTCCAGAAAGTTGTGGAAGTGCCTGAAGGCGCCTACAAGCCTCCTCAAAGCCCTCGCGAGGCACGGAGTCCTTTGAGATACGGCAACACTGGTACTCTCTCGCTTCCTCTTCTGTGTCCTTCTTCCTAGTCTTCCTCGTTTCTCTTTCTTTCGCACTCGACTTCCCCCGACTTTCTCTTATCCACTTTCACCTATTGCCTCGCTTCAGTCCATGCCCTAGCCTTCACTCCTTTCCAGACCCTTCTGACATGAGTAAGCATCAGAAGAATGAGAGGAGGAGGTGAGAGGGACGAAGAACAGCTCTCTCCGCTACTTTCTCTCATCCGCTTTGACCCCTCCCCTGTCCTAGCTCCATGCATGCCCTGCGCTAAGAGAAAAATAAGAGAGCAAAGAGGAAGAAGAGGAGAAAGGGGCTTCCGCCCTTTCAATACGTAGCTTTGGCTTACGCTTCTTCTGGCCACCCCTTGCCCCCTTCTCTTATCTTCCTCTCTCTTCTTCCTCTGCTGGGCTTGAAGCTCTCCCTCGCTCTCTCTGTATCTCTCTTCTTTCTGTCATTTCTCAATCTCGTCCTTTCCCTTGTCCACTTTCCTTCCTGGTTCCCACTTTTCCGCCAGACACGAAAATCAAAGAAAGGAGAGCGGGCGAGCGGTGGGAGAGGAAGGGCACAAGGTGAGTGAAGAGGAGAACACTTCTTCCTCGTCTCCCTCCACAAGCTCTTCCTGGTTTATCACCAATGAGACAGTGTGATAGGACAAGAACAAAGAATGAATAGACGTGGAGGTCAAGGCACTGTCGGTTGCTTTATGCATGGCCTCCTCTTTCAGTCTCTCTTTTTTGACTATCTTTCCCTCTTATTTTCTCTCTTTGTTTCTGTATTTCGTCCCTTATGGCTCTTTTCTTGGATTCTCTCTCCGTTTCTTTTGTCTGGTTTCTTACTCCCTTGTCTTTCTCCGTGTGAGTCTTCCTTCTTCCTTCTGAGTGATAAGGGGAGAAGGACGGGAGGCAGGGAAGGGAGGAGGAGAAGGAACGGGGCAAGCGATGGGACAAAGAGAGTGAGAGAAAGTTAAAGGTAAATATCAAAGCAAGCATATGTAATGTACTAGGCGAGAGAAGTGGAAAAGTAAATGTGCAGAAGTAGAGAGGAAAGGATGGAGGGAGAGAGAGAGAGAGCGAGAGAGAGAGAGAGAGAGAGAGAGAGAGAGAGAGAGAGAGAGAGAGAGAGAGAGAGAGAGAGAGAGAGAGAGAGAGAGAGAGAGAGCGAGCGAGGGGGAGATGGACAACACAACGAACACGAGGAAGGAGGAGATTATGAGGAACGTGTCACTTGCTCTCCCTTAGCTCTCCGTTCTTGTCGCTTCTCCTTCTAAGTGTGAAGAAGGATAGGAGCCGAGAAGAGAGGGCAAGGGCAAAGAAAGTCAAAGAGCCGAGTGAGGGAGGAATCCACCTTCCTTCTCCCAAACATCTTCCTCCATCTTATGTCTTCGCTTCTGTTTTCTATTCCTTCCAGCAAGGAACCAAGGAAAGAGGGGACAGAAGAGATGAGAGAGCGAGACACGGCAGAGAGGAAGACAGCGAGAGCGAGAAAAAGAGAGAGAGAGAGAGAGAGAGAGCGGCGGAAGAGAGACAACGCGAGAGGAAATGAAAAGAGGAACCACGTCGAGAGGAACTGACGTCGTCCCTTTGCCCCTCCCTCGTGTTACCCCTGTCATTGAAAGCAGAAGGCGAGAAGAAAAGAAACAGAAAAAGGATCAATCAAAGGAAGGAGAGAAGGAGAGATGAGAGAATGAAGAGTTCACTTCGTCCATCTTCATGCCTATTCCTCTGTCATGACCTCAATTTCTGTGTCTTCTTGACAAACGGCAGAGTGGATAGGCAGGAAGAGGAACGGGGGGTCATTTGTTCCTGACAAAAGGAAGAGTGGATAGGCAGGAAGAGGAACGGGAATGAGAGAAAGAAACAGGACGAGAGATACACAAGACAGATTCTTGATGGTTCCCGGCGCGAGAGGGACGGGAGGACATTGTGATAGACCGTAAAACCAGCACGGAGAACGTCGCCTGGCATGTCCGAGTTGTGAGAGCGTAAAACCATCTAAATCCTCATAAACTCCAAACCTTAGATCTTCCATAGACCATAGTTAGGAGCTAAGACCTTAGACCCTTAAACTCCTGTCGAGACCTTTACACTGTACACGCTTCGGCCTCCCGATGTAACCGTCGTGCCAGACCTTGTCGTCGCCGTGCTGAACCCAGTCGTCGTCGTGCTAAACCGAGTCGTCGTCGTCCTTGTCGCCGTGGTGTTGTTGCAGAAAAAATACAAAGCCCAGCAGGATTGCCAAATAGACCCTAAAGGTCCATGCCACTTAGGGGTTTAGGGCTTAAGGGTTTAGGGGTTTAGGGGTTTAGGGATTGGGGGTTTGGGGGTTTGGGGGTTTAGGGTTTAGGGGTTTAGGGGTTTAGGGGTTTAGGGTTTAGGGGTTTAGGGATTGGGGGTTTGGGGGTTTAGGGTTTAGGGGTTTAGGGGTTTAGGGGTTTAGGGTTTAGGGGTTTAGGGCTTCTTGGTTTAAGGGTTTAGGGGTTTAGGGTTTAGGGTTTAGGGGTTTAGGGTTTAGGGGTTTAGGGTTTGGGGGTTTGGGGGTTTGGGGGTTTAGGGTTTAGGGGTTTAGGGGTTTAGGGTTTAGGGGTTTAGGGTTTGGGGGTTTGGGGGTTTAGGGTTTAGGGGTTTAGGGTTTAGGGGTTTAGGGTTTCGGGGTTTAAGGGTTTAGGGTTTAGGGGTTTAGGGTTTCGGGGTTTAGGGTTTAGCGGTTTAAGGGTTTAGGGGTTTAGGGTTTAGGGTTTAGGGGTTTAGGGGTTTAGGGGTTTAGGGTTTAGGGTTTAGGGGTTTAGGGGTTTAGGGGTTTAGGGTTTAAGGGTTTAGGGTTTAGGGGTTTAGGGTTTGGGGGTTTGGGGGTTTAGGGTTAAGGGTTTAGGGGTTTAGGGTTTAGGGGTTTAGGGTTTCGGGGTTTAAGGGTTTAGGGTTTAGGGGTTTAGGGTTTAGGGGTTTAGGGTTTAGGGGTTTAGGGTTTAGGGGTTTGGGAGTTTAGGGTTTAGGGGTTTAGGGGTTTAGGGTTTAGGGGGTTCTAAGGGCCGTTTTGAGAACCTTAGACCCGAATTTCAAGAACGGCTGAATCATCTGTTTAAACCCCCAACGCAACCCGAGCATTGGTCCGGAGGTGTGTGAAACTGCCCAACAACATGACAGCTCACAGCCCAAAAATCTAGAACCACCGCACAAGCAACACAGCTGTACCCAAAACATACCTCAACACCCTAAACTAAACCCTTTAGACCATACTTTAAATCTACCAGAACCTACCTTTTGTGTAGGTTGTTGTGAAAAGCTAAACATCAACCCAAAGAATGGAAAAGGGGTATATACCTTAATATCCGTAATATCCTGAATCCTACAGTGCCATGTTCCCATTTCCTGCCAGGTGACAGCGGGCCCCTGCTTGGCATTGCGCTGCTGCGAAGAAAAGGCACGGACGCCTACCTGAGTTGCATTTTCTTCTACGATTCTGGGCTTCGGGTTTAGGGTCTCGGCTGCGTCTTCTTTAAGGTTTTAGGGTTTTGGATTCAGGACCTCAGTTGCATCTTCTTTAACGTCGTAGGCTGTATAGGACCTTACTGCGTCTTCTCTATGGTTTAGAGCTGCTGTCCTTCAAGCTTAAAAGCGATACTTTGCTGGGAGAAGGGTGTAAGGCAGGCTTTCGGATTTGGGGTTTAGGGCAGGGTGGGTCCTTTAGGCCTGTGCCGTTTAGGGTTGGTGGGTTGAGGGTTTAAGCCTTAGGGGTTTAAGGTTTAGGGGCTTGCCTGTGCCATTTTTCATACTATCCAGCCACTGCATCTCAACTCCAATGCAGGAGTTGACCACCTTGCTGTTCATTTAATCTTATGCTCCTAAATCCTCGACTTCAACCCTAAACCCGATGTTTGTCTGATAATCAAAGGGCGACCCTTCCCCAGTTTGGAAGCCTGATCCGGGTGTTGGAAGCCTCATCGTCGAAAGGGCCTCGGGTATCGGGCCGAACTGGAGGATGCTCACAATACCCTCAGCTGCTGCCCGCCGGAGTTTGTGGCATCGAGCCGAACAAGGGTCTTTTAAGCTTTTCAGTGTGCAGGAAATGACCCCAACAACACATCCAGAACTTCGGAAACCCACCCGTGAAGAATGAAACTCACACAACCAGCATCAACTCTGACCACCCCCCTCCCCTCCAAAAATCATGCCATCGAGTTGCGAAGCCCCGCATATCTCTGGCACCTAGGGACCTAGGGTCTAACTGTTCCTAGCAGTACTCGTGGCCGACCCCAAAGCTCTAAGCTCTCTCATCATTGAAATCAACAGAAAACCTCGATATACCCCCCCAAAGCGCAGCCCTCAACCACTGAAATGCACCCCTCCCCGGGTGTAGGCTATCCAACACCTGGAAAACATGTCGCAGAGATATCAGCACCCATCACGGAACGATTATGCAACGGCAGCTAATTTCATGTCATCTGCTTTAATGCACACAAAAACCCTATCCCTCCAAGGACCTCATAGTTAGGGCCCTAGACCCCTTTAAGGACCCCATAATCAGGTCCCTGGAGGCATAGGGAAAAGGCTGAACAAAGACGACCGGTGAAGCAGCGATCCCTGCCTGCGAGACATGGATTAACCTCATCTCCACCCTGGGGCTCCAGTTACATAAATGCTGGGTTAATGGGAATATGAACAAATAAAAATACATATGTATATATGTATATGTATATGTATATGTATATGTATATGTATATGTATATGTATATGTATATGTATATGTATATGTGTATATATATATATATATATATATATACACACATACAGATACATATATGTGTATATACATATGTACATGTATATATACATATATATATATATATATACATGTATGTATGTATGTATGTATATATACATATGTATACGTATACATAAATATATCTATATGTATACATATACATAAATATATCTATATGTATATATATATATATACGGAAGTAACTAGGACCATGCTGCAGCCGTGTTGCAACAATAGGGATGACCCCGGCTTCCGTCGTTCGGCACGCAAGGACGCTCGTCGCTTGTGGTGGGTGCCGTGTCGGAAGGATCAGTCTGCACGACCAAATGGGAATGGCAGAGGGAGATTGAAGCTTTTGGATTTTAAGGTTTAGGATTCTTGCGTTGTTGCGATTTGATTCTTCGGGCTTAGATTCGGGTTTGCAGGGCGTGCAAGAGTTGGGTTCAGGGTTAAGGGGCTCAGGGTCCGTGGGGCTCAGGGTTCGGGAGGCTTTCGTGCTTGAAGCTGGCGGTCTCAAGGAGGTGGAGTTTACGGGTACGGTCCCGCTGGCCACCACGTCAAGTCTTGCCACAGGTACCCTGTAAAGCTATGTGTGGATACGTATGTGTATATGTATGTATACATATATATATATATGTTCATAGTTATATCAATATTTACATACATATTTACAGTTGTATTTATATACATACATACATATATATATATATATAGAGATAGAGAGAAAGATAGATAGATAGATAGGCCCAAGACATCGCAACACCTCAATACAGTGTCGACATGGATCGACTCAGGTTCATAAGGCATCCGACAATTTCTGAGAAGATCGTGCCGAACCTTCGTTCCACAGCCTGAAACTTAAGAACTCAACACTAAACGGTTAGGGCTTAGGGTTTAGGTTTCAAGGTTGAGGTTTTAACGCTAAACCCGAAACCCAAAGCCCGGAGCTTTGTTCCTTTGAGGATGTATGGTTGGTACACAAAGTGTCCCAGACATAGACACAATCTTAGGGTTGAGGCTTTCGGGATCAGCGCCTAAAACTGCAATTTTCCACTCCGAACATCTAACGTACACATTGAGCTCTACCACGCCTGGCCCGAATTCCAGGGGGGGCCCTGATCCCTGAACGTGCATCCCCACACCCCATAAACCCTCCGCTCTCGACATCGGGTGGGTGACAATCAGCCACCCCAAAAGCAATTCAAAATTTCCAAAATTCTCGCCCCTAACGTTCCTGATTTTCAAAAATTTCCAAAATGTTTAACATTTCCAGAAAAAATCTGGTTGGCGTGCCGGGCCCCGATGCCTCTTTGTCGCTGCTTGGCCAGCGCTAGCAACTCGGCGTCCTCTTTGGGAAGGCTGGCTTGAACAGCATGCTGCAGCATGCCATCGCGGAACCGTGCCAGCCAGAAAAGCAAATGGCAGTGAACGGCACCTCTGCCTTTGCCGTAAGCGTGTTGTAGCCCGCCTTTTTGGAATTCGAAGTGGCCTACGTACACCACAACATTGTTGCTGCCTTGTCAAGAACAAGTGCGGAGAGCTAACTTGCCGCGTGATGTCTTGGAGGTACGCATGTTGGCGCCGCCAATAATGCGGCGACCATTGGCGGTGCCGGTGCAGCAAGTCCAAGGCTGCCGGCGCCGAAGAGAAGAGCCCAACAAGGTGCGCAGCACGTGGCGGTCCCATTGAAACTGAAGGAGGTCACCGGGATGTAGGAGACATCCAACACTCCCTTGCACTCCTTCTCGGCTCACTGAGCGCATGCCGGGGTCCTGCTGAAGCCCTCGGTGCCCATTCGCACAATGACTCCAGAATAATCTCAACTAATTTCCTTAACCCTTTGCGCCGAACCAGAACCACAGGGTTTAGATCAACAAGGCTTATATGAAAGGAACCCAAAATCTTATTTTTGTATGTGGTTGGCTTTATTTGTGTTTAAAAGTGTTTTCTTGCATTTAAAAGTGGTGTTTTGTATTTAAAAGTTTTTTAAATATGTTTTTTGTGTTTTACAGTTGTTAAATTTTTTTAATTTTATTTTTGGTGTAAAAAAATACATGTTTGTGAATTATGAGTTTTTGTTTCTGATTGAGTCAAATGGCTTCCTGTTGTTCTACCTGGTTTCCTGCAGCTGTACGTCTACAATTTTTTATTTGTTTTTGAAGTGCTTATTTCATCAATATAAATATTTTTGGTTGTGATTGAGTCAAATGATAAATGGCATCCTGCTGTTCAACCTGGCTTCCTGCTGTTCTACGTCTACAAATTTGTTTGTATTTGTTTTTAAAGTAGTTTATCAATTTAAGTTGGGGGTTGTGATCGAGTCTAAGGGTTTAGGGTTTCCTTGAAATGCCGACCTTCCCCACATGGATTCGAGCGGTGCAGTGGTGTGTCGTACAGTAGTAGTACAAGTAATAGCACAGTAGTAATGCAGTAGTACAAGAGTAGTACCATATTTAGTAGTACAGTAGCAGTGCAATAGCAATACAGAAGTACAGTAGTAAGAGGGTAGTAGTAAAGTGGTAGTACAGTAGGGGTACATTACAAGGGTGTGGGAGTACCTGGAGCTGTTTAGCAGGGTGTGGGCACGACCAAAGTCCAAACCACGATCACTCCAAGATACCAACACTAAAACCTTTTATGTTGAGAACTTTTTCGTCCGGCCTACACTCCTGTACAGCAGTGCATTAGTATTGCAATAGTACAGTAGTAGGACAGTCGTAGAAGAGAAATACATAAAATCAGTCGGCCCAACAAAGAACGCACTAATCATTAATTAGGCCACCATTTTTTTGATACAGCCCGAATAAGCACGGGAAACACGCATCAACTAGGCACACCGGACCAGAAGGACCCCCACATTAACCTGTATTAGTGGTGTGATGCTATTAGTCAATTTCAGTATTCGCATGCGTTTGGCATGTTGCTACTTGTTTGTGTTTGCTTGGTGACTGTTTTGTGCAAGTCTGTTGTTGTGTGTCTTGGCTCAAAACTTCTTCACAAAAAAGCGAATCACAACGTCGCCTCCTGCTTGGAAGCAAAACAAGATATAGAAAACCTGGCTCAGTCTGGTCAAGTTTGTTTCGGTAATGTTTTTTTCAAAAAAGGAGAGCCCAAATTTAGGAAAAGGGAAAAGCAATCCACACTGGGGTGATTGAGCCGGGGACCGGCCATCCGCCCCCAGCCCAGCCCAATTCCAAGATGCCGCATCGTCAGCCCAGCCAGCCCACCCCCACCCCAGCCGACCCCCCCCCACCCGACCCACCCCCTACTTTCGGGGGACACCCATTGCGATTTGATGATTTTGGTTTGGGGACAGGCACCGGACACCCCTTGCGAGCTGCGAGTTTTTGGACAGCCGTAGGGGGAGCCCTTGCGGTTCATGATTTGGGAACCTATTTTTTAATACAACCTGCAGGGAGACACTCTTTGCGATCCGTGATTTTGGGATCCGCGATTCTTCAAAACCTAATCGGACACCCCTTGCGGGCCCCAGCCCCCAACCCCAGCCCACCACCGCATCTGTTGGCAAAATCTGGCGGAAGTGAGCCGCCACCGAGCAGAAAGCCTGTAAATACCGCGTTAAAAAACGGTCAGGGATCCCACACATCTGCGGGCAAAATCTGGCGGAAGTGATCCGCCACCGAGCAAAAAGCCTGTAAATACCGCATTAAACAAAGGGCCAGGGATTTCACACATCTGTTGGCAAAATCACTTCCGCGTGATTTTGCCAACAGATGTGTGAAATCCCTGGCCCTTTGTTTAATGCGGTATTTACAGGCTTTTTGCTCGGTGGCGGATCACTTCCGCCAGATTTTGCCCGCAGATGTGTGGGATCCCTGGCCGTTGTTTTAACGCGGTATTTACAGGCTTTCTGCTCGGTCGCGGCTCGCAGGGAAGGCTGAGCGTGGGCTGGGGGACTGGCGGGTGCCCTTCACTACACCCTCCCCCAACCCCTTTTCTCCCTGCCTTCACCCAGCCCGAACCGCCCCAACAGGCCCAACAGGCCCAACAGGCCCAACAGGCCCAGCAGGCCCAGCAGGCCCAGCAGCCCCAGCCCCAGCAGCATTTTATCATGAAGCCTTTTCCGGAAGATCGGCCCGGCAAAATCTTAGAAGACATTTGTGGCACTTGTGGCACGCCCCGGAAAAATCTTATTAAATCTTATTAAATCTTATTGAATCTTATTGAATCTTATTGAATCTTATTGAATCTTATTAAATCTTATTGAATCTTATTGAATCTTAGAAGACATTTGTACAATTGTGGCCTACCCCGAAAAAATCTTATTGAATCTTATTGCTCAGCCCTGTTGATCCAAACTTTGTGGTTTTGGCTTGTTGCGAATTTATAACTTTTTCCTTGGAAAATCTCAAATATTCGCCACCGTTTCGCGGGGGGCTCCCGCCCCCCGCACCCCCTGGATCGAGGGCTTGCCCCCCTCGAGCTCCCCCCCTTCCCCCCAAGCCCCCCACCGGGGGAAAGGGGGGGATACCCCCCCTTGAACCCCCCGTGGAAGCATATTTCTTGGATAGATAGATCGAGATTCCCTTTGCAAGGAGATTACATAAAATCTTGTCAGTGTTAGAAAGGAAAACAACCCAAATAAAATATTACTACATCTAACTATAAATCTCATTAAATCTTAATTCGTCTTCAAAAATTATGAAGTCCCGAGCCCGGTCCCCAGCCCTCGCCCTTGCGCCTTATCAGCCCACCTCCCAGGCCAGCCTCGCCCCCGCGCCAAACTCAAAGCCATGACCCTATAAGCACATATAGATACCAGATATGACAGCAAACAGCAAAACCTTTAAAGAGCAAAGTCAAAGCACCCACACAAAGCAAAGTTTACAGGGGCGCTCCCTGCTTGAGTCGATGAAACACACTACTGTGCTTGTACTGTGCTACTACTGTACTACCATTGCACCAATGTACTACTATGCTACTGTACTACTGTACTCTGTACTACACGCCACTGTACCGTACCAGGCCTCAAACTTGGTCGATCGTGGGGGTGGTTAGGTTGGAGGCAAAAGTCTTCAACATGAAAGGTTTGCAGTGTTATCGGGGCTTGTTTTCAAGTTTTTGGTGATCCCCAAGCCCCCCGATTGCGGCGTTCGCGCAGGTTTCAAACCGACCATGCGACCCCCCATTTCCCTTCTAACTTACCCAAAGCCATTCAGACCCTCAGCCAGCCGAACCCCGGTCCAGGGGGTCACGGACACCAGACTATTCAAACCAAGAACCTTTGGTCGAGGGGGGGTGGCTATTAAACGGCCGCCACATCACAGGTAGCAGAGATACAAGAAGAAGCTCGATGATGCACAGGTGAGTACATGTAATCGTCCAGTAGTAATGCATGTAATGGTACAGTAGTAATGCAGTAGTAGTACAGTAGTAACACGGTACGAGGTTTTTAAGTGTACTTGGAGCTGTTTAACGGTTTGGGGGGATCACCAAAGGCTGGAAACCAAAAGCCCCGATCACTCCAAGATACTACCAACACTGAAAACCTTTCATTTTGAAGACTTGTGCCTCCAACCTACACTCCCTTTCACAATCGACTATGTCTGAGGCCTGGTACGGTACAGTAGTAGTACAACAGGGTAGAGTAGTACAATAGTAGTACTGTAGTACGACAGTCGTACAGTAGTAGATACAGTGCAGTGTTTAGGGGTACTTGGAGCTGTCTAGCGAGGTTTGGGGACGACCAAAAGTCGAAGCCAAGACACGGTCACTCAACGAGAACTACCAAAACTGCAAACCTTTCACTCTGAAGACTTTTGCCTCCAACCTACACTCCCCTCCACAATCGACCACGTCTGAGGCCTGGTGCGGTGCAGTGGTGTGTCGTGCAGTAGTAGTACAAGTACTAGCACAGTAGTAGTACAGTAGTACAAAAGTAGTACCGTCGTAGTACAGTAGCGGTGCGATAGCAGTACAGAAGTATACTTGTAAGAGGGTAGTAGTAAAGTGGTAGTACAGTAGTATTAAAGTAGTTGTACAGTAGTGGTACAGTACGAGGGTGTGGGAGTACCTTGAGCTGTTGAGCGGGGGTTTGGGCACGACCAAAAGCCCGAAGCCAAGCCACGATCATTCCAAGATAACTACCAAAACTGAAGCCCATTCATGTTGAAGACTTTGGGACTTTGCCTTTCAGCCATTAGCCTTCAACCATATACCATGGCACTCTGCCTTCTACCCCTACACCCTAAAACCCTGAAACTCTAACCCTAACCCTTTCATTACCCTCAAACCCCTAATACTATGGCACTCTGCCTTCTAACCCCAAACCCTAAAGACCCTGAAACTGTAAACCCTGTGCCAGGTCTTCTTCATCCTCGTCTTCTTGGAAAACACCTTAAAAATGTAGAAAAATACTTTTTTGTGTTTTAAAATTTTTAAAAAATTTTAAAAGTTGTTTAAAGTCTTTAAAAGTCTTTCAAAGTCTTTTTAAAGTTTGTAAATGCTTTTAAAAGCTTTTAAAAGTCTTTTAAAGTCTTTTTAAAGCTTTTAAATGTATTTTAATGTTTTTAAAAGTATTTTAAATATTTTAAAAGCCTTTTAAAGTTTTGAAAAGTCTTTTAAAGTTTGCAAAAGTCTTCTAAAAGTTTCTAAAAGTCTTTTAAAGTCTTCTAAAAGTTTTTAGAATGTTTTTTCTTGCATTTTAAAGTTTTTAAAAGTCTGTAAAAGTCTTTAAAAGCCAACTCTGTCGAAAAAGCCCTGTGGATCTAAACCTTGTGGTTCTGGTTCGGTGCAAAAGGGCAATGATAATTGGGGTTGGTTCTATCACAGTCTGCTGAGGCGTGCCAATCTATATTGCCGCGTTGGGGAACCGCCTTCGGAATACCCGGCGGGTACCCGAAGGCAAAACAACTCGGTGAGCCCGCTTCAGAAAGGCCGCGAATGCCCGTGTGGCTGCCTTGATTCTTTTAGCGGCCTACTTTGGATTTGTCGGCTTTTTGTGCGAGCATGCTCACAGAAAACACATACAAGACTGGCCGAACAGCACTGTACTTTGGGCTGTGCTGAAGGGTACGTGCTTGGAAGCTTCAAAATCAAACTCCCAAATTGTGGAAGCATGTAGTAATTGTAGGCATCGACTGCTGCGCTCAGGTGAGGAACGGTGAGGAACTCTGATTCGAAAGAACACAAACCAAATCTTGAAACAATCAACGCCCAAACCCATGTCGAACAACAAGCGAGGACCCGAAGCCGGTGGCATCCATGAATGCCTGCAGCGGCACATCGTCGCCCCAGGTGACTTGATAACGACAAGAAATGAATGATATAACTCTAACATGATAAAAAATTGAACGTAGTATGACACGTGTAATAGTGATATATATATATATATATATATATATATACATACATACATATATACATATGTATGTATGTATGTATATTTATATTTTAGGTACGGCCCCCTAACAGTAAGAGTCTAGAATAAGGCGATTATTAAGGTCCTAATATATCTATATTATGAATATTATTGAACTATTACTGAGTGGGGGGCCGCACCTGATTTATATTTATATATTCTATATATGTTTATATTTACATCTATAGTCATATTTATATATAGCTATCAGCTGCCATCGCTCTCTCTCTCTCTCTCTCTCTCTCTCTCTCTCTCTCTCTCTCTCTCTCTCTCTATCCCGAAAACACTTTAACCAGACCAAGTTTAATGACTCAAACAGTTGACAAGGTTCAACTCTTCTTAGTGGGAATAGGAGCGTTTCTATTGGTCAACCTGATGAACAGTTGCATTACCAACAAAGTAGTAGTAGTGCCAGAAACAGCTGTAAAGATGACAATAAGAATAATAGCATATCAGCAATAGACTTCTTATCGAACTTATGTTTCAAAACCAAAAGGTTCAGGAGGTGTTCTTTCCAGTTGAAGTGTTAAAGTTCGTAATTACTCCTTGTACTTTATTGTGCTCCACTCATTCAATTTAGTAGGAGTAGAAGGGTAGATAATGTTAAAACTGCTCTGAATGAAATATGAATATAGTGGTAGAAAACTAACTCAATTCCGTAGAAAAATAACTCAATTCCAAAATTTCCGAAACTCCCCAACCGCTACGCTCACTCATGTGCCGCGCGTCTGGTGCATGCGTCCTGAGTACATGGCAGAATAAATGTATACCTTGTACATCTACTGTAAAGGTGTTGCTCTACATATTATCGTCGTGTGTGGTGTGTTTAGACACAATATCTCGAGGAGTCACCTGCCAGGAGTACACCGTCACAAGGGCATGGTCTGTCAACGGGGGGTGAGCTATAGAGCTTATAATACAGATATGTATGTATGTATATCTATATACAGTATATATATATATATATACATACACTGTATATAGATATATAGCGTCAACACTCCCCTTTTGGCCACAGGCCTGTCCACCCTCCGGGATCTGACGTAATGCTCGAAGCATCTCGTCGACCCGCTGTGGTAAGGTGCGAAGATCTGCCCTGATTTAGGGCTTCTACAGGTTTAAGGCTTAGGGGTTTAGGGTTAACGTTTATAGGGGCTTAAGATTACGGTTTAGGGTTTAAGGTTCAGGGTTTTAAGGCTTAGGGATTTAGGGTTTGGGGTTCTATGGGGGCGAAAGGCTGTTGGAAAGATTTTTTACGAATTCTACAAGGGATTAGGGAACTTACGATATTGGGCCTTGAGGCTTCATGCTTGGGGTTTTGGGTTCTGGGTTAAGCCCTGAATTACTGATGATGCCAAGATGCGGCATCCGAACCGCCGGTCCCCCGTGCCTACCGCAACGCCCCCCCTTGTAACGTGCAAACCCTCAGTCTCCGAAGATCGGGGGTCCCAATAGATGGGAGTTTCCGAAAATTAGGGGTAGCTTATTGTGGGATTCTTATAATAAGAGTCGTACTATTTAGGGTACCATATTAGGGTCCCTTATTTTCGGAAACTCCCAAAAAAGACCTGCTTTGCTGTAAGGAGCCTGAAGCCCTAAACTCTACTTTGGTGTAAGGAGCCACCTGTAAGGCTAAAACATCCGAGGCCACCAGGCAAGGACATCCCTAGGTCTGCAATGAAGGATTCAGGTTAAGATTTGGGCTCCGGGATCACTTGTGACCCCAAACCATACAAAATAGTAGGTTATGACCCCTTGATTGAAAAGTAGAACCCCGAAAAAGGGTGCCTTTTGGATCCCCCGGTGGAGTCTACAGGGTTTGGGGCTAGGGGCTACGAACTCGGGGGCTGTGGACTTCGGATTGAAGATCGCGATTCTGGGGTTGAAGGGTTAGCATATAGTATCATGGGGTTTAGGGATTTGGGGCTTAGGAACCTGGGGTTGAGGCTAGCAGTAGCAGCTTTCGGAGAGCCAGCGGACAGATCAAGGTCCGAAGAACTCCCGGCGAAGAACTGCAATTGTAGTGTAGTCCCTTTAACTTTTAAACCCCAGAACTAAGTCTCAACCTAAGTCCATGCTACACTCCAACCCCCGCAAGGAGGCTCTCATGCAGCCGAAATGCTCCAAGCAGAACAATGGATCCAGGATCCCTCAATCATGGGGACCCTTACAGGAGTGAAGGGAGGGGGAAACTTGTGGGGGGTACGGGGCCTTAATGCCCATAATAAGAACCTAATAAGGCCTAGTTAAGGAAGTATCGTCCCCGAACCACCTCCCCCTTACCCGGTTAAGGGTCCCTATGGCTCAATCTACTTTGGTTTCGGTTTTAGGGCCCCGCTCTTGGTGATCATTCCTTCTTCAAAGGATCCTCACTGTCTATATCTGTTTCGATTTTCACATATCTATCTATGTATATATGTATGTATATATAGATACATACATATATAAATCTAGAGAAACAGAGAGACAGAGAGAGAGAGAGAGAGAGAAAACAAAAATCAAGTAACCCAATAACACATGGCTACATTGGGACTGACCCTGAGCTACAACTTTTGACCGACCTTTGTCGCAACACGAAACCATCAACTTGTGAGCTCAAACCCGTCAAGCCGAGGAAACGACTGGATCGCTTCGTCGACACCTCAAGGTTTTGGGGGCTTTGTTGCGCGGTTTTCCGTGGAAGTGAGGCTTGCTTGCAGTTTGGGTCATGAATATAGCGCGATTTCAATACGTCATGTTTCGTTGGGGCTGTAGTGCAACTGTTGTAGTGTAGGGTTCCAGGATCCATTTTTTCGAAAACTCGCGACAAGATCCGGTTGGAAAGCCCAGCGCTCTACAATACGGAGCTACACTGAAGGCTCGGCTTGCGACGGTGGACCCAGGGCTGGGTTTCCAGCACGCGGTCATTCCTATGAGCATTTTAGAATTGAAATGGCGCTGTCATCATCATCTTCACCCAAGCAGAAACGAGTCTGATCGAAGCAAAAGACCAAAGAACGCTCCCGTATTCATAATTGAAATGGATCCGCCTAGAATAATATTCAACCCTCGTCCCCCACAAGCCGCCCAGACTTTCTTCCTACCCGCTTGCAGTTTGAACGTGCATGAAACCCAAACCCTGGACCCTTCATCCGCAAACCTCGGGTGTTTTGAGTGTTCGGATTTCAGGGCTGTGGGCCTTGGACTCCACCAGAGCGCCCTGTAAAAATCTGCTGCTCTCTTCGGGATTCAAGTGCTCTTTGTTTACTGGTGGTTTAGGCGTGAGGGCTGAGCACTGCAATGTCTAATCTGTGACTAGCTGACTAGCACGTCTCCGAAAAAAATGACTACACCTTTCGGCAATAACCCCCCACCCCACGGGGCGGTGATATCCCTCCTAGGAGGTGCTTCTAAAGCAATTGAAAAATATTAGTAGGTAAGACCCTCTTAAGCCCAATAAGAGCAAATATAAAATGTCCCAAAGCCCTACCTAGCCTCTCTATCCAGGGCTCCCCGCAATCGACTCGTCGACTGGGTGAAGCAGATCGTACTCGCCGAAGAAGAGGCTTTTCTTCATTCACCTGAACGTGAAGTTAGATTGTTTAGGCGGGTTTCAGGATGGTGTAAACTCTTAGCCACAAGCCGTCGTTAGTCTTTTTCGGTTCGAGGGCTTTCCAGGCTGCTAGGGCACGCAAAGTTCACATTTCGCAGTAAGGACCCAAAATCACAAATTCAATAAAACTACAAGAAACAACGCCTTTGAGGAAGTAACTGCACAAACACAAACGGTTGTGCCAGGGGACAGGACTCAATGAGGCATTCGATCCTCTGGGTGATCAGAAGAGTTTAAGGTTTACGGTTCAAGGTCTTGAATGTTGGGGTTTGGGGTTTGTGGCAGCTTGATCCAGTGGTAGCCAAGCCACATTCCGACATCTTAAACTGAACCCTCAATACCCTAGACGGAATCCAAAGAATGGAAATTTCGCTCGGCCTTACACTTTCACCTTCATGCCTTCGGGTTCCTTTTTACTATGACTTTACTTTCAAGTACCCCGCCATGTTGCCCGATCATCGGGAGCAGGGCGCAGGGATTAATTACTATGGGGGAGGTCATGTAAAAGATATGTAGGCATCTCCGATAATAGCGGTACTGAGGATCCTATAAGCTAGCTGGGAATTGACAACCTTCCGCAACCAATCTGTCACTGTTCGCTTCGGGGATCGCTGAATCAACCACATGATGATCTCCTCTTTCTTGTAACTTACTACCCTACCCTACGCCCTACGCATTTTACGCCGAATATTACGCCTTGTTCAAACCCTTCAATCCTCACCTGAATGAAGGTCCGCACGTACACGAGCTGCATCGCTGAATCTCGGGATGACCCGGTGCTGAGATGAGAAAGTGGGATGCTACAGATCTGTGCGCAGACCCAACTCCTTGTGGCTGGGACCCTGAGCCAACCATCAGCCACATGATATAGCGGCCTTCATGCGGCTTTTGTCAATTGTCGTAGTGGCCTTAAGATTCATAGTCGTGTTATGAGATATCCTCTTGTTCGATCATGTGGGGACTATATCAAGACGGGTATACTAGAGCATATTGATTGACTTGGGACTTCTATGTCATCTGCATCCGTCATGGCTTCTCAGAGAGATTCACGCATGTATCCTAGAACTGTAAACGACCCCTTTGTCCTAAACGCTAAAACCTCAAATGTGTTCTCTTTCTGGGAATCCCAACATCGTTGCAAGTAGGATGTGGGTGCGCATGATCACCGTATACTGCAACATGGAATGAAAAAAGCCCTAAACTAAACTCTGCACTGTAACCCTAGACCCTGAACCCTAAACACGAGAGGACTGGGGCCTATGGGTGCAGTGATTCCGTGCTGTAGGGGTTGCGGTCCTGGCACGCTCCAGCTCTTAACTCTGCACCTTAAAACCTGGCTTGACCAGGGCGAAAAAAGTATACACGTGTATTTCATATTGGTTCCTTTAAGAAAAAATGTACTAAAGTAGGGTAATTACTCCGGTTGATGATATAAATCCTGCATTACCCATAAGAAGGATTATATATGGGAATTATGGTATATTCCTTGTTCTGGGTAATGCAGGTTTTATATCATCAACCGTCCCGAACCCAGCTCTGGTCCCAGCTCGTAGAGAGTGGCTAGAAGCTGCCCCTTCGGCCTCGGGGCTTCAGGGCTTCGGGGTTTTAGGGTTCAGGGTTTAGGGTTTTAGGGTTTTAGGGTTTTGGGTTTTAGGGTTTAGGGTTTTAGGGTTCAGGGTTTTAGGGTTTAGGGTTTCAGTGTTCGGGGTTTAGGGTTTTAAGGTTTAGGGTTTTAGGGTTTAGGGTTTTAGGGTTCAAGGTTTTCGGGTTCAGGGCTTCAGGGTTTTAGAGTTCAGGGTTTAGGGGTTGAGGGGTTTAGGGTTCAGTGTTTTAGGGTTCAGGGTTTTAGGATTAAGTTGAGTATTTCTACAAGGACCTCAATGATTAGACTTCAGTTTGGGGAATCATATGGTGTAGGCTTTAGAAGGATCGCTGGGGAAAAGAAACATAGAAACTGGTTTTTCAGGCTTCTACAGTCGGATTTCAGCACTTTGGGTTTCGAGTCTGGAGGAGCTGTAGGGCTGCACGGCTTCAGTGTGTTCATTTTATGGTTCAAGGCTTAAGGTTTTGGGTAAAGGGCTTTGGGAATCATGGCTTTCGGTTTTTTGTACGGGCTTTCGTGCTTTAGGGGTTTCGGTATTCTCTTCGCAAATCCTACTAAGCCGGGAGGATCTACCGGGTTGTGGATTTGGGGTGTCGAAACTGATGGATGGCTAGAATCCACGAGCATGTGACAGCATGTGCTTGCTGGGCTGTTACTGCAGTGAGGCGAGGCTTCTTAGCTGAAGGTTTTGGGATGCAGGCTTTCGCGTCTAAGCTAAACCTCTCTCTATTTCAAGCCCAAAAACCTATCATCATTTGTGCTTGCGGCACTCCCGGCCGTTTTTGGCCTGTGAATCCCCGCCTCCAGGTTGCCTGTTGCCCACCGAACCCAGGTAACGCTGCCGCCTGCGCTTTTATAGTGCGGTCTCTCAACAGGCTGGAGGAAGTTGGGGTGACGGTGGGATGCCTCAAGACATGAAAGGATTGAGCTAGCAATTACCCTACATGTCCAAAGTGCCTAGTAAAGGTATTTGGGTTTCGAACAGTATAGCCATCTAAGTCGGTGCTTTGAGGAATACAGTTGTTCAGTGCATGGTTTTTCTAGGGCTTAGAGCCTGTCGTATGGGTCTAAGGTTTGTCAGGAGGGATTGGAACTTCCCAGCTCTTTTGTAGCTACTTGCAACATCCCAAGAACCTCAACCAAAACCACTAGGCTAGGGCGGAGGAGTTAGAATAGATCTTTGGGGGTGTGTTCTGGCAGGGGCCGAACCAACACTCCCAAGCCTGGGCCAAACTCCCAGAGCACTCAGTCAGAACTCCTGTAATCTTAAACCCTAAAGCCCCGGCTGGGCCGTGGCCATGGATGGGGGTCCTAGCTTAGGATTATGTAAGGTAACAAGAACTTACTTCCCAAATACCCATGGGTGAAAAAGTTCAAACTTTCCTATAAGACTACCTTATAAGAGCCCCAGAAGTTGAAAAGATGGGTTTTGGGACCGTCAGAGAGCAGGACGACACTTGTGGTTTTGCATAGGGTCTTTACCTTTCCGGCAAAGCGCGGAAGAGTCTTGTACTTCGTTCGCCTCCGCATCAGGCGTCCCGCCACCGCTGTCATATCGAGGCCAAAGACCCTCGGGTAGTCTGGGATCTTGGTTTGCCGGTTTAGGGCTTAGCCGTGTAAGGCTTTAGACAGAATCTAAGGCGGGGAGTTTTGGGGTTGTGAGTTATTATAGGACTCTAAGACTTCCGGGCTCAGGATTTGGGTCCTGTTTCGGCGTGAAAAAATCTAAGCTCTTCAACGGGCAGCCCTCTATCCCCATGTCAAAGAGGCGGCTACTACAGAACACAGGGGCTTCACGAATCAGAAGAGGGTTCTTTGGTAAGTAGGACTACGTATAATAAACTTACCGTATATTCGTATGTGGAGGCTAAGATCACGAACTAGTCAGACACCCGAACAGGAAAAACAAACATTCGGGGTCTCAGACCTTGCTTCTTAAAGGGTTCATGGTTCTCCAGAAGCACCCCGCAGACAGAAAGAAGTCAAAAGAGTTGCTGTTTCTGCAGCAAGCTTTAGTGATAGGCGCAAAGTACTCCTCCGGACTCGCCGACAACATCAACATCACATCTCCCATACCCGAGAGATGCTGGGACTAGGAAACAGGGCTGCATATCGGAGGTTCTGGCTTCGCAACATGATTTCCACACATCCCTACAATACAAACACCACAGGAGAACTTTGTAGAAATCCACAACCGCACATCTTCTCAACTATCACCACCATCCTGATAGCTCCAAGTCCATGCAGAGCCTTCTGCATAAATCTTCTGAAGAGTCTCACCCTAACCCCTAAACCCTGCATGAACCCCTAAAGCCCTAAACCCTAACCCCCTGAACTCCTAAACCCTGAGATTCCCCCAAAACCTACACCCCAAAGCCCTAAAACCCCTAAACCCCAAGTCTTCTGAAGAGTCCCACTTCGAGGTTCATGGGTAGGTAAAAGTAGGGTTATAGGTCCCCGAATATGAATTACAAGTTTAGTTGCCCTACTTAAAACCCCACTTATAACTACCCATGAACCTCCAAGCATGCGGAGCCGAAAGGATCCCCCGCCCCACGGGGCCCCGACGCGAAAGACCGGGGCCGAGCTAGAGTCGGTCCTCTGATTTTATTGGAATGCATCGACTTTCCCTGTCCACAGTAGGGTTTAGGTGGAAGCGTTTCGGTAGAAGGGCTTTTACGGTGTAGGGTTTAGGTAGAAGGGTTTTAGGTTCAGGGTCTAGGTATAGAAGGGCTTAGGAAGGTTTGGGGTTTAGGTGGAAGCGTTTAAAGTTTAGGGGTGAGGTGGAAGGCTTTATGGCTTCAAGGGTTCAGGGCTTAGGGTGTCTTAGGGAGTTTAGGCATAGAGATGCCGACTTAGGATTAAGTTCTGGGGACCAAGGTTCAGGGCCGGGCTTTGAAAGGAAACGGGGGTCTCCATGCCCCTAAACCCTAAACCCTACACCCCAAACCCTAGAAGGCCCTCGTATCAGCATTTGGGCCTAGATTTCTGAGAAACCCCCCCAGAGGACTAAAGAAGAGCCCGATCTGCTGCACACGGCAGGTGATCTGTTTACGGTACCTCGAACAAATTCGCAGAAGTCATGTCGAGCCGGGTGCTTGCAATCAGCAGGCCCGAAGCTTCACTCGCCCACAGATCCAGCTCAGGGTAAGGATTCTGCATTCCTTTCTTTCTTCGCCCTGCCAGACAGAGGAAAGGGATGTAGAGGCATCGCCCCCCTTCTTGTTCCGCAATTCTCCCATCCACGCACTCTTGGAACTTCACTTTGGTTCTCCCTGTGCGGCCTCTGGATAGGCGCGCCTGCGCGCGCTGTTTCCGCAACGAGCTGGTCGACTCTGCCCTGGGCGCAGGCGCAAGAAGCAGGAGACACACGACCAACCTTTAGGTAGTGTGATAATGCAGGGGCCTGAATGATTAGAATCGGGGGGTTGGGGGTTCCTTTGATTATAAATTGCAGTATAATATACCCCCCGAACCCTGCTCTAATTATCAAGCCCTACCATTACTCGCTTCCAGAATGGCCGTAGATCAAGGCTCTTCAAGCTCAGGGGTCGCTGTTACAGGAGTTCCATAGTCCCCGAAAGGCTCTTCAGGTTTTAGGGTTTGGGGTTTCGGGTATAGGGTTTAAAGGGTTTAGGGTTTACGGTTTGGGTTTGTAGGGTTTATAGGGTTTGGGGTTTAGGGTTTGGGGTTTAGGGCTTTGGGTTTAGGGTTTAGGGTTTAAGGGAAGGCCAAGTGAGAGAACGAACTAGCTTTGTCGGCACCCGAACTCTCTCATCCCCAAAACTCCAAAACCCTACGATAAGGTGTTGGGGTACGCGAAATCTAGTTGGAATAAGAACCCTGCCGAATAGTACAACTATTCAGTCCCCGATATGCCGGACCCTACATCCTAGACCTATTCTGAGTACCTGGGCACCGATATTCTGGACGCCAAACCTTGCTAAACCCTGAACCTCCATTCAAAGTATGTATGTAGACTTCCGAAAAAGTGAGCAACCCGCCTCGCTGGGATTCTGAGCGAAAGCCCCCCCCCCTCCCGACACATGGATCTGAGGCATGCGCAGCAGGGGACCTGTGCAGCAGTCTCAAGGGTCTTCTCATTGTAATTTCGGAGCCTATGTGTCGAGCACACAAACTCGCCATACCACGGAACCAGGATGTATGAAGAACTCGTGTGAGGGCCGTCTTGCGCTTGAGGGGTGTCTGCCACTACGACTGCATCGGCAGCTGCCCCAAACCTCCAGCCCTAAACTAAACCCTGAAACAACCCTGACTCGTCGTAGCCGACCTCAGAATCTCGAATCCAACTGCAACCTGCTTGTCGGGGCATCGTTCCCCTCTTACGAGCTCCCGATTGTTCTTATCATCGACCTTCGACTGGAAGGCTCGATAGTATGTTTTCTGACACAAACCTCGCTAAGCACTTAAGTAATGACACTGTCTGCCACACCACCACGCACCTGAACGCCAACACTCAAATGAACGTATGTATGTATATATATATAAAGAGATATATATAAAGATATATATATATATATATATATATATATAATCATGAGTGCCAAGCCCACAGAAATTCAACAGCCCAGCAATAGGCCCAGCAGGCGTCTCCATATGGATCCGAACATATTTGTTGGTTGAAGACTATCGGCCTTCTTAAATGTAAGCAAGACCTACACCCGAAAAACCCTAGATCCAAAGCCTCGGCAAAACCCTTCTAGAACTCCTCCAAACCCTAACAAAACCCAAAATCCTAAGCCCCAAACGTGAATCCGGAGGTTCGTTCATGAAGGCTGCTCCGTCCTGACTGCTCCAAGCACTGCTCCAAGCCAGCCAGCTCATGGTGAACCTTGATTTTGCGATACTGGCTTCAAGCTTTAGGTTAGGCTTAGGCATACAGCATGGGGTTTGGGTCTGCCGCAGCAGAAGCAGGAGCAGGAGCAGGAGGAGAGCGGGAGCAGAAGCAGGGGGAGGAGCAGCAGTAGCAGCAGCAGTAGTAGTAGTAGTAGAAGAAGAAGAAAGGTTAACAAAACTACCAGTCGTCTTAGTAGTGGTCTCAGTCCTAGAAGTCGGGGTTGTTTACGGGGTCGTGGTCGTTGTAGTCGTAGTGGTAGTGGTAGTGGTAGTGGTAGTGGTAGCAATAGCAATAGCAATAGCAGTAGTAGTAGCAGTCGTAGTAGTAGCCGTAGTAGTGGTGTAGACGAGTAACAGCAACTGGCACGGCGACTAGCCAAACGCAGATCGCAAACAATACTGGCACTATGATCTGCCTGAAATGCCCATGGCAAACGAGGTCAGCACTTCGAGCAAAAGTTGTTGATCCAACACTTGTCAAATTACTGACAACTATGCGGATAAGGGTGTATTCAATTCGACAACATAATCAGTAAACGGAGTGGCAAACAAACATCCGACAAGCACCTGAACAGTAAGAACAAGCCATAACCCAACCCAGAAACCCAAATACCGTACGAATTGGTCTGCAGACTCCATCACGGATCCCTGCAGCTTGCTTCGGCCCCCGGCCGAGGTTGCAGAAGTGGAGTTCAGTGCAGGGGTGGGTGCATACCTTAGGCATGCTATCTTTGAAGGTTTAGGGCAAGTAAAAAGGTCAAATGGGATTTAGGGCCTGGTCTGAGCATGTAGGCTACATCTTGGCTTTGGGAAAATTGTCGGGTTTGATTTTACTATGAATTTGCCGGCTCTGTCCTCGGGGCAGACTTCTCGTCTGTGTGATTCAAAAGGTCGCTGTTGAAAGCTGCGTATGGATGCACTCCACAGTCGGGCCAAGGTTCAGGGCAAGCAAAGACCGGGTGGTGAACCCTGTACTGTATGGCTCAATACAGCAGTCTGAAATCTGTAAATTCACAATTGGCAGTGCTCAGGTCTGCAGCACCGCCATGGTGCTTTGCTACAAAATACTACGGGGAGCATGCTTGGTTTGCTGCTTTTGCTTGGCTTATGTTGTCGGAACGTAAAACAGGACTAGCGACTAGTACCAATCCACCGGGCGCATATGAACATTCACAAGTCTCGCCGACGACTATCTTAAACAGAAGAATCCTCCGCGTGTGGTGGGATTCCAGAAAAAACGTTCTCGTGGGATCCTTGCGTGGGTATGGCTCGGGTCATTAACTGTGGTCAGGTTGCTTATTCCAGGAAGCTAGGGTTCTAGACTGTCTGGGGCCATGGTGCCCGAACCACCTGAAATTTTGTAGGCGCCTGAATAAGCTACACAGGGCCTTGGGGTATAGCATGCGGCAATTAGAGAGAGGGACCGTCTTGTGAGGAAAACTGTTCTAACTATGAAGCTTGCTAAAGTATCAAATGCCCTGTTGAGGCCCGGGAGCAGCGAAAAAGGAGTCCCATCCAATGAACTCAAGGAGCCAAGGTCACCTCAGCTCCGAGCTTCGTCATAAAGAGAAACTGAGAAACCGCTCATGCACAAACGCAAGCCCCAGGATCACCTTGGCTCCGAGCTTCGTCATAAAGAGAAACTGAGAAACCGCTCATGCACAAACGCAGGCCCCAGGATCGACCCTTCTGTTCATATATATATATATGTATATATATATATATATATACACCTGTATATACTACAAAGATGTATGTATTGTCTAATTATGTATGTCTTTGTTTATGTTTCCATATGTGCACCTCTGCATATCTGTATATACATGTACATGTGTATAGGTTGTATATGCACATACAAACTCTCCATATATATATATATACATGTATATCATATAGTTTAACTACACTGAAACCTTTATGTAGACATGTGGTGTAACCGAGCCCTGCACACACCAAACCCCGACACCTATTGTACGTAGTCAGGAGCTTGCGACCTTCAGCAAACTCAATGAAATCTCAATTCCGAAGACGAAGACTGCTGCTTCTACAGATGCCACCAAACGTGTTCGCGGCCTTTTGTCGCGTAACGACAATGGATAGCATCGGGAGGAAAGCGGTGCTTCCAGGTTGCAAAATTATTGAAACTATTTTTATGTCAATAACTGTCGAATTGAGACTAATGCAAGTATTGATCTTTTCGGAGGTTGCAATACTTTCAGAAGCCCCGCAACCAACTATTGAAGTGATTTTAATTTTCTGTACCCTAAACCCCAAACCCTGTTGTCCTATCACGGTCATTTGCGTTGGCGCCTTACCTCAGGGTTTCGGCTCATGTGCATGAACATATGCATATATATATATATATATATATATATGCTACCCCCCCCCTGGGTTATCCACCCTTTTTGGGTGGAAATGACCAAATTGGCCCATTGCCCGGGCTGCGCCGAGGGGATTGGGATCGGTACCATGCCTCCCAAAATCCCCAAAGACCATAGACAGGGATTTATTGAATGTAGGATTGTAAAGGAACCTTGCTCTTTGAGGGCAGTACCATATATGTTACCCTCCCCCCCTCCGAAAGATCAGGGTTTTCAGATACGAACTGACCTTCAAGAATGCGATAGAAAGGCTCCTCACGGTAGGCGTTTTGTACTGGTGAGCCGCCTTCATAGAACTAGTTGGAGGTTTCTTAACATGCAAGCGCACCTTCTTAAAGGGTCCTTATGATAAGGATCCTACTACTTGTGGCTTCTATATTGAGGCCCGTGGTCTTCTGAAACTCCTAAACACTAAAGGTCCATGTACATGTACGTATCGTATATACAATAGCTCTAATATTGCCTTTCAGCAACCCTTTCACAACCAAAGTCGACACTACTTATAGGTTTCTCATAGAAACCATAAAGAAATCGTTTGTGGAGCCCTTATAGATCTCTGCAGAAACCTTCTCACTCAATCCATTACAAAACCCTGATAAAGCCCTGATAGAATCCCACCAAAACCCTTTCTTGTGTAGTTGCATGGACCCCTGCAAAGACACATCGAGTTCTCTTCTTGGATCTGTCAAAACTCTGGACTACCCCCCCTGCTAGAACGGAAATATTGGGCCAAATGCCCTTGACTTGAATTCATTCGACAGTCACTCTTGTGGTTGCTACTCCATGTGTATGTGTACGTTTATATAGTATTGCGGCAACCCATAATTGGCACCAAATATGTAACGTAGACGATTTCAGTAAACATACACCCCAAATCGAAACACAAGGAATGTCAAAACACGTTGAGGCGGCGTCGCACGAGATTACTATGGGGGGCCCGCCCATGGTACATATGCATATATGCAGCTTCCTGTTTTTTCTGTGTTTTTGTCTCATCTGAGCCATCCTAGCTTCCCAAATGCGAGCTTTTGTATATCACCAGGTCTCGCGACACCCACACACAAACTCCTAAATACATATGCATTCCAGGTAAACTGGACAAGCACGTTAGTACTGACACTACAGACGCAGGTACATTTCTAAAAGCATTTGGCTCTACGAGATTACTATGGGAGCCATCCATGGTACATATGCATAGACGCAGCTCGTCTTTTTCTGTACTGTCTCATCTTAGCCGTCCTAACTTCCCAAATGCGAACTTCTTCCTATTGCATCATGATTGTGCAATATCGCGAGGTCTCACGTGCGACACGCGCACAACAACTCCGATGCAGATGTGTAAATATGCATGTTATGCAAACTGGGCAAACACCTCAATGAAAATATTACTGACGTAGGTAGAGCATGTGGTTCTAGGAATCTTCTTGAGAAGGTGTTTAGACTCCGTGGACACATACATGTGCATTCAATGCTATCTGGAATGTGCCTATACGCGTGTATATACATCTGTGTATGGAGATCATCGGCTCAGCATTGTGTTGTGTAGGTGGCGACTCCGTATCCATTTGTATCTGACGCAAATGCAAAAGGTCATGCTTGTGTATATGTAGCGAACTACCCAATATTATTGCAGTCTTGATGTTGTTGTTGCGGCGGCAGTTACTACATGGTTGAGACAGGACTGTGTATGTAGGGTTTGACTTTCAGTCCGGAGTATTGAAGTTCAATCCCGAGGATTGAACTTCAATACCCCCGGATCCAAGATTCAAGATTCAAGATCCTGGGGAAACTTTGTCCTGGAATCTTGAATCTTGAATCTTGGATCCGGGAGTATTGAAGTTCAATCCCCGGGATTGAAGTTCAATACTCGGGATGCATCGGGAGCGCTCTCACTTCCCTAAACAGGTGCGCAGGCATGTACACTAACATCTGTTGTATTGTTTTGGTACTGCACACGTTCAGAGTACACACGTACTTGTCTTTTGAGTCGGTAGATAAGCGAGGGGGAGGGGTCAGGGGCAGATTGCACAGGATTTACACCAAAACTGGTGGATAACTCGGGGGGGGGGGATAATATATATATATATATATATATGTTTATCATACATATATGGAAGTTTCCGAGATCCCTCTAAGATACAAAATGACTATAGCACCTGTTCTGTGAAACTGGGGAGCAGCATCTAAACGGTGCCGTTGTTGACAACAAGGACATAGCTCGAAGGCATGCAGGCAGAAAGGGGCTGGGATTTGCACACTGTGGCACGTTTCAATATTCTCTCAAACCTATAACCCGGCCTTGCTCCAAGCCCCCTAAAGGAGGACCTAAACCGGAACCCGACAAGCATGTCATCCATGTCTTGCAACCCGAAGACCCGCGCTCCGATCTGACTCATGGTACAATGCATGCCCCAAAATCATTTTCGATTTGAATTGCCCGAGAGAACTCGAGATACGGGAGCCCAGAAAAACCCTGCTCGGACGAGTGGCATGCCTTCGGAGGAAGGCAGAAGGCCTTGACAAGGTGTGCTTGAAGAGAAACGAAGCCTGGGCAGGTCTTTGCGAGAGCGTCGGCTGCAGTGTGTAGGGTGTTGAAAAACCATAGAAATCGCGGCTATCACGGCTTTGCTGCCTGGCTGCGTAAAGGTATTGTCTTCTTTAAAGTGCTGTGTTTCCTGGTATAGGCGCACTGTAGAGTCGGTACGAGTCGTCTCAAGAAATCAGGAGGGTTACTGCTGCTGAGACAAGACCTCAAGCCTTCGGCTTAATCACTAACTGATGGGAGGCCAAAAGGGGGATTAAGATTCTTGGGTTAGGGATTCCTTAATATGAACCCAATTATGGGAACCCCAATCCCTACTAAACCCCCACAGGCTAAAACCCCTTTTGGCCTCCTATGATTAACGGCCGACCTCTTGCCTTCGCGCACAGTAGTAGATTCGGACATCCGGCATCTCCGTTGGAATACTGATCATGCCGACTGGTACCAGTTTTCCGTCTCGAGAATAAATGCTGAGAGGCTGCGTTATGATTGATTTTCGGACCCTAACCCTGAACCCTATGAGCGCTGAACTCGACGACGTGATGCCTGCTTTCCTCACAGGTGCCTGAACCGTAAATCAGAGGGACCCTTACGGGGGCAGGCGGAGGGGGGGGTAGCGGCCCATAATCAGGACCTGAAAAGGCCTACAAAAGGAAGTATAGTCCCCTACCCCCCTCCCCCCTCTTCCCCTAAGGGTCCTTATGAGTTAACGCCGCTGAGCAGGTCCAAACAAACCAGGGCCTCAGGCTTCTTGGGTTCTTCGAGCCCAGCTCGCAAATGTACCCACACCACAGATCAATAGACCCTCGCACCGAGCGGTAGAACCAACAAATTTAATCAAAATCTATGCAAATCTGCCCGGTATTATGTATACAGATTTATATGTATATACACATGTGTGTATATGTATATATGTGTGTGTGAAAGGCAAGTATGTAGTTGCTTACTTACATAAACACACAGCTACATAAGTATGCACTTATGTATTCTGCATGCATCCATACATAGTCGCGCACATGCATATACCTACATAGCTACATTACATGCATGCGTACACACATACATACATGCATGCATTCATACATAGATGCATACACCCTGTACACGCATACAGTATATGTCCGTATGCATGCATGCATGCATGCATGTTGTTATGTATGTAAGTACGTATGTATGCACGTATATCTATATATACGGAAATATGTACATACATATACACATATATATGTATATATATATATATATATATATATATATATATATACATGTGTGCTCTCATGTAGGTGTGTATGTATGCATAATGCTTACGCATGCTCTTTGTTCGTTTGTTTGTTCGTTTGTACGTAGTGTATTATACATATGTAAAATCACGCCTGTATGTTTGCGTGTGTGTGTATGTATATTGATGTATCCTGCCAGACCATGTCAGGTCATATCATATCATGCCATAAATACTTGCACATATACATACACATGCATATGTACATATATACAGGTACTCAGATGTACACACATTTGTTCTCATTACTAAACCTGCGAACTGACGGAGCAACCAAGCGGATGCTGAACTCCACGGGGCATCGGGGGAAGCCTCAAAGCTTATCGGCAGTCGATTCTAGGGCTTAGGGTTTCGGCATTAAAGTCTAGGGTTTAGGGGTTTGATGGCTTTAGGATGTGGTTTAACAGGCTTTACAGCACAAAATATTAAGGATTCTAAGGCGTTTGTAGAACTCGACGGCTGTCTGTTCAGGATGCTAGGGCTGTAAGGTTTCGGGTTAGGGGTTGTGGGAGTTGCAGAGATGGGCTTAGATGGCTTGTTGTGTCTAGCGTTCGCGGCTTTGTGGAGGGTCTCATACGCACAAGGATCAAAATGAGGCTCAAAGGAGGATGGCGGTTTGCACTCTTCTGGGCAGCGAGGTAGGAGATAACCTATGGGCGTCTGAATAATTAGTACTACCACCCTGTTGCATTGCAATACAGGCCTGATCATGCAAAACCCTTCCTTGATACAAACAACTCACAAAGTCTATTCTTCTTATTAGCATACTGACACAAGTAGAAATGACTTAATCGCTTGATGGACGAACAGCAACTGGTGTGCCGATGAGAATAATGTATTCAGCAATAGGGTACACTTAGGGTCTTGGGGTGTATGGCATGGAACTTCCAACCCTCTCTCAGTCAGTCCGAGACTTAGCACTGCACTTGCTCCCGTATGCGCCTGGCACCTACTGTCACATGACCCCAATTTTTTCTGCTTTGACTTTTGTAGCTGCGACTCCTCTCTGCCATTGCCAGCTAGGAGGCCCCCCAGGTCCTAAACCCTGAATCCTAATTGAAATCCGGCCGTGCAGCCAAGTGTGGTAGCTCGTGCTGTTGGACTCCGATCTCGCGGCAAGGCTTCTTGAGGCCGGGTAGTGAGGATTCACCTGAGAAGCGGTGAGCTCGGGGTTTAAGAGCAGGCTTAGAGTGGGGGCTGTTGCACGACATGCTTCCCTCATACTAGAAGCAGGTGTTTATCTTCGTAAGACTTTCTTGTTTGCGTATGTACGTACCCGTGTAGGTATGTATGCTTGTTCGTTAGTTTGCGGCTGTATGATGGTGAGACGAAGGTGTGTCAGTTTCAGTTCAAGGTTTTTTGGAGGGCTAGGCACAGGAAAGGGCAATCAAATAAGTTTCTGAAACCCGACTCAGTCCTATCCATGGTGCTGGCATGTTCTAGATCAAGCCAGAAAACTAACACGACAGCAAAGTGCGGTATCAGATCATGTACTCTTGTAATGTGACAGTATCGATCATGTAGTGCCATGTGATGTACCGTCGCGGGCTTTACTGCAGTGTCATGCCAAGCTGTATAACATTGGTATGATATGGTCTAGTGTAATTTTGTGGAAAAGAATACTACCTGGCGTAATATACTCTTCAATATTATTAGGATTCACGAGTCGTATAGTAGCAGTACAATATGATCAAGTACACTGTATCTTGGCATAATCTGCTGCGATAAGATAACGAATGACATCATGGATGGTATAATGCCACATGAGGTCCAGCTTACTCTCACTGTCCCAAGTGCCAAGTATACAGGCTTTATAAGGCCTTTGTCTGTGAGATGTGAGGCGCAATCGGACTACTGCAAGGGCCGACTGAAGAGGAGACGTAACAGTTGAACACCGACGGCTCAGGGTGCACAGGGTGGACTATACAATAATCCTGTCAATCCAAAACCATTGAGCCTCCACACAGCCTCTGATTGGTATGCGTGCGTCAAGAGGCCTCACATCGTACCCGCAACAGCCAGCGACAGGTATCGGACAGCAAACCTTGACCTTGAACCTTCCAGATTATCAAAGTAAGCCCTATCGAATCCCGAAACACAAACTGAAACCCCGATATCAACGACCTGATAGCGTGAAAAACAACTCACAATCCTGGTCTTAACCCCTGATACCCTACGTCGCATCGGTTAATGCCCCCTACAGCTTTTGTAACGAGCTCCCGAATCCAGCCTGCTAACCTTGCTCGCAACCCTCGATACTTACGATACTTACGAAGTCAAAGAGCACCGATACCCTGGACTCGAAACACAAAAGGCCGAACACTACAACCATAAACCCGAAAAATGGAACCTTAGAACCCAAACCCGAACTAAAAACGCCCTTTCTCGATCATCAGAGCGGCCGTTGCATACTGGATGCTCTGGACCTTGGCAGCTTGCAGCGTGTGCCAGGCTACATCATCTCGCTGTCCTGCATGGCCGCAGGGGCTATTGTTCTTTTGCTTTAGAGCTTTTCCGTTTAGGGTGGCAGGGCAAAGGGCTGCAGGCATGCAGGGTTGCGGGTCCGCTTACGTGGAGTGCGGGCTGTTACGTTCGATCTGCTTACGTTATTGGGTTTTGCGCTTTCGACGCTGAGGGTTTGAAGTTTGGCATCCGTCCCAGCCCCTATCTCCAAGCTGATTCAAGGTTGGGGTGGAGGATCTACCTGAACCTTCCATCGGTTTAAGGTTCATCGGTCTATGGAAGGTTTATGGGTTGAGGGAGGAGGGTTTAGGATTTAGGATTTAGGGATAGCTCAATCCTCAATCATAAACTCCAAAAACAAAACCCCAACCACTGCAAAACAAATTCTAAACCCTGAACCCTAAACACCAACAACAACAGAAACCCTGAAACCTAAACCCTTACAAGTCCGAAACCCTAACCGTAAACTGTCAATCTTCAATCCGAGCCTCTGAAGGCGTCAAGCTGCAAGCACTGCTCTGCACGTTTGAAAAACAACCCAAGTGGTCGGAATAAGCTGGTAAGAGTATCCCCTTTAGCCCATACATATGTAGGTGACAGCTCAACACTTCTGCCCTTGCCTGCTGCCTTCCGGGCACGGCCACTGAGCAAAGGAGCAAGATAAGGCCTCATCCTTGTCAGTGGGGTCATGTATTAGACAAGGGGCGCTTACCTTCAAGGCTGGGCCTTGCGCGCTGTGCAGGGTTGAATTTAGGTCCTCTGGTGGGATAATGTATTTCCCTAAACCATATAGGCCCTTTACCACTAGACCGGGATTCCGTTAACGGGGTCTACCTGCTACAGAGCAATAAAGTGCCTGGCAGAGTCTATGAGGGTTCAAGGTCAAGAGCTTCAGCTTGTTACCGAAAACCATAACACTCTGCGTCCTACAAACCGAAACCCAACGCACAAAGTCCTAAAGCCCTAAACCATTCGCAATTTCAAGACCCTACACCCTACATCCTGCAAACTCAAGCAAAATCCCAAATCCACTGCCTGTATAGCCATACCATACTTACTCATTGCATGGGCACTTGGACATCCAGGGATAAACCCCATGCTGGAGATCTTACCTGTCAAAAATATCCTATGCCTCTTATAAGCCCTAAACACCCCTTAATGCCTTACGGCCCGAAACCCGATACCCCAAAGCCCCGAGATCCGACGAGATATCCTACACCCAAAGCATGCATGCAGGGCCGCAATGTGTTGAGGCCTTCGACTTCTCACTTTTAGGCTTTACAAGCATGTAGGGACGAGACAGTACCATTCGTAACTATTGCGGCCTGTATCTGACGCCCTTCATATCTAAAGCACTGCACTGGGCTTGAGGAACTGTCTTGATTTCTGCTCCTTGTCCCTCAAAATGGAATCCTGAACCCTGACGACGTAACCCCTAAACCCAAACCCCTAAACCCAAACCCCTAAACCCTAAACCCCAAACCCCTAAACCCTAAACCCTAAACCTTAAACCCTAAACCTCTAAACCCCAAACCCCTAAACCCTAAACCCTAAACCCTAAACCCCAAACCCCTGAACCCCTAAACCCCTAAACCTCTAAACCCCAAACCCCTAAACCCTAAACCCCAAACCCCTAAACCCTAAACCCCAAAAACCCCTAAACCCCTAAACCCCTAAACCCCAAACCCCTAAACCCTAAACCCTAAACCCCTAAACCTCTAAACCCCAAACCCTAAACCCTAAACCCCAAACCCCTAAACCCTAAACCCCTAAACCTCTAAACCCAAACCCTAAAACCCAACAAAACCCTAAACCCCAAACCCCCCCTAAACCCCTAAACCCTAAACCCCAAACCCCTAACCTAACCCTAAACCTTAACCCCTAAACCTCTAAACCCCAACCCCTGAAACCCTAAACCCTAAACCCCAAACCCTAAACCAAAACCCCCCTAAACCCCAAAAACCCTAAACCCCAAACCCCTAAACCCTAAACCCCAAACCCCTAAACCCTAAACCCCTAAACCCCTAAACCTCTAAACCCCAAACCCCTAAACCCTAAACCCCAAACCCCTAAACCCTAAACCCCTGTCACAACCCCAAACCCCTAAACCCCTAAACCCCTAAACCCCTAAACCCCAAACCCCTAAACCCTAAACCCTAAACCTTAAACCCCTGAACCTCTAAACCCCTAAACCCCTAAACCCCAAACCCCTAAACCCCAAACCCCTAAACCCCTGAACCCTAAACCCCTAAACCCTAAACCCTAAACCCCCAAACCCCTAAACCCCTAAACCCTAAACCCCAAACCCGAAACCCCTAAACCCCTAAACCCCTAAACCCTAAACCCCAAACCCCTAAACCCCTAAACCCCTAAACCCGTAAACCCTAAACCCCTAAACCCCGAGACATTCGTTGCACCCGGGGGTCAATTCCAGGGTCTCTCGGTCACCTTCGTCCTCGTCGCCGGGTAGCGGCTGCTGGGTCACCTCTATAGAGGCTTAGAGAGTTAGGGTTTAGGGGTTTAGGGGTTTAGGGTTTAGGGGTTTAGGGTTTAGGGTTTAGGGTTTAGGGTTTGGGGTTAAGGGTTTGAAGGTTTAGGGTTTGGGGTTAAGGGTTTGAGGGTTGAGGGAAAAGGAAAAAGTTGTTGTTGAGGGAATTGGTTCAGGGAGGGTGTAAGGAGTGCAGGATCTGGGCCGTCAAGGTGTTTAGGACTTGACAGGTCTGCAGTCTATGGCTTACAAGGCCTGGGGTTTAGGGTAGGGTTAAGGGTCCGAGGAGTGTAGCACCATTTTCCCAGACGATCGAACGAACGAGGCGGCGACGGATAGACGAGCAGCCACCATGTCAGAAAAGATCCTGAGCTAAACTCCGAAGCTTGCACCCAAAACCACTCAAGCCTGCAGCCTAACAGACCCACTGTGAGAGGCCGAATTCCGTAGACTTCTCCGACTCGTCACGCCGAGCCCCAAGCCCGAAACCCTAGACCATCGTCTGACGCCCCCTACACCCCACCAGGGCATCGTGGAGCATATCCGCCCGGCGGAGGACGACGCTCCTGGAACGGGCCAAAATCTTGCTACATCATAAACCTGCAGGATTCAGAGCCCAAAACCGTCAATCCAAAGCGTACACCAGATATATCCCCAAGACGCTAAACCCAAAGGCGGAGGGGCTTATTTTTCTTCGGTGCGGCTCGGCTTTGGTTTGGCTTGGCTTGGTTCGGTTCGGCCTGATTTGGCGAGCGAAGCCTCACCGAAGAAAAAAGAACTTGCCGAGCCAGAGCGGCAGGTTCTTTTTTTTTCGGTGCGGCTCGGCTTTGGTTTGGCTTGCCTCGGTTCCGCCAAGCTTGCGGAGCCAAGCCGCACTGAAGAAAATAAACAACCGCTTTGGCCTGGCTCGGTTCGGCCACCAAACCGCACCGAAAAAAAATAAGAACTGCCGAGCCAAGGCGGAAGGGTTTTTGCTGCTTCGGCGTGGCTCGGATTTGGTGCGGCTTGGCTTGGCTCGGTTTGGATTGGTTGTGCTTCTTGAGTCAAGGCAAGCTGCACCAAACAAACAAACTGCCGAATCAAAATTTACCATAAGGTGAATCTTAGTCTGTATATCGTTCGTGCAGAACGTATAACATGTGTATATACGTATATACACATATGTAAGTATGTACATATGCATATGTAAACATACATATATATATAAACATAAAGATATATATACATACATATATGTATGTATATATGAATATATGTATATATGTATCACCGTACCGACACAATACAGGGTACGTAGTATGAAAAGTGGATACAGTACACATGTATATTAACACCTACAATGGCAACATATGTATGTATGCATGTCTGCATGAAGATAACACGAAACACACTACAGCACAACCGACTACCACATTTAACAATATAGCAAACTAAACACAGTAGCTGTCATAAAGTAAAAGAACGATTAAGCTATAATGCACTTAAGCCCTAAAGCACGATACACGGTAACATATTGAGGGGCAAAACGATGTTAGACACATCTTTTACCATACTATCGTAATGTGATACAGCATGCAATAATGCAACATAACATAGTACGCACAATGTAATGTGGTGGTGTCTCCGCTGCCACATAACATAATATTCGGTTGTAATGTATTATTGTATAATGTAAGTTTACAAGAACATTTAACACGATGGAATATTATACACTGCATCAAGTTCTGTCTTCACATATTACAAGTTACTGTGGTTAATAAAAGTCAGGAGATGATATTCAGTAGATGTCAAGACTTCGAAATGATACAACATTTTGCAACCCCAAAAGACTACATACATACATATATATATATATACACACACAGCAGCGATGGTGCAGAGCGTAAACTGGCTCACAGGGAAAGAAAAAACACTGCGGAGCCAGCGGCGAAGTTTTTTTTCCGGGGGGGTGCGGCTTTGCTCGGGGTGGCTTTGCTCTAAGTTAAGCCAAAGCGGCCGAGCTAAGCCAAGCCAAGCCGGACCAAGCCAAGCCCAGCCGAGCCAAGCCGAGCCGAGCCAAACCAAAGTCGAGCCACACCGAAGAAAAAGCTCCGGGCCCAAACCCAAACTTCACCCTAAACCCACAGCAGCCTTAAACTTTAAATCTAAGCTAAACATCTTTAAAACTTCTATGCCCGGCAGTTATTCGAAGCCCTCAGACTCAATGAACCCGAGACCCTGAATATCTCCTAAACCCTACATGCTAGACAAACCCGGAATACCAAATCCTGAACCCTACTATGTGGGCCTTAATAATTAGAATAGGGTTTGGGGCCCATTATATAATATAATTATGATAAGGAACATCCAAAATCGAAGAACAGGTAATACTTTAGGCCCCTGTATTACACCCTAAATGACTCTGAGCATACCCCACCCCTACCACCCAGAAGGTATCTAAACCCTACACTCTAAGCACGAGACCCCACGTATCCTGAACCTAAACCCTCAGCCGGTCTGGGGGCCTGTGAGCTCAACCCGTCGCATCTATGCTTGATAGATGTTTGGAGGCGGTTCGGCTTGACAATTTAGCCGGGGTCTTGAAGCTACCAGGGAGAACGAAGTATAAACGTTGATTTCAGACCGGTTCCTCCATGGAACAAGAAATGCATGAACATACGGTACTCCAAAAGCTAGTTAGAAGCATTCATAAGTAGAATAGAGTCTGGGGACACTTTTTGCTACCGTAACCCTAAGAAATTCTACAACGGATTCTGGGATCTGCTTCCTGTTTCTTCAAGAGGTGCGGGCTGATGGTTTAGGGCTTCGGGGCGAAACCCTGGGGCATGCAGCCGCTGCAGGCTCTTCGGCTCTTGATCTTTGAGCCAACCATCCCCGAAGTAGAGTAAGTAGGGGAAAGGATAAAGGATGAGTTTAGTTCTCAAACCCTACGCTCCGTGCAACCTCAATAGATCTCCACATCATCCCGAATGCAAAGGCCGAGCTCGTCACTCTTCAACTGTAACAAACCCCAGGAAATCCAAACACACAACGCGCTCTGGAAACCTGAACCCCTATAACCCTATGCAAGAAACTAAGCCGGAGACCCCCCCAACCCGGAGAAAAGAATAGGGCCCAAAACTCCCGAAACCCTACAAACAGTTCTTCGAACACCACCCTTAAACCCTATATAAGCCCGAAACCTGTCAATCCTAAATCCTGCACACTAAACCCTTACAACAAGAGCAGCTCTTGAAGCGAAGTCGGCCCAATGGTGTGGCGAGGCCGCCCGAGATGTTGCTCAAGCCACACTCAGGCAGCCTGAGAGGCCGCTGACAGGGCTTGGGTTTAGGGTTTCGGGTCTGGGTGTATCGCGATACCGGCGGCAGTTGTATCCTGGTCAGAAAAATCTAACCAACACCAAAAAAATCTAGGCAAAGCAAACTCAAAGCACTCGTAAACAGAAGCACGACATAGCCGAAATTACAAAATAAATGAACCAAGAATGGCGATATAAGACCAGAAATTACGGATATTAAGACTACTGAGCATATTTTCAATGCCAATACAGCCATCATCATTATGCTGGTAATCCTGCTGAAAGCGGGCACAAGAGATACATCTACATATGCATATCTCTGTCTCACAGTGGCAACAGCACAAAGGGTGATAGTAAGAACAGTACTAATGATAGTCATATGGGTAGTTATCAAAATTGGGCCCCTTCTTGGGTACCCTAAAAATTAGGTGCCGTATTATAATAGGGACCCAAAAAGGGACCCTAATTTTGACAGCCACCCACATCAATGTCAATAGTATCCACGGGGGTTCGGGTTTCGCGCTTCACGGCCTGAGGGTTTGGGGTCTACGGCTCCATGGCTTTAATCATAAGGACCCTTAAAGGGGGTTAGGTGGAGAGGGGTAGAGGACTATACTTCCTTAAAAATGCCTTGTTGCGTCCTTACTATGGGCATTAGCCCCCTCTAAGGGGCCTTATGATTTAAGGTTTGGGTGATTGGATTCAGGTTTCAGTCTTCGGGCTCACGGCACATCGCGTGGGACTGGCTCCTAGCCGCCAATGCAGGCCTTCATGATTAGAATCAGGCCTTGGGGTACATTTATGCTACAGACTGACTATGTTAAGAAACCCGACACTAAACCCTAAAACCCTAAACCTACTGACTCTTCGGGCCGCCTCTTTTGCTTTTGGTGCTATCGACAGCCGAGAGACAGGTATGGTTGCACTGCTGGAAGCAAGAAGACCTGGAGAACTTGGCAGAATGATACAAACTTTGGGTTCAGGGTTTAGGGAGGTCAACAAGATCACCATCGTGACCATCATCGTCGCCATCTTTCACCAGCCGAGTCTGAGCAGCAACTATTCATATCATTCATTATCAAGTTCAGCATCGGTTACCACAGCCTTGCCTTCATCCTCACTGTCACCGTCATCCCGTACCAAATCAATATCATGTCACACCTTCTCTTGCCATGACACGCCGTATAGCAATGCCATACCATACGGTATGCTACTAAATGGTATTACACCATGCGCATGTTAGCATGCAGCGTCATAGCCTATCCTAACTCATCCTCTCTTATCATACCATGCCATATCATGTCTCATCTGCTCATACCAAATCATGTCGTATCATGCGGTGTCGCATCATAACCTATGTAGTATTCCATCCTATCTTAGCCTAGGCTGTCCAAACCTATCATATCACAGCATATCAGACCATGTCGTGTCATACCAGAGAACTCAGGGAATGTCATAGCATGCCATTGCATATCATGGCATGGCATCGTTTGGGAGAGGACCAGGAATCACAACCGTGGTGCAGTCGACGAGGGGAAGAATGACACCAGAGCAGACAGACACCACGCCAACCCGAAGCTCGCTTCTACATCAACAAACATCCGCAGCACACCCAGATAAACCTGTACTGATAGCACGCTCAACAATACACTAGGGCCCTAATATGGGGGGGCTTTAACAGTTAGAATAGGGTTCTGGGGCCCATTAAACTTTAAGTATCATAGGGAAGCCCCGAAATAGTATAGGTAATTCTTATTTAGACCCCTATATTGCCCGAAGACGGACACCAAGTAGTCCTCCGCCAAAATCAGGCTGCCCTCCTACGTCTTGTTAGTGGACAAACAAGGTTTAAGGTTTAGGGTTGAGGGTTTCGGGTTTAGAAGCTTGTGTCTAGAAGGCAAGAGCCTCAGAGCTGTGATACGCAACAAAGGCTAAGCCGAACAAAACGATGCCCTATAAAGCCTACAACATGCCCAAAACCCGGAACCCCAAACGCCCCAGCTGTACCGACTTCCTTGTGGCAAGTGGCATACTGGTCCAAGTCTGATAGCTGGGAAGACATGGCCTGGACCACCTGCCAAAGGGGCTCTGCGGTCAAGAAGGCTTAAAGGGAAGCTTCAAAGGGGGTTCAAAAAGAGCTTCAAAGGGGAACTTGAAGGGGACTTAAAGGGAGACTTAAAGGCTTAAAGGGATGAAGGTAGGGGGGGGTAATCCCAAAATAAGAGTCCTTCATTTCAGGGATCCTTCGTCCCACCTTTCCAGGCTAGCCAGCTGAGCGGCTTCTGGTACACTAGTAGGAGCGTCGACAATCAAACAAGGTGATTTTTCTTGCACACGAAATGGACTGGAGCTCACATATATCAGTTACTTAATTACGTAGCCTGGCCCCGACACTACCGGTAAATATATAGGGGCGACAAGGAAATGTCGTGATTGATATTTAAGACCCCTTTCGAATATATTCGTATATTATATGCAGTCGTTCAGCAGGCTGGAATTTTGGGGGCTTGTGGGGACCCTTTGACCTGAGGTATGCTTCCAAAATCCCACAGCCCCGACCATAAACTCGAAAGCCTGAACCGGGAACTAAACTCTGAGAGCCTCAATCCCCAAGGCCTAGAGGGAACTCCAGAAAGTTGGAATATGTTTTCAGGGAAGGATACCTTGTAATTTACCATAAAGGCTTTAGGATAATCATATTCCAACTTTCTGGCTTTTACTTTAAATCCGAAAACGGCCCTTTGAGTTCAAGACCGTCGAAAATCACAGAATCCAAACGCATGGTTGGAGCGTCGGGGTGCGAATTTCTTGGTTTGTGGACAGCTGAATCCTGGTATCTGCGGTGTAGGGTTTTGAATTTCTGGGCTGAACGTAAAGTGCTTAGGATTTAGGACGTGGAGTTTAGGACGGGCATCCAAGCGGTTGACAACCATCGCTCCGGCGCAATTCATCTCGAATTGCCATGAGCCCCTTGATGAAGAAATATCTTTCACGTCGTCTTCGGGTTCCTGATATGGTTTGAGGGATACTCCTTCATTATACCTAGTGTAGAAGTTTCTGGTGGGTTTAATGCCTCATGGTTTCATGGCGTAAGATTGGGTTTAAGGGATAATTAAGGCGGGCCAAGTTAAGGGTTTGAGGATTTATGGTCTAAGCGACTAGCAAAAGCAAGACCAGAGCACAGCAACCTGAGAAGGCTCCATTTTCAAAGCATGCCAAGGCCCCCAGAAAGCTGTTCCTGTTTGTCTGACCGTATCAAGTAAGGAAACCTTTTCAACAAACTCCTCTTAGTCTAAGGAAAGGATTAGGGCTTAGGGTTTAGGGGCTTTCGGGTTTAAGGGTTTTAGTACCCTGCAGGAACCTTTAAAGCACCCATTCAAGCTCCAAAGTCCCCGCCAAACCGATCGCGCTCACCAGACCCTGGAACCCAAAAACCTGAAGAGCCTCAAACTTACCTTTGGTTAGTAGGGAATGGAGGAATGGGGTACAACTATACCTACTATATTACTATTCCCTACTAACCAAACGTAAGCAAAACGACGATATCCTAAACTTATCGCAGACCCGCCCCCAAACCCCCTCCCGCGAAATCATCACAATCAGAGACTGATGCCTCTGCACCCTACTTGAACCCGGTGACTTACAGTAAGACAGGATTTCAGTATCGCAAGTGCGTAACACTATAGTATCGATACCGTCATACACTGTTTGAACCAACCCTCCTTTCCCAAAGGGTCGCAGGTACTGTTATGGGATATATTTCCCCAAATCATGATTGTAGTTCCTAACACAGAAACCCTACATTCTACGATGTAGGTACTTTGGACCCTTTGGGTTTCAGATCCCTTTAAGGAAACCCCCTGCGCTCCCCTTCATAAGTAGACTCGTGCCTCGCAGGCGGAGATGCGGAGGAGCTTGGAGGGGTGGACCAAGAGTGGTGCCACCTTCGGGCTTAGCAGTTTGGGTTTGGGTTTCTAGGGCTTATGATAGGGTTTATATGAGGCTGATAATAAAGGTTTAGCAGTTCGGGTTGGGGTTTCTAGGGCTTATGATAGGGTTTATATGAGGCTGATAATAAAGGTTTAGCAGTTTGGGTTTGGGTTTAAGGTTTAGAATAGGGTTTATATAGGACTGATAATAAGGGTTTAAGGGTTGAGGGCTTGGGTAAAAAAAAAATCTTGATCTGTTGGGGCATTAGTATGTAGGTGTCTAGAGCTGTGCAGCCAGGCTGGCTTTAAAGAGCTCAAAGTATTACAAGCCCAAGCGTAAATCCACACCGTGGACATGGAAGTGTGAACCCTGAGAACCCTTAAGCCTACGTTGGGGCCCGGAACCCGAAACAGCAAGAAGCAGTGTCACCCGTGGAGAGTAGAAGAGGGGCATCACAGATCTTGACACGTGACACACAGGTTCCGAAAATGTGCGGCCGCACTGCATCTTCCATGTAGTGGAGTGTGTCATGATTGTCCTCGCGAAGAGGTAAGGAATATCATCGCAGGCAAGTGCCCCAAAATCTGACACCTCTGAAACCAAAGAACTACCTGAAAAACACACACCATCTCCCGGACAAGTGCGCTGCGTCCTAGCGTCTCATCATCGTTGATCGAAACCCTCATGGTAGAGCCTCTTCCTTGCAGCCCGGATCCCTTCCTGAAATAAGGCATGTGAAAACTACAATGAGCTAGGCTTGGGGTGATATGATATTGTTGTAATCGCATATAGTGTTGGTGGCTATTCAGGCCCATATGAGAATGTCCGAAAATAATAGGGGACCCTAATATAGTACCCGAAATAGTTTGATCCTGATTATAAGGACCCCAAAATAAGGTACCCCCAATTTCCGGAAACTCCCTTTTAGTAAACCCCGGGCCTTGAACCGAAATCCCAAACCACCCAGACCCTGAAGAAGCCATCGAAACACTACCGGACCTCAACCCCATATAGCATACCTTTTCAAGGAGCTATATAAGGAAATACAAGTAAGGGAGCCCTAAACAAGGTTTCTCAGGGTCCAGATAGATCCCAAACCGTTTGCTGCCCACCTTCTTCGTGGCCGGTACCAACCTCGTGCGGCGCCTCAGGAAAGGCTGGGTTTTTTGGGCTTGACCCGGGTTAAGGGTTTGGGGGTAAGGTTCCTGGACCCTAAAGCCTAAAGTCCAAACCCCATTAGGGCTTTTAGGGTCCCTGAACCCTAGACCCTAAACCCTGGCAGCGTTTAGCTTAGGGTTTCAGCCCTGAGTGAACTTCGGATCTTGATAACTGTGCAGTGGCTGAAAGGGTTTCGGTGTTGAGTGATATAGGGGCCTTTATGATTAGAATAAGGTTTTGGGGCCCACTATGCTATAAAAATGACAAGGAATCCCCAACATAATATTGCTAGTTATTTAAAACCCTATAGTGAATTCAAGGCCCTAGGCTGCACAAAGCTAAGGACTGTACGTAGCTTGCACCCTTGGCAGCAGAGGAAACCGTTGAGCAAAGTGGATGCATGGTTCTACAAGTGTCAGGGGCTCTTGCCCGAGACTATCCTGTTCTTCAGTGTAATGTGTGCATTTCCGGGCTTGCGAATTGACTCGCTCTTTTGGGCTTATGGTTGGGTTTTTGCAAAATTTGTAGGAGCACCCCCCAAAAAAACGGAAGCAACTTTGCAGGAAGCCCACAGCAGTCTGCAGGCCGAGCACAAACCCTTACACCCCAAGGCCACGCAGCTGAAAACCATGAAGCGTTGTGTTAGTCCAAGCCCATACTTGGAGGTTCATGGGTAGTTATAAGTAGGGTTATAAGCACGGTAAGTATACTTGCAGCTCATATTAGAGGACATACAAACCCTACCGATTATAACTACCCATGAACCTCCAAGTACAGCCCAAAACAACACCCCGAAGCCCCAAGCTATGATTCTCCGTAGAGGCTGAGGACACAGCAGCCCGCCCTGTGAGACTAAGACCTCAGCCATCGGGTACGGGCTTAGGGAGCTTCATTAGGGTTTGGGGTTTAGGACTAGGGTTTGTTCATTTTTTAAGGCTTTGGGTTTAGGGGTTTAGGGTTTAGGGGTTTTTAGGGTTCGGGGTTTTAGGACTTGGGGTTCGTGAGGCTTGATTAAGCACGCATGCAAACTCTATAAAAGCCTATCAGAAAACTGGGGACCCCCCAAGAGTTACCCCGTACCCTAGAACCCAAACCCCTAAACCTTATAGCAAGCAGCAGCTAACCCCACATCTTATGCCATATACCCCCCCCCCCCTACGCTTTTATCTCAATTCCCAACCCGCCTCCCAAAATCAACCTTCCAAAACACCAATACACAAAGCACGTCCCAACACAAAAGCAATAATCCCCAAAACAAGACAACCCCACAACAAATACAACAATCCAAAACAAAACCCAAAACCCAAAGCACCTAAACAAACCCTACCCTCAACCATAAAATAACCAATATCCTAATATGAGGTGTGGGGTAAGACCCTGATAGAAAATCCCCAAAAGATTATAACCCTGAACTTAACCCTGAATCCTCAGCCCAACCAACCAGACCCCAAGTCCTGAGCCTTGTAAGTTTATGCTTTACGTCCTAAGCCATTAAGACGTCTCCATGGGCTCGCACTTTGAGTCCTCGCAGTGCGGCCTCGACAACACGCTCCTCCTGAGGAAGCTCAAAGTTCCAGGTTCAAACCTATGTAAGGTTTAGGGTTTCGGGTTTAGGGGTTTAGGGGTTTAGGGGTTTAGGGTTTAGGGGTTTAGAGTTTAGGGTTTAGGGGTTTAGGGTTTAATTAGGGGTTTAGGAAGGCTTCTAATTGATGGGGTTTCGGGCTTAAGATTTGGGGTTGTGGACATGTTACCGTTTCGGGCTTCTACCCATTTAAAAGCACTAGAGTTAAGGGTTCAGGGTTAAAGCACATCTTAAAGTCCGGAAGCCATGAAGATTGCTGGCCATGAACAACCACGAGAGATCTTCAATCCCGCGCCATTCGGCAAGACCTCCTGGCGCCCCAAAGCGTCTACAACCATCAGATTTTCAAAGAAAAACAGAACCCCAATCCAAAATGGCAAGATCATCATTCTAAACACCTCAAAACATGACGGTGATTGGGCTTCGAGTGCATCTTTTGCTCATGCTTTGGCTTAAACCCAAGAAAATAATTTAGAAGTCTGAACAAACAGCAAGGGTATCATCTCGAAGCCCCTGTAAAATAGCGCTGCTATATACCCGTTAAACCTAAACCCTTTGTATAACGACTGCATACCCGACCTGGTCCAACAACGCTTTCTCGTAACCTGAAACCAAGAAGCATGCTAGGTTTTGTAGGGTTTAGCATGTGGGAGCTTCCGAAAATGAGGGGTACCTTAGTTGGGGGGTCTTCATGGGGGGTCTTCATAATGAGGATCCTACTCCTTAGGGTACTAGTTTGGGGTTCCCTATTGTCGGAATCTCCCATGTAGGCGCCCAGGGAAAGTGTGCCGCCTCGATGATTAAGAAGCCAAGGGTATCAGAACTCTAGTCACTAGTCCTGAAAGGAATCCATATTCTAAACCCTAAACCCTAGAAGCTTTACAAGAGAACGTATGTCATCGTCATGGTCTGTACGGAAATCGGAACAAGAAATCCCACGGATGTAATTACTTGGAGGTTCATGGGTAGTTATAAGTAGGGTTGTAATTAGGGTAACTATACTTATAACTCATATTAGGGGACTTATAACCCTACTTATAACTACCCATGAACCTCCAAGTAGGGTTTACTGGGCTACCGCGCTGGTTGGTTCGGTTAAGCTTTGGCATTCAAGGAAGAGGCCCAAGATTCACAACGACCGACCTGGACAAACCAACATAAGTACCTCCAGGATGCACATGGGAGTTTCCGAAAATAGGGGACAGAAATATAATACAGTAAATAGTAGGATCCTGTTTAGAAGGATCCCAAAACAAGGCACCCCTAATATTCGGAAACTCCCACATCGGCACCAGATGAGTTTTCTTGGAATGAGTTTTCTTGGAACACCGATCCGATCCAGGAGAAAGTGCTTTCTGTTCTCGAGAACCTCACTGCCTGCTCTGCCCCGACATCCGAAACCAATCCGACAGCCAGGAACCAGCAGGGGCCGAGGACCGCATAGAAGGTAGCAGTCTGAATATTTATCTACATTACTCGCTTGTAGTCCCATTTATATTGATGGCAGAATAGACTCCAGACCCTATTCTATGTACTAAGGCCCCTAATTACTTGTGTTAGGCGCGGTTTACGACAGGATCGGATCTTAGAATTCCATGTAGCGGCTTTATTGATTAGAGTAGCGCGTAGGGGGCATTTCATGCGGTGCACGCTAAACCCTTTAGCGCGCGTGCGATTGATCCCTCTGCGACGAGTGCTACACAGCGGCCTGCAGAATCATGTTACGGTTTGGGGTTTGTGCATGAAGCAGGCTTTTTTCGTTTTTGCATGGGGTTATACGTCTCGACATAGTGGTCTCAACCGCCAGCCTGGGTTTGGAGGTATGAAGGTGTTGTATGGTCAGTGGTCAGAGGATGCCCCTTTCTGCAGCAGCAGCTTCGTTAATCCATCAAAAATTTGCGGCCCGTCAAAAACAACAACTGTCTGCTTCGACCCACCATCATCCTGCGACCGGACACTGTAAACCCCGGGCCCCCTAAACCCTCTACACCCCTCAGTTCGAGGCGATCAACATCCCAAAAGCATAGCCCTAAGGCGCAATGCCTCGGCTCGATGTTGGGATTGCGACACCCTCGTGCATAAACCCTTGACGCAGTAGCTAATTCGGATTACAGGCAACCACCAGGTTTAGTTAATCCGCTGGAAATCCTCAACGAGAAGCCCTAAGCCACAAACACAAAAAAACAGAAACCGCAATCTGCAAACCTAAAACCCTGAAGCAAAAAAATGTTAAACCCTAAACCCTAAGACACCCAAACCCTGAAACCATGAATCAAAAAAGGTTGAACCCAAACCCCAGGAAACCCAAACCCTGAAACCAGTAGATCCCAGCGACACGGCCAAATCAGGCCCTCCGTAGCTACCTGGAAGCTCGGCAGCTCGGTACGGTAAATGGGATTAGACTGTGGGGTTCATGTAAGAGTTTAAGGTCTGGCTTACGTTTTTGAGGTTATATGGATTTCGGGTTTCAGGGCTTGGGATTGCAGGCCTCCAGGGTTTTAGGATTATGGTTTCGGGCTTCAGGGTTTGAGTTTGGGTTTGAAGACTCCGATTTTCGGCTCGAGGGTGCCCCGAACGAACAAAAAGGAGGTCGGGGTAGCCCATACAAACCCCCAAACCTGCTTCCGCTAGCCCAGAACACCTCAGCTGCCACATCTCTGGAATCTGCTCAACATTTCAACCCGCTTGCTGCTCTGCATCTCTTGAATGACTAAACACAGAAATCTATGCCTGAAGCTTTTCCCAAACACCCGATTTTTTAAATATTTGTGCATGTACCAGAGACTCTATTTGCATGGCGGCGACACAGGTGCAATACACGACACCTTGAACCACAAATTTAACCCTAAATTCTATTCGCTTATTTCATAAGCGCTATACAGCCCTCAAACCCGTATGAATGAAGCACAGACGAATCTAAGTGAACAAGCCCTGCACATTCAGTATATCTGATTGTATCACCCCTTCCTCCAAAAAGACTGAAAAGGCATCCGCACAAACTTTCAAGAACCCATATAAAGCCCTTCTCGCGACTTAGATGTACAACGGTTGTCGTCAGCTGTTTCCGCTCCGAGCCGCAACTAACATGACATGACCCAAGGGCATCATAGCCGAACCCTGCCAGGTCAAATACATGGACTTGGCTCTCATGACCCTTAACGCCGAAGCCCTTTTATTAGCCCCCAAACCCCAACCCCAAAGCCTCAACGACATGAGCCCTCCCTTCCTTACCTTTGGTTAGTTGGAATGGAAGAATGGTAGCAGTAGTAGTTATAATTGTGCCCCATTCCTCCATTCCCTACTAACCAAAGGTAAGCTTCGAGTGGTAGCCTGGCCAACTCGTTGGGGCAGGTTTGCCGCCTCCTCCAAGTATGCAGCCCTTACCTGTCCGGCTTCTACTAAGTTCAGAAATTCGGATTTCGGCTGCGGGGTGTCGGCTTGAAGAGGCTATAAGTTCATGTTCAGCATCAGAGATTTATATAAGGTGCTACTAACTGAAACTTACTCGCTGTGCCTTCCCACCCCGGCTGGCTCTCCACACTGCAGCCGACCCTCGGCTTCTTTGCTTCTCTGACCCAGCTTCGGTTTCCTTATGGTTTTGGACACCGCTCGACATCCGCATGCCTTTGCGGGGAAGGACAGGAGCTCCGTCCCCAGCCGCGGGTCTTGCGGCTCCGTGGTTTTGGGTTTTAAGGGTTTGGGGGTTTAGGGTTCCGGCTTGGGAGCGAGATAGGAGTTTGAGCAGAGCTCACGACAGAACGCCTGAATCCTTAACCTCAGTTTTTTTGTCAAGGAAGTTAAGCTCTCAGCCTAAAGCTGCCCAAACCCCCGCCGACCCCTAAGAGCACCAAAAGCTTTGAAGGATTCTTTTAGGCTTTCGGGTATATTCGTATAGATAAGCATTGTATTTCCTTTGTAAAACCTTCAACTCTCAGAGCCCAAAACACCGACACCCTCTTTCCCGCCTCCCAGGCTGGTTCGTTCATGAAGCTGATCCTCATGTGACTTCCGTTTTGGGGTTCGGAGTTTGGCCTTGGGCCTTTTTACGGTGGCTTACAAGGTTCGTAGGATTTTGGTGGGGTTTTTACAGGTTTTAGGATTCAAGAGTTTAGGGTGGGTGGTTGAGCGTGGGGGTGTGCGAGTCGTTCATGAAGGTTTGGTGGCTAGTGGCTGTGGGCACGTACCACGAGGTTCTGCGTTATGGGCTGTGGCCGTTTGGCTTAGCTCCATACAGTGCAGGGAAGTGATTTTATGGTCGGGTGGGGGGAACACTTGGACGAGATGCCCTAGCAAATAGCGCAACATGTGCCTTACCGCTTGGCATCTGTTTGCCTCAGTTTCAAGCCTTCCGGCAAAGTGCCACCGTTTCTCGAAATTCAGAAGCCTGCGGGAAACAGTTTGAGATGCATACTTACTTTGCGAGTCGAGGGTTGGGATAGAGAGTTTAGGGGTTTAGGTGTTAGTTGGCGTTTAGAGTCTAAGTTTAGAGTCTCGAGGTTGCAGGAGGTGGAGGGCCGAAGGGTCTGGCTAATGGGGCTTTGCGCAGTTTAATAGCTTGCAAAGTCTGGACCGAGAAGGGATTTACCTATAGTCTCCATTGTGGTTCCTTTTTTTTGGTTAACCAAAACCGATATTATAGGATCCTATCCATAAAATTGGTTAACCAAGAAAAGGAACTACAATGGAGACTATAGGTAGAGTCTAAGCCGCAATTGCCAACTAATGCGGCTCAGCATCCAGTAAGGCAGGAGGAAGTTGTGCGTTCCCTCTCGACCTTACAATGCTCCTAGCTCACCAGGGCTTCGCGAGCATCACGTTCGGGGTGTCGGGTATGGGCTCCATAATCCATATAATGGTTTAGGGTTTAGGATTTATATAAGGGTTTAGGGGCTTAGGGTTTACGGAGGGGTTTAGGGTTTCTGTAAACGGAGAATGGAACACCTCAAACGTCGGAGCTGCTTTGGGTTCCGGGCGTTCAAGTCTACCGAAAGGTTTCGAGAATACTACCGAAGGAAGCCGGCTTTGCAGGGAAGAGCTCAGGAAACTGTCAGGTTCAGCCCACACGGGCCAACTTCCGAAAACAATGACGAGGAATCTTCAACACTGACTAGCACTACTTGGAGGTTCATGGGTAGTTATACGTAGGGCTATAACCAGGGTAACTATACTTATAACTCATATTAGGGGACTTATAACCCTACCTATAACTACCCATGAACCTCCAAGTCGCCTAAGGCTTGGGGGGGGACATCTTTCAGCTTGGGGGGTGGGCATTCTGAAACTGAACGGTTGCCTCCGTGTTGCATCATACCTGTTACTTGGAGGTTCATGGGACTTAGCAACTGGGGTTGCAAATAAGGTAACTATACTTATAACTACTTACAACCCCAATTAAGGTACTTATAACTGTACTTACTAAGTCCCATAAAACTCCAAGTAGAAGTCTCAGCTGCGATGCTGAAAATCGTCATGCCGCCAGGGTACAGGTCTAAGTATAAGGTCCTGCACGCCTCTGGGAAAACAGGGCTTCACGGGCGATAATTTCCATAACTCCCATAATTCAAAACGAACCCAAACTCCAGCTTCATGGGGCGCCCGCCGAAAGCATCTGCAAGGGCCTTGCCGACAGTGGCCGAAGAAACAACACAGACATGTAGGGTTGGGTTGTGGATTTTGGGACTAGGTCCGGGTGCTTTTGTGGCCTAGAAGTCATCTGCGGCTTGGAAAGCAGAACGAAAGCACAAACGAAGCAAACTAGAAAACCGCTGTAGGGATTGCACATGTTGCCCTCTAGACCCTAACCCTAAACCCTAAACGCCGACAGCCCTAAAACCCTGAAAGCATAGACTGCGTTACAGCCATCGTCACCATGATGATCATCATCGCACCATCATCATGCAACCCTTGATCAAGCGATGAAGCCGGCTCCCCAGTGCTGCTTTCCAAGCCCCCGACGGCAGTGTTACGCAGAAGGGCGATCTTCACCTGTGCCGGGGGAGCGATTCGCAAAGGGACAGGGGAGGATCGGCATGACAATCTCTAGAGCTCATGGGCTTGGGGAAGTAGGCTAAGTAGTGTCTATGCAAACCCCAAAGACCTTACCCAAGCCCGTCTCCTATAGAGCAGGTTACTATCTCTGCATGACGTCCGTTATGTAGTCACACAGTGTAAGTCCCATTCGGTTATCGTGAACAAGGCACTGACTATCAAAGAATGTAATCCCGAAACAGAATGATGAAAATGTGACTAAATTCAATAGACATCAACCGACCACAAAAAGTGCTAAAACACGTGGATGATCCGTGTAGATCCGTTGTACACACCCTTTTAGGAATCCAACACCCTACACTAACATACCCAGAACACTATTCTAGCTACTGCGGCCCCTGAATCCTTAAACTCGTGCAGAACCATTGTAGAACCTTTTTAAGGGGGAACCCAATTCTAGTTGTTACGGCCACTTCAAGACAGGATGTCAGGAGTCAGGAGTTCCAGGTGCTCGCAGGTCGGGCCGTCTCTGGGCGGGTCGCCCCGCTCGGATTCAGTCTGCAGTTGCTTCAAGCACTCTGATATAGGGACCTACATGATTCAGGAGATTATTCCTTAGGGTTCCTTTCTGCACACCTTAAACTTTAAACCCACGAACCCCAAACACCCTAAACTCGAATCCTAAACCCTAGACCTCAAATCCTGAACCCAAAACCCTGCACCCTACTTGGAGGTTCATGGGTAGTTATAAGTAGGGCTATATGTCCCCTAATACCAGCTATAAGTATAGCTATCCTACTTATCACCCCACTTATAACTACCCCGAACCTCCAAGTAAACCCCGAACCCCAAACCATATCCTATTTAGGCGGGTCGAGGCTCACGCGCGCCTCTCGCGACATGGTCTGCGCCATGAGAGCCTCTTCCTTTCCGCCGGCTTAGTTGAAGCTTAAGGGTCCATGTACCCATACTATATACTTTGGTCTCAAAGCCAACTAGTCCCTGCATAAGTAATTAAGTACTTTGGGGCCGAAGTATATACTATTTGGGCACATGGACTCTTAGGGGAAGTCTGAGCAAGTCAGGTGCTCAACCAACGAAAGAACACACGTACCCCCGAAGTCTGAACAAGAAGTCTTTACGTCTTCGGGTTGTGAAGCTCAGGCTATGAGGCAAGGGCTTCAGGATGTCTGTAGCTGGGCTGAGGGCAATCTAGCGGTCTGAACAGTTAGAGCAAGGTCTCATGCTCGAGCGGGGTGGTGTCTCATTTTTGCGACTTTTCTTTCGCTAGAAGGGCTAGAATCAGAAGTGGATGCTACTACCGGCTATTCCGACCCCTACACTCATGTAAAGCAGAGGTGGCTCTGGCTTTGGTAAAGGCGACAAGCCGGAATCTCGGTTCTTTGGCCCGTTTGGCCAGCGGCTGTACCCTAACCTACCAAAACCTACCGTTTCATTTGTAGGTTCCTATTATTAACCCCCAAAATAGATTTAAAACCCAAAATAGATTTCATAGGGACCCCACATAAATAAGAGTAGGTTTTGGTGGGGTAAGGTAGTCTGCACCTAAGCCCTCAGCCATCTAAGCTCTACACGCCTGAACCCGAAAGTCCTAAAGTCCGATCATGAGCCAGATTCCGGATCGATTTAGACCAGGAGATGCCCCAAACATTGCTTGCATCTCTGCTTTCAAAAACAAAATCTAGGGGCCTTAATACTTAGAATAGGGTTGTGGGACATATTGTGCTAATAAGTATAATAAGAAACCGCCACAATAGTATTGATAATTATGTAGGCCCCTAGATTAATCTAGATGCAGTGAATATGCAAAAAAGGACTAAGCAAGCTCCAAAATTAACTTCGGGCATGCTGCAACCCCAAACCATAATACGGGGCCTCGGCAAGTATATACAATTAGACGGACATCAATTCTGCGCTCAGGAGTATGTTGCTAGCTATCCAGGATGCTAGAGTCTATAGTAATGTAGGAACCTGACTAATAATTAGGGTTCGTAAAAAGAACCCGAGTAAAGGGCCAAGGTTTCTTAATCAGGTTCCTACATTAGTATAGGACTTAACAACCCGAAACCCTAAACCCTGACCCCCAAGAATTATGGATTCTAGATTCAATAGTAGCTTCAAGAAGCACCCCTTCAAGACCGCTATGTTCTGCTCCCTGCTTTCACCCCAGCCGTCCGGCGAGGCCCCCTGAATTTTGACGAAGTCGACGTCGATGAGTGCCTGGATAGAGCGCTTGCGCATTTTTGTATAGTATATGTATCTGTATGTAATTATATATATATATATATATATATGCATATGCGTCTGCATATGTATATGCATATGTATGTGCATGTGTGTGTGTGTGAGGTGTATATGTATATGTATATATATATATATATATATACTGACACCTACGTCGGCTTTAATTTCCGGATTTGCGACAGTCCCGAACAACACCCCAACAACAGCAGTGCAGCAAGAAACTGTGCGACAATCATGAATGGCACGTCAAAGCCGTGCCACATTCAAGAATGGTAACAACCAGATCAGTAAGCACCCATTAGGGGTAAAAAGGTCTGTAGCTTGAATAAACTGATTCGGCCATTTTGGACTTAGCTAGTACCGGGACCTTAATCATAATAATTACTATAATTATAATAAGGAACCTCCCGTAATAGGGAATACTTGGACCCTCTTGGGTAAGAATTTAACTATATTGGTTGTATGTAACACTATGAAGACCCATAAATAGGGTTCAGGGTTTAGGAGTAACGTCGTGAAGACAAAGCCTCCACCACTAGGGACCGATCCTCTTGGAGCTTGCAGTCAGGGCCTAGTGACCCTAACCCTAAACCCTAAACCCTAAGTGTAGGACTCTAAAAGCTCCTGATTAAACCCTAAGTCCTTGAACTTTGTAGCAGAGAAAGCCGCATACCCTAGAAGAAGGTTATAGTTGCAACTCTACACTTGGGTCTGAAAGTCCGAACGGTATAGGGGTTTAGGGGTCTAAGGTCGCGTTTAGGGCCTCAAGGCTTGAGGGTTTAGAGCTTTGGGGATTTAGGGAAAAGGCGTTCGGATTTACGGGTCCCTGAAGCTTGATGCTGTACCTGCAGCCTAGGGTGATCCGGGGTCGTAGCTGTTGCTACGATCATATGCAAGAAACGACAGGGTCCAGGAAGGCTGTAATTAGTACTGAAGCACTACTTCGGAGCCTCGGGGATGCTCGAGTATAGCCGTATAGGCAGAGAAGGACTCAATATAGAAGGGAAACTTCAAGCAAATATCGCCGATCATAGCCACGGAAAGTAAATCCAGCCACAAGCACATCAAAGGCCACATATCTGCGCTCATGTATACGGAAAGATGATGCCAGCGTAGATGCCCAAACAGGTTCGTTATGGCAAGCCGTATATCAGATTCCTTTTCTCTTGAAGGGCACCCTAAACCCTACAACAGACAAGACAGGAGGACCCATCTGATTGACGTAGGGGTCTTCAATTAGAGTGGGATTTGGGAATGTCATTTTACTATGCGAAATAAGGAACCCCTATAAGGACTGCTCTTCGTAGCTATTCGGGCTTCCATAACCTTCGACCTGCTCCCCTTATCGATCCCCTTAAAGCGACACCTACAGGGACATACGTACTCAGGCTTCTAGATGACACCTCACCTGCACCACCGTTCGAAGCGCTTCCTGGAGATGCTTCACTTGCACGTCGAACCTCGGCCAGGTTCTTATAGGGCTTAAGGGTGTAGAGGTTTAAGGGTGTAGGGTTTAAGGGCTTTGGAATTACAGTCTAGGTAGATTCAGGTGGTCTCGAGTCTACCTCGGGCACCAATAACCTACTGTTTTAAGGACTGTACCCTGTAAACAAGGTTCTGACGTACTATCGTTTTGGGGGCTACAGCATATAAGACTACTTTTGGGAACAAGGTATAAAGTGAATGTGTATATATGTATATACACACAAAGACACCCTGTACCTATACACCAAAACCTTAAGGATGAGTCTAAGTTATTATACGGTGCAGGATGTAGCGCACAGGCCCCTTCGGGGTTGTCGAGGATGAAGAGCATAGGATTTGGGATACAACGTATAGGGTATGTATGCTCTATACCTTTTACGCTAAATGGCAAAGGGGTTAGAGTGTAGGGTTTCAGGAACAGGATTTCGGGTACAAGGTATGCATCGGGTAGAGGACCTTGGGTATAGGTGTGTAGGTTTATGGGCTTACGGGCTAGAGTCTAGGGCAGAGGATCTAGGGTACAGGGTGTAAGGGTTTCTTTGAGCACCTCCACACCCCTACGCCCAATCGTGATTCCTGATCCTAAATCAAGAAAACGTAAATCCCAGATTCTAAACCCTAAACCCCGAAATCCTGGAGCAAAGCCCCCATCCTAAACCCCTAAACCCCACCACAGCCCGGTGCTTCTCCACCTGCACCGACACGTTCGAGGCCTCCAGAACGCAGGCGAAGTTCAGGTCGTGCTTGAGGGGTTCTAGGATGCAAAAAAACCTTTGATTCGTTTAGGGTTTAGGGTTTAGGGTTTACGATTCGTTGAACGCCTTTAATTAGTAGATCTGGGTATGTCGGGCTTTGTGAGGCTGAGTCATTTTTGTAATTCCGGCTACTGCTTGTGGGATCAAGCCCGGGATTTAAGGTGGGCTCAACATCAAAACAGTCCGCTGGTTTTCGTTGGGAATTCAGAATTTAGGCTTTAGGGTTCGGAGCTTGAGGGACCCACATCCCTAAATCCCAAACCATACACGGGGTGGGAGGTGTGGGTTGTTAAGGCGTCTCATGCCCCTGTTTTATATACGCAATTGCAAGTGGCCTAGATGATGAGAATGGGGCTTGTGGGCTCTTATACTATAACTCAATGAATGGAACCTTTCCAATCTAAACCGGAACTACTTCATCCAACTTTTCCATGCCTGGGCCTTAAAGAGTTTTCCGGTCTTCAATGAAGCCACAGATGCTTCTCCAATCTCAGAGACGACCTGCCATCCTGAGTCCGTGGCCTGAGAGCGCTCCCCGGTATACAAGAACAGATCTGACTATGCTATGCCTAGAATATCAAGCCCGTACACGGTTTGGCTTTAGGGTTTAGGGGTTTAGGAAGTTAACTTACGTTTGTTTTTTTGGGGGGGGGCATTCGGGTTCGAGGCATTCGATACGCTTCCAGGGTCTTTGGGCTCGAATCTCCCGTGCAAGGGCATCACGGCAAACAAAAGCCTGTAGCCATTTGAGATATTGTCTCCGAGAAGGAAGCACGCAAAGGATTATCAGAAGACCACCTCCCGAAGCCAGAGTGTCTGATGACAAGGGCCCACCATTTGTCTGAGTCCCCAAGGAACATGCAGAAAGCTTGCTGGCTCTTTGGCGAGCCTCCGCTTTCGGCGTGTTGCCCGCCTGGATGCACAAAGCTTTCTTAATAGGATTTAGGATTTGAGGTTTAGGGTTTACAGGGCTTGAGGTTTAGGGCTTCTAGGTTTGAGGTTTAGGTCTTCGGGTTTGAGGCTTAGCTTTCGGGATTTAGGGTGGCGGCTTTTCGACTGTGGGTTTCTTGGGCGTCGGATTTACGAGCCCGGTTGTACCGAAAATCCCAACATCAAGCGCCCGGCTCGGCTATCTATGCAATTCATGGGGTACTGCTATATGAGTGGTTGTCAATATTAGGGTCCCTTTTTGGGTCCTTATTATTAGAATACGGCACCTAAGATTTAGGGTACCCAAAAAGGGACCATCATTTTGACAACCGCCCATATCCATACTGGCTAGACTGACTAGACAATGGACAGTAACCTGTTGCATCTCCGTGTCGCAGAGAGAGACGAGCATGGAGAAAGAATTGCTGAAGCCTAAACCCTTAACCCAAGGCCCTAACCATTAAAAACCCCAAACCGCAAAACCCTAAACCCAACCGTCCCACTCAGAAATGCTAAAGCCTACATAGAACGAACAAGCGGTAGCTTAGGCACCCCTCGCGCCCGAAATCATAAAGCCGCGGGCCGCGACGTTTAGGTTGTAGATTAACTTGGGGTTTTAGGATCTCGATTTGATCTAAGGCTGCCAGGCCGGCGGGTGAAGGGCTTACGTTTAGGTATACACAGACAACCTCAGTTCTTCATGATTGAAAGTCTGGGGAGGCTACTACACTCTACCGAAGGAAGGCAGAACCGTAGAAATCGTGCAGCAGCTCTTGAAAACGGACCCCAGACGGCACGAGCATCTAGAGCTTCCTGCCTCCATCTTACATTCCAATATACCACTACGGACTCTGCAAGCTCCTTAGCCCTAAACCCTAAAGCCCAAGCCCTACCAGGGTTTTGCGCCCATTATCAAATAACAGCAAGAAGGAACCCCAAAAATAGATTAGGCAATTATTGAGGCCCCTATATGATTAGAGCCATTGTCTGGGGCTTGAAGTTTATAAGGCTTCGGTAACCTACTGTTTTACGCGCTATACCCTCTGACTAAGGAGGTCATAACCGACAACTAAGTCACAACGTACTGTTCCGTATGGTTTGGGATGTTTGGGGCTGCAGGTGGAGTTAGGGCAAGTTGCCTTGCTTGAAGGCGCATACCTTCATTGTAAACAGCAATAGCCAATTCCGGAACAACCAAAACCCTAAATCTCAGAGGCTGCCCCCTGAAAAGGATGCCTACTCGAAACCCGATGCACCCCACATATTGGCAACCCTGAACCCTTGCTAAAGCTTAACCCCTATAAACCTTACCCTACACGCAGAACAGCTTCCAACCATAGTGTGCAAAGGACGAGCCTGTGCTGTGGGCCGGGCTGCCTGGGCAAAGATTTGGGTGTTCAGGGCTTTAGGAGTTCTATTTTTTGAACCCTTTTCCCGTCAGAAGGCTTTAGGAGTTTAGGGTTTAGGCTATTGAGGGTTCAGGGATTTAGGGGTTTAGGGGGTTCAGGGCTTGGGATACGTTTCAGGGATCAATGCGTTTCGGCTTTACAGGGCCGGGAGGCATGGTGGTTTCTAGTTTATAGTACAGGTTGACAGAGCGCAGGCTCAGGGGTTAGGTCTAGGGCTTATAGGGCTTACCGGCTCTACGTGCTTTTAGGGCTGTTGAGTGTTGGGCAGACTATTTCGGGTTAGGGCTCAGGGTTGTGCGGCTGCGTGTTTCAGCCGAAGGCTTCGAATTTCAAGCTTGTGTCAAAGGACTCGGATCTAGTCTCAACACTATAGGGCTAGGGTTTCGGCGATTTCGGGGCATATGGGGGAAAATACCACCAGGACTGCGGTAGGATACTATGACTACTTCATGCGACCTCTACATCATTCATCATACGGGAATCCATCAGGAATAGCAGTCCGGATTACTCCAACCCTATCCGTTGGAATGGCTACTGGCTTCCAATTCCGCAAACTTAAACGAAAAATCTTGAGTTGATGCTAACTCAACATCTCGACATCAAGGTTAAGGACAGCACGTCTGCATAGCAGCAGTCACGTAACAACGAAGCAAGAAGCTATGATGGACAAGGTCGTCCAAACTCATGCTGACCGTTTAGGGTTGAGGGTGTAGGTAAACTTTCGCCTCCTCACAGTAAGTCGAACAGCGAAGTTCACTTTGGCGGCCTAGCCTGAACTTGAACCGTCAAGCTACAGATATCCTGAAGTCCACAGAACCCGTAGACTGAAGTCTGGGGAACCATCCTTTAAACTCTACACTCAGATCATGCAAGTCAAAGCCCCCCGCGATGTCTGAAGAACCCAAGCCCTATGCAACAAATAACCAACAAGTTAGACAGTGTTCTCGGGATTATTATACCTACAGAGTCACTGTGGATATGTCTACCACATATGTATGCACCCTGAACGCTAAGGCTCAATCACCAGCCCTGAGCCGCCAGCAACGGCAAGCTCGGCAAAGCGAAGGGACTGCATCGCCAAGACGCCCAAGTTTTGAGCAACTGAGAGGAGAACCTAAAGCAGCACAGTCGTGCTTTTGCGGGACTTAGGGCTTGGGGCTTAGGATTTGGAAAAAGGAATGGGGCCTTAACAATTAGAATAGGGCTTCGGGGCTGACTGGTTATTACAACAGAAGCCAGAAAGTTGGAACATGATTACCCTCATGCCCTTAAGGTAAAGTATAAGGGATCCTAGCACTAATCCTACGAAAGTCATGTTCCAACTTTCTCGCTTCTACTATAGTGCAGTAGCATATTCCAAGGCGCAGGCCATCGGTTCATTGTCCATTCCACTCATCATGGAGGTGAGTTGCGGGAAAATGTACCTCGCTTCCGGTGCCCTGTTACCCAGGCCTGAATAGTTTGACCCGGGTCCCTTTGGGTGGCATTTTGCAGTAGAGCGATAGAAGGACAAGAAGGCGATGACAGCCTTTGCTTCCGGGAAAACCACGTGATCTTGGGGAATTTGTGGCATGAGTCGGCTGCGACGGGCTTACAACTTGCTGCTGCTAGTTTGCATCTTACGCCGCATCTAGGTCGATGATCATCATGGCGGTGTGTTTCTGTTGCTGAGGACGGTGGCGAAGACAGTCAGCATGGAGATGGTCCTCATCAACAGTACGAAGGTAACAACGGCGGTGCTGCCGTGGGTAGCGATAGCACTGGCAATAGAGCTTGCGAAGATTGCAGTGATGGCGAAAAGAGGATGGTAGTGGTGATGGACGCCTAAGAAATCAGATGGTGATCATAGTGGTGATGTCGGCGACGAAGTTGTTTGTGATGATGACGATACTGATGATGAAGAAGGCGATGACGATCATGATTATGATGATGATGATGACGACGACCATGGTGATGCTAGCGACGATGTTGTTGGTGTTGATTCTAGGCAGGATTCTGCAGATGATGATGGTGATGCGAGCGTGAAGAAACAGCTTATGATGACGATGGTGTGCTGAACATCATTGATTGTGATGATCATGATTGTGATGATAAGGATAAAAACGACGGTGGTGGTGAACATCGCAGGTGGACAACACTGATGGATTCACTAGTGGATGACGGTGCTGATCACTACGAACTACGGCCATTGTCACGTTCATGATGCTGGCCGTGATGCAACCAATATCATGTGCAGTCGCCAAAAAAATGTAGCCATTGCTGCGGTTGAGGGAGATACGAGGCAGTCGTCTTTGGGCGATGCTGCATGCCTGGAAATTCGGGGATGCGCCCGAACTAAGAGCAAAAGCATGTTCATGCTGTCGTAGGGCAGCCGCTCCTTTATACAAACAGCTGCTACTACTGTGGGCCGATGCGACCTCGACTGGTAATGGCAGTTCAAGAGGTAGTCATGAGTATGGACGACGACCTCATGTGCAAATACCACGCTGTACATCGCATTCTCTCTTAGTTTGCTTTTGTTACAGGCCTCGACACAAAGTTGGAAAGGCGTAGTCACTACCCACGACCCCGCCTTCAAGGCTGTTTTTCGGTGTTGGCTCGAGCCGGGCACAGCAGTATCTGGAGATGTATGTCGCGGCAGGGCAAGCCCACCGAAAATCGAGATGTCCCAAACCGCCACACAAAGGTTCAGAATATAAATGTTTTGTGGAGTCAAGCAGAATCTGTAGCTCCTGCATGCATGCGGCAGGAGGGATATAATCAGGGAGCATTTGGTAATCCACAACCCTGAACCCTAAAACCCCAAGAATTCAGACCCCAAACACTTAACTCCCAAACCACAATAGTCACGCGCACTCGACAAAAAGACCTGCGTGGCTGATAGGCAGCTGTGTGACCTGGCAAGGGATCAACTTGGAGCTTTGGTCTTTGCACCTGCTTTGTTGAGTCTCTAGGCTGGGCCCACTCTGGGCCCAATCAGCACTAGGAACTCGTAACCCGGAGGACGCACCGCTGTCATCGAATCTCGAAGAGCTGGATCGTGAATTCCCCAAGCATTTCACCCGAAATCTTGACCTCACTTTCTGGGTAAATTTAACTTACGCTTATGAGCTGAAAACTGTCGGAACCATGACGTCGAGTTGCCCCATGTGCACAGCTCGCCCGCGACGTTTGGCCATAAGACCCTCAGCCCCTACGTAACTCTTCTCAGCAGCAAGACTCGCCAGCACCACCGCTGTCAAAGCACACCCAAGCACCTGCAGGGCCTTGGCGCGGACCTGCTTGGCAAAAAGGTTGACGGGTTCCATGACAAATGGAGTTGAAGCTCCGGGAAGAACAGCCGTCTGCATCTACCGACAGGTTCTACTGAGGTTTTAGTGCCAGGCACCCTGCGCTCGCCTTACAATACACACGACGTCACAGGGATTCGGTACAAATCACAAGAAAAGCAATATTGCAAATAAGAAGAATATGAATGTCGATATCAAAAATCAAAATGTATAAAAATATCTGACTTGACCTCGGGACAACCGCAAGGCTTGATCTGATTCGGCATTAAAATTTTGGCTAAGAATCTTCTGAGGCTCAGGTGCTCTGAAAACTTGGTTAGGAGGAATCCTGTTCCTGGGTTCTTGCTGAGGAACCTAACTTCGGTTACCATAAGACATAAGAGGGATCCACTCGAGCATTCTGCCTCTCTCTAACTCTAACCCACATACTACGAAACAATGAGGGTTAACTGATTGAAAACCTGTGAGGATCTGTATTGCTGCAGGGCCCCGATGAGTTGTGTGGTTTTTGGTCTGTTTCCTACTTTCACTATAGCAGGATGACTGCCGTTGCTGCTCGCATTACTATGATCGTCTGTGCTGGCCCGCTTGTTACCAATACTATGCACTGTTATGCTGACATTGTTCTGCTTATACTCGCAGGCATTCTCCTGAACCACTTCTGCTACTTCGGGAGTGACTGATAGGCATAGTCACAATAGGATAACACCCATCACATCGTGTTTACTGCATTGACAATGTTACTACTAACCGAAATCGCAAATGTTCTGGAAATGTGATGGGTGGTTCGGCTGGTGACTATCGCTACTGGTAGCATAGCAATGAGTGTTCCAACCAACTTCATAAGATGATGATGCCTGCAGACACAGCATTGAAAGTGTAAGTGCCTAAGGCTGAGAGAAAACAACACGTCCACACCAATCCCATGCCCTGACGAACACATCGCCTTTTCGAGAGATGTTGCCTGAAGGGTCGGGTGTAAGTAGAGCTGTGGACTTGGTGTCGAGTCAAACCGGGGACCCCATAGCGGATTCCTCACACGCCCTAAACCATCCTAAACCACTAAATCCTAGACTGAGCTTTGTACACGCTGAAATTCCTGTATAGGCCCCCTCAATCCTAAAGCGAATGTCCACAGCCCATAAGTTCCAAGCCCTCAAACCCCCCAAACCTGAAAGTCTAAAGCCCTAAACCATAAAAGCACGACACCCTACACACCCTAAGCCCAATGCCCTAAACCCTACAGCCCTGAAGCCCCCAGGACCCGAAATCTTACACTTTGCCTTGGCTACCGGGTCCGTCATGAGTACATGACTGTAAGGAACGATCTGCTCCAGAATCGTATCCTCCGTTGGGAAAGAACCCTCACAGATCTATGGCTCGGGGCTGTTGTTTATGGGGCGGTTCTGAAACCCTATACCCTGAACCCTACACCCTAAAACCCTGAAACCCGAAACCCCATACCCTGAACCCTACACCCTGGGACGTCGGCATTTAAGATTTGCGGCTTTGGAGTCTCAAGTGAAAACTCCGGGGATCTACCGTAGGCTCCCAAAATCCCAGAGCCCAAATCTCCGACCTCAAAGCCTTAAAGCCCGGACTCCAAATTTCCAGATCAGGGATGCCTTACAAGGGGCCCCCACCCTGTAATAGTGACTATAAGGATTATATTAGGGCCCTACTATGTTCCTATTATACCACTATTACAGGGTGGGGCCCCCTCTAAGGGATGCCACTTAACCATAGGCTCCACAGTAGTTCCTTCTTGAAATTGCCATTATAGAATTCTGAATATGAACCCAAAAAGGAACTACTATGGAGCCCCTAGGTACCCCCCATGCAGAAGCAAAGTTGACAAGTATTGGAGTTTAAGGGTTTGGTGTTCAAGGGGTTATCGTAGCGGTGGGTTTACGTTCAATACTTTGCGGTGCATGCTTTTGGGATTTGGGGCTTTAGGATGAGTCTAGAGTATGACTGATTTTGCAAAGCCGGTTGTAACTGAAAGGCTCTGATGAATTGGGATGTATTAGTATCTGATCTGGTACTGCTGACAACCTAAAGCCCCAAATACCCCAACGTACTACAGCTGGAAGGCACTGAACCCTGGAACAAGAAAGCCCTGAAACATAGACGTAAACCCTCAAGCCCTAAAAACCCAAAGCCCTTTGCAACCTACCGTCTGAGACGTGGCTGAATTATGGAAATTGAACCACAGGACATGGTACAGAAGCAATCGAAGAATTCATGATGATGATCCCGCCGCTCAGCTGCTACGCACGACGCTACGACGAGTCTGCGCATACTTCAGACAGAAACTCAACCCCGGTTTTGAAACACTTCGACCCAGAACCTCCGCACCGAACGCAGATCTCATGAAGATATTGCGCAAGCGGGGCCTTGCAAGCAACCCAGATTTAGAAGACAGAAACCCTAAAAACCCTAAACCCCTAACCTATGTTAAACAGAATGCGATCATCCCTTCCAGTTCCCTACAAAGCCTGGTACCATCCTCAGGACAAAGTCTTGAAAACAGCCCGACACTCCTGTGACGAGAAGGGAACGAGTAGCTCCATCATCCCGATGCACGCCAATCGGCACCTGAGGGAGGCACTTGGTTGAATCTATACTGAACTTAGAACCCTAGCAAAAAATTCAATTTTAGCTGTTTCTTAGGGATTATAATAACCAAAACTTAAAAATTATTTCTAAGTACCCCTAAGGAATCCTGAACCAACATGTTCAAAGTACAAAGCCGCTGCAAATCACAAGATTAAACAGCCCGAAGCCGGGGCCGTGCTTCGAGGCTTTTTCATGTTAAGGGCACGTTGCCGGCGTAAAAAGTGCCCCCCCCCCCCCACCCCCGCACCATATTGTAGCAGTCTAGAAGAAGGCGACTATGAAGGGCGAAATATACCTGTATTCAAGACATTACCATCACAGTTACTGACCGAGCAGTATCCGAAAGTTAAACAACACAGAAACGCATTGCGGGTACGGCAGCTCGGTGCCTCGAGGATCCACCACGGAGTTGTTAAAAACCCTGGGTTGGGCTTTGGGTTGACCGGTTTAGGGCTTATAGGGTTTAGGGCTCAGGCGTCTGGGGGCTTTGGGCTTAGAAATACATATGTATACATATGTATGTGTATATGAGTCCATCTACATATATATATATATATATATACACATACAGCCTAAAGGATTTACGCCCTTGGGGCCTGGCAACCCCTAGGCCCGAAAGCGTCAGGTCTCAAAGAACTCTACATTCTCTCTTTTGAGTTGATACATCTTTAAATCCGGTCAGGCCCCGCATCTGCGGTTTCGGGTTTAGGGTTTGGGGATGTTGTTCAAACTAATCAGCCCATGAACCTCAATCCTACTCCGCCACAGTCTGTGTGGATCTCAAAGGCCTCCACCCGGAACCCGCAGCCCTGAAACCATCTCCCAAACCCGAAACCATGTATGAGTCTCATCACCGGACCCTTCACTTCCCCGAAGCTTTCCCTAAACCCGAAACCCTAAAGCCCCTAAACCCTGAAACCCTCAACCCCGGAAGCTCGAACCTGTCACCGAGACACCTTGGAGACAAGACGTGCTGTGCACAGGAGCCCAGGAGCCCACAGAAAATCCCGAGGGCTTCCTCTTTTTGCAACGGTTTTGACTCGAGCTTTAGGGTTTAGGGTTTAGGGTTTAGGGGTTTAGGGTTTAGGGTTTAGGGTTTAGGGTTTAGGGTTTAGGGTTTAGGGTTTAGGGTTTAGGGTTTAGGCCGGGAAGGACAAGGGATTCCTCTTTCAAAGGTCCTGTTGGCTTAGAGCTCAGGCAAGGTTGTGATTGAGGTTTGAGGATTTCGGTTGCAGGCATGCATTCATACATTCATACATACGTACATATGATGTGACCGTTACATGGACATACACAGGACTGGTGATGATTGTCATGGATCCACAGCACTCGGATTACGAGCACCCATCCTTTTACGGGACCAACTTTCGCTGCAGCCTGTGGTATTTGGTGCAGAAAATGACAAACATGTAGCATGAACTTGTTGGCTGACGTCTCAATCACAGAACTGAGGCTTTAGCACAAGGCCTGCTTGAGGGTCAAAGGGTTGCTAGTTTGTGACGCCTTTCATGAATTATGCGGGTGCCGGGACGACAGGCCCACAACGAGCCAGCTGGCAGGATCACTGTTACCATGTTACCTTAATAAGTAGGAGCCATATTCTCTGCTATGGATGCCCATTATGGTATCTAGTTAAATTAAACCCCTAAACAAAAGAAAAGGATTAGCATCAATTTCGTCTTGGGTAGCCTCTCACAAGTCGCCCAAGGGCAATTACGGTCAGAGTCAGGGAGCTGCAAGTATGTAGGGGCCTTAATAATTAGACTAAAGATTTGAAGCCCATACTACTATATTTATAATAAGGAGCCCTCCAACATAGCATAGGTAATTTTGATGCGAGCAGTGGGTGCAGGATATATATATATATATATATTTATTTATTTATTTATTTATTTATGTATTTATGTTCAGGCTTGGATAAACAGGGTGGGGCTCTCAAGTCTGACTTCGCATCACCCGTCCTCCACGCTGTCGCCTGCCACGCTCGCGAGCACGAATCGGGCGGCAATCTCACATGCTTTGCGAAAGAAACCTCCGAACCACGACTACCCAGGTGCTACTAAACAAGGTTGAGAAAGGAGGCCTGAAAGCTCGCAGCTCCCGCAAGCCCTGCAAACTTTTAAGATGTCCCTTTAAACACCGAAGCTGAGCATTCATGAACAGATTGAAGATGTAGGCCGGGGGGAACCTTTGTCTGCAAACCCAACCACTCTCCCCATGTAACTACTGAACAGGTACTAAAGCCGACGTCTTTGTAGGGCAACTGTCGCCCGGAAGGTCACCTTAGCATTTAGAGTTTAGGGTAAACCCTACCTTAGCCCCCAAGAACCTACATCTTCAAGGACTTATATAGAGAAATCATAATAAGGAACCTTACAAGGTAGGTTATCCAGGCTGAAGGTAAGCTCTATAGTTGTTGTAAGCCACTGCACACACGCACTGTTGTATATACCCGTCCAAGTGTTTACAAGCAGCGCAATACCATTAGGCAACTACGCACTTTTCCTGTAAGAGCACTTGTGCCACAATGCCGTACACACAACATGCTACTTCACACGTGCACAAATTACACCCCCCTCGCCGAAGCGTCAGTCTGAGGCGCAAACATGCACGGAAGCTTGGTGCTGTGTGGCCTGCCGTAAAGGCGGCTGGATTGTGGCTCGGGGCTCATAGGCTTTCTACTACCGTAAAGCGGAAGATACGGAAGCAGATTAATTCTTTTAGCGCGCAGTTTAAAGTCGCGACATGCATTATAAAATGGCGACGATCCAGCAAGCCTTGAATGATGGCGTGGATACGAGTCGCAAGACATGTGCAGCATGGGACGAATACATCATCCACTGGAGCTGCTGACGAATCCCCTCGAGGTCCAAAGACCTGGTGTCGGAGTTGTCACAAAGTGACTGCCAGATGATGCAAGGTGAAATTTTTCTGGTCTTAAGGAAATTCGGCCACCTCTAAGAGGGGCTGTATTTCGGAGTACCGGTTAACGTGACGGAACCACGAAATGTGGGTCGGGTACTTAGTACCATCCCCGGGAACCGGAGGAGCGGCCATAGGGGTGGGATCCTCGCTGGTAGCCGCGATCCCATCCCTGCTCCTGGTAGCGCTGCTGCTCTGCTCTGCGGGCATCAGCTTTGGCTTGCGCGATGCGAGAGCGTTCAGCGTTGCGCTGTCGCTCTTCGTATGCACGGCGTGCAATTCCGACCTGTTCCGCGAATTTCTCACGGAGCCACTCAGTCCAGTCCTCAGCAGAATAGCCGAGTCTTGGATCAACATAGAGTGCCTCTTCTGAGAAAGTAACAATCATCTTCACAATTTTGTGCTGGAGGAAAACATCTACGAATTTACGCAAACTGTATGCCCCTCCCAGCCACATGATGCAAAACGGATCGTCACTCACTGCGGAGATCAGGCCTGCCCTAAGGGCGGCTGGATTGCAGTCGTGCAGGTAGAGCAACCGAGCGATCTCCTGGTTCCGTGGCCCTTCGGAGCTTCCACCATAGGTCCCGACAGCTAGCTGTCGTTGCTCCTTTGAACGGCCATGGTTCGGCAAGGCAGCATGCGTAAGCACGTCCTCGATGGCCAGAAACTCTCGATCGTACCCATTGCCGATGGAACTCATTGTGTAGTCCACATCGTTATCGAACCGGTGTACGATGCTTGTGTAGCCTCCTTTTGTAGCCATCTTGAGCTGCTGCCGGGCTTTGTCCAGCGCCTCTGCGTCAAGCGATGTCGTTCCCCGCTGTGTTGAAGAATCTCTGGTCATTTCATGAATGACCTCCTCCGGTGTAAGCTGGGAACGTGGCTTGCCCGCAGCGGCGGCGGCTGCCTCTTCAGCGAACCAGCGAGCTGAACGCGCTTTCTTGCGTGCGTTCTGCTGAGAAGGCTTCACGATGTGCACGCCACAGCTCAAGCATATCATCTGTCCCACAAGGTGTTGAGTACCGCAGTGGGGACATGCCCTGTGGCGGCCACCCGTAACGGGGGCTGGAGGGAGAGCCAAAGGAGTCGATTCCGGCTGAGGCGGTGCCTGCTCGAACATCGGCTCGATCTTAATCTCCTCCTCCTTTTTCACATCTCCTTCTTCAGGCTCGATCTCGATCTCGACTTCAACGGGATCTTCTGGCTCGAGGAAACGGACACGCTTTCTGGACTCAGTCGGTGCCTCCGGTGGAGAAGCACCCCCCTGGTCCAATGTTGTGGTTTCCTCCGGAAGGAAGTCGGATGCTGTGGCGTCGTTGAGTGCAAGAGGTTCTGGCGATGATGCTGGTGGTGCCACCTCAACCTCAACTTCGACCATAGGCTCGTCTGCTGTTGCAGACGCTGCTGTCTCGACCTCTTCATGGCCACCACTAAGTGGGGCTGAAGGTTCCTCCGGTACATCGGGGAACTGTTCCGGCTCAGCTGCTCCAGGATCGACAATGGGATCCTGGGCAGTTTCCGGGATGATGGTGTCCTCTTCCTCGCTGGACTGTCGCGACCACAGAATGATGCCTTTGATCGTGTCCCTGATGTAGAGCACACAAGATCCTGGCACTGGGTCGCGCGTGAGTATGCCTTCGGAAGTTGTTTCAAACAGGTAGGCATAGCGGTTCACCTCCTGAGTGTCGAGAACAACTTCATAAGGAAGGTTTGCTCGGCTGCCAGCTTTATTCTCAAGCTCGCTCAGCGTGGCCTTCGCGAAGTAGTTGTGAAACTTCCCGCTCCGGTTGAAGCCAGCTGTGAAGCCAGTAGAGAGAATATTGAAAGCTGAATCGTGCGTGGTTCGATGATACAGGCGTGGGGGAAACTCCCCAAGAGCAAGGAATGGCCTGCCTTGATAGGCGGCTGTAGGACCAAGCTCCTCACGCGTCTCGTTCGTGAACCAATGCAGAGCAATCGAGGAATCAGTCACCTGATCTTTGATGCGTTCGCTGTGACCGTGCGACGCACAAATCCACGACGGCCAAATGTCCGTCTCGACGAAGTCAGCACGTGGATCGGTGGGGAGGCCTGCCAAGTTAAACCTCGATTTGTTATCGTAGGCGACTATGGACAAGATACCTCGAGTTCCCAGATCCACACGGTGCTTCTTCCACATGTGCTGAATGAGGTCTTGGATGCGTACCCATTTGCCTCGCCGTGAGCTGAGCTTCACGTTCGACCCTCGGACAGCACCTGTGAGGTAGCGCTCAACATAGGGCTTGAGGCCTAACTCAGGGAGGTGGTCCTTCGGGATCGAGTCGGGGAGGATCTGAACGATCTCGCTCCCCTCAGGATCCTCCGGACACACATCTTCATCGACGAAGCCACACATCTCCATCAGGTCCAAGTCGTCTTGGAATTTCACCCCAATGTAGTCGTGTGGGCGAGCCCTTAAAAGGCCGCTGGAAGGGTTCCGGTCCTTCTTGGTCATGCCCTCTTTCGCAGCAGACAGAGTACGGTGTGACTCAGTGCGATAAGGGATGGCCTCGATGACATCGTCAAAGGACACCTCCGGTACGTCGCGAGATGATGCACTGCCAGATGGGCCACCACTAAGTGGGGCTGGATCCTTTCGCTCAGCACGGGCACGTGCTTCCGCCTGCTCTTTTGCACGCTTTTGCGCCTGTTCGCGAGCTGTGGCCCATTCCCAATTCAGGACATCCTGAGGTACCTCACGCATTCCAGTGACCGGGAGATCAGGTGGAGGAACATAAGGGGATTCCCATGGGTCAGGGCATTCATTTGCAGCTTCGCGAATCTCGGCCTGCCTTAAAAGGCGGCGGGAGAGCTGGGACCGATACAGCGCCTTGTCGAAGACATACTGCATGGAATATACCCGCGTTCCTTCTGGGTCGAAGGGGAAACGGCGGGCCAGCTCGTCCAGCGTCTCTGAGGGCATCTTTGCGAATAAGTGGTCAGCTTGACACACTTTAATCCGCTGCCCGATAACAGAGGCCAAGGCTGCGCGATGCGTAGAGTCCTCGCGGAAGTGGTAGTGGTCGTGCTTTGGGATCTGGCATACGCTTTCTTTGAGCGAAGCGGTGTATAACCCCCTGCTCCTTGCGTATCCGAGGAATTTTCGGATAGCTGTTCTGTATTCCGCTGGCAGCCCATAGTCCAGTGGGTCGGCATCCGAGAGGATTTGCATCGACCCAACTGTTGGCCTGCCCTGAAGGGCGGCTAGACGGCCGATTTCACCGCACACACGTGCGGCAATGTCCGCCCAGATCCCTTCCGCGGCAACGCCTTCAGGACCAATCTGCCAGTGTGGCGTTCCTGGGTCGACGAAGACACCTCTGCGACCGCACAGTTCGTTGCCCATCCACACAACAACGATATCGACCTCGAGATGCAAGGGATTTAACGATTCGTTGATGATCTGCGGCAAGAGCGTGTGAACTGCCTCAACGATCGAGTGGAGGTTGCCTCCCCAAATCGCCTTTTGCCGGACATTCGTGTATTGCTGAAGGATATGACCAGGCCCCGTCAGAGCTTTAAAGTCTTCCGCCATCTCAACGAATGTTCTCGCCCCAGCCTTGAAAATGAGGGTAGAGTCGGAAACAATGATGCAGGCTTTTTCACGGCCACGGCTATCGCCGGGCTGGAAACGCGACAACCCCTCGTCGTTGATCCGTGCCACCTTAGGGAGGGCCTTATAGCCATGATCAACATCTCCCAGACACGTAGACAAAGCGGTTTGCGCGATTGCGCCTGTGTAGAGCTGTTTCACGCTCTCTTCCCAGTCACGGTCTGGGTTGAGTCCGAGCTCGTGTCCGAAGACACCGGCCCACATATGGTAGTGAGCCCACTCCCGCTTGATTGAGTCACCCGATGCGGCAATCGTCGCTGGCGCCGACGGCTTGTTCTCGCCTTCTGCTCGCACTCGGGGATCACTAATCATCTCTGGCGTGCTCTGATGAGCCGCTGCACAGGGGCAGGCAAGCACCTTCCTAAAGTTCGCAAGATTAGCAAGATGTGAAGATGTGAAATCCTCTAAATCATCATGATCTGCGACTTCGTGCTTGTAAGATGCCTTAGCGATCAGATGCTGGTTTCCTGAGCGGAAGCTTTCCTTAGCAAAGTTCGCAAGTGGCAATGCCTGGAGCCCTGCGCACACCAGATATGCGTTTTCAAGTCGTGCAACTTCGGCATTGATTCCGTCGAACATGAATTCGTCGACGGGCCCACACAAGAGAACACAGAAGTTACTGGAAAACAAGTGAGCCAATTCACCAATCTCAACAAGACTCCTTTGTAACCTCCTCAAGTCACCTTTAGAGAGCGATGTCATCACCACCGTGACAAGCGAAAGTGAAGTGATAATGACTGCTCCCCCCTCATCGCGAACAGAAGTGATGAGGCGGGTCAAAGGCAACCATTGTAATGGAGTTTCGTGGCGAACCGCAATCCACCATCGTTCAAGTCCCAGACCCCCCTGATCGGTGCATGCAATTGGCCTCGGCGAAAGCCGGGCTGGAGCAGCGACCGCAGCTGGTTGGGGCAGCCTGAACTTCAATATCTCCAATTGTTCTCTTACTTCATTGCTAATACTACCTACCTGGGAAGAAGTGAAAGCGATCAATCCAAACCGGGTGCCCTTCCAGGGCATCACGCAATGGTGTGACTCGGGGGCAAAGTACAACGGAGAGTGCTTTGTGTTGTGAGTTCCGCCAGTAACAATGCTTCCATTGTCCTTAGTCTGGGTGGCCGGACCTTGTCCCGGCATCCCTTCAACCCACAACAAACCTCCCGAAAAATCCCCGAAACTAATCGCGAAGTTCTCACTTCCCTTAAGGTTCCGTGAATCCGCATGCAACAAGGATTTGGCGTCACGATTCACCGCGATCGAAGTCCACGTGAAATCGCGACGTGCATGTTTGCTGATCCACTCGTTCATGTATCTACACGCGAAAGGGTACCGTTTGGTGATGTTGGTAATCCCTTGCATTCCACTGAACGAAAAGAAACCCCACTTGTGGTAGTACGAATTGTCATTCGTGGTAAGACGAGACTTGCGTCTCTTGCTCACCTTCACTGGAAATTGTGATGCAACTGATTGCAAACCCTCAAAACTAAAATCCTTAGCCTGAAGTAGAACCTCAGCAGTGGCTTCAAGATCTGGCCGGCCATGGCTGGCGGCTGCAATCTGAGGTTTCGCAACCAAATGACTGTCTGAGTCCTTGCCACCTTTGTTGGCAACAGTAGGGCACAGATTGTGGTTGATCAACCTGAGAGCGTGAAGCCACTTAGTCTTCTCGGCGAAGGGTTTCGTAAAGATATCGGCAACCTGTTCGAGCGTATCAACATTGACCATATCGAAATGTTCCACCTCGAACTGCTGCTTCAACCATCCAAAACTGATGTTCTGAGTGCGATCAGTGTGTCGCATCTTTTCACTGTCACCTTTGTGAACGATCGTGATCGTCGCTTGGTTGTCCTCAAGGAACTGAACGCGAAACTTATCACTCAAGCCCACATTCAAACCCTGAAGATTGGCTACCGATCGCCCACCTGGGATTCCCCCGTATCTGATCTCGTCAAGTTCGGGGTCAACTCTTGCTAGAACACCATCGATCTTGATGGGTGGAGGTCTCTTTGGCCTAACCTGATGGTTGGCTGAATTGATCTCAACCTGTTGCCATAGGAACATCCAAAGGCTGAGGCTGGGCAATCCCTGAGCGCGAACACCATGGTTAGCACTGATGACCTCGCTTTCTGTGCTTGACATCGTGATACTGGTCTGCTTCTTGGAAAAGGCATTCAATGGGTAGTAGGTGTTTGGCCCCACGAGATACAGTGCACAGCCCGAGGTTGATTTGCGATCATGTTCCCCAGACCAATCTGCATCACAGAACAGCCAAAGTTTACACTCACTGATGCGATCCCCAATAAATCCCTGCATCCGAACATCAAGTGAAGAGTTGATGTAGCAGACAAGCCTGTGAAGTGCTGCATCGCAGTCCCTGCTCCACTTCGTCACCCTGCTGGCGAGGCTTTGAGTAGCCCGCAGGAGATCCCATCGTGCCATCCTAGCGGCAAATAGGATTTTCATGAGAACCTTGCTAGCAATTGGTTGGAGGCGCCCAGATGGCTCTTCCCCCTCGGTAGGCTTAGCAATTCTGTTCTCTGAAAACGGAGTTGGAACATTGGTAAGGGACTGCTTCGAGACCTTAGCGAGATCACAGTACCTGTCCACACAAGAAATCAGGAAGTCTTTCATGTCGTATGTCATAACGTTCACGGGCTTATCCATTGAAGGAATAGCGTCTTTGCAAATCGTGTCTGTTCCCTTGAACTTCTGTTCCTTGGCTTCCCTTTTGGCCTCGGCCTTAGATCTAGACGGCTTGCCTTTGGAGGCAGCTAGAGCGTGTCTGATCTTTTCGGCATCGTGACCTGGTAACGGGAACAAGGATCGGCCGGTCCACCACTCCTCGCGCTTAAGGTTGGGGTCAAGGTTGACATCGTGTTCCTCAATCGGACCTTCATCGAAAGCGGTTACCCGGGTTGTTGACAAGTTTGGGAAAACCTCAATATCCCTGTTGGTGGGAACATACAACCTCTTCCTAGGATACACGTGATGACGAACAACTGCACCAAGCTCGGTGTCGACTTCCCAGAAGTCTTCTCGAACTTGTGGCCTCGGGTCACCCCGGGCTGGAGCAGCCGTCTTCTTGTCGAACACGTATGCAAACGGATGTGCGGACCTGGGAAGTTGTACCTGGGTTTTCTCAAAATGATTACAACCAAAGTACCTACCAAAAGGCTCAGGAGGATCCATGTCGATGACACTCTCAACTGTCGCCCATCCCTTAGCGAGATTCTTAGTTGGCCCAGCCATCTTGAAATCATCAACATAGATGACCAACAGAAGGTCAAGTTCAGCGTGATAGAAAATGGACTGCCAGATCTCGGGCAATACCGGGGTCCACCCTACGGTCTTCAGCTGGTCTTCACAGTGTTTTTCCCAGATTCCGCCAGAATCCGGGTGACCGTAGAGGGCTAACATTAAAGGTACGACTGGATCGGAAAATCCTCGCCATTCCTTAGGCCACCGGTTGCGCGGAAGTCTGACCCAAGTTTCTACCCCTTTAAATAATGCTTGTGTGTAAGCCTGCTTCGCGTCAGCTTGTTGCTTCGAGTACCCTGGCTGGCTACCGAAGACGTCGATGACTTTAGCGGCCTCCATTGAAGCGGGGCTGGATCCGAGTTCAGAGAAGATCGCATGATCGTTGTGTTCATCTGAAACCCGATTCCCCTGGAACACGCTACGTCCCTTCCACTTCCGGTCAGGGTGTCCTTCTGGAAGTTCGTCGCCCTTGATGCTGCAGATTTCGAAGATTCTTCCGAAGTGGGTTTTGATGCCTTTCCTGATTGCGTCAGCGGAAACATCACGAAACTCACGAACCTTCGAATGCAACCAACAAGATTTATCGACTAGCTTCTGCCACTCTTTGTCCATAGCTTGCTTGGCTGCTGGGGTGCGATCAATCTCAGCTTGGTTGACGACCCTGGCTACCAACGCATACTCAAGAGCAGAAAGTTCCCCTAACTTTTCCCAGTAGAGGGTTGCCATCCTGACACGATGAGGCTCGTTCTGACAAGTCATCACGGGCATAGCTGGAGAAGCGTCCCTTTCTGCCTCTGCTCGGGCGGCTTCCTCGCGACGGCATTTAGACTGATACCTTTCGATGTCAGCCTCGCGCTGATTGCGGGACATCATGTGCCACTCCTCGCTAGAGGTGTCTGGGGGTCGCTTCGAGCCCTTCTTGTTTCGAACAAGTCTGATCCCATCCCAATTGTATCCTTCAGGCACAGGTTTACCGTCGGGCATGGTGTAGGGATCATGTCTCTTTGGAGGCAGTTTCGGTTTGGAGCTATCTGACGGCTTGTCAGTTGATGATCCACTGCCATCCCCTTCCGGGGGGCTGGAACCACTACCTGACTTACCATCAGCCTCAGGGAGTTTGTCCTCATCAGGAACAGAAATGGGTTCGGAAGCTCTCTGCCTAAGCTTTTCGAGCTCTCCCTCCACGTCTCTGCCCTCTGGGTTCCAAGGATCAAGTTCCTTAGGACCAAAGATGTCATCGATACCACCTGAAGGAGGCAGTGTCGTCTCCTTAGCTGGGAAAACACAGTCTTGATCCTGAAGCTTGGGTGGATCACCCCCCTGATCCTCGGAAACCGCGAGAGGAAAAACCATATCCCCTATCGGAAGTTCCATGCGCTTGACCCGAATGATTCTCAGGTCGTCATTGTCAATTGCATCTTGGCTACCCTTTAAGGGAGCTACGAGGTATTCCTGTCTCCAAATGAAGCCAGGTTGAATGTGGTATCCTAAGAAGATACCGTCTTCGGCCTTTGGGTCGAACTTAGATGCATTTGTGATGTTCTCTTTGGGATTGTTCCAATAGAGAACCTTGGCACCAAAAGGAATGAGCTTACCGCTAAACCCTTCACCGAACCTTTCGTCCCATGGGATCTTCGCGGTGTCCATCCTTTTGGACAAGTTTAGAGCCATAGTGTGATGTTGAGCAGCTAAGGGCCAGAGCTTCGTTGGAAGTCCTGCCTGCAGCAAGTTCGCCCGTGTGCCCTCGAGCACAGTTCGAATCTCTCTCTCAACAACAGACTTGCTTTCATCGACGTAAGGTCGTGAGGTGTTGTGACGAACTTTGTATTTTCCAGTAGCATTCTTGAGTTCGGGGGCATTGTCAGAGTAAATGATACCTGGTTCATCATCTACAGCGAAGTAGTGCAACAGGCAATCATAAACCTCTTCCGACTCCTTCGTACCTGCAGGGTACACATAACGAAAGTTAGTGAACACGTCCTTAACCACAAGAGCAACTTTCTCACCTTCGATCCCAAAATCACGCAAGTCCTTGGTCACAATGTGATCAATCGTCACGTGGTCTCCGAACTTCTTCGAAAAGATAGTGGAGCTCCCCCCTCGCTTTCTGGCATGTGGCGCTAGCATTTTGGCCTTTTGGCATACCTTGCAGAAAGGGTTCTTAGGACGGTGGGTGAATTTGTGCTCCGGGCTATTGGCCTGCAGCTTGAGCTGGGCTGAACGTTTTTCGTCCTTTGGGTCAGCTTCAGCTTCTCTTTCGCTGTCAGGCTCCGGCTCGGGGTCATCAACAGGTCTTTTAAAGATCGTTATACTGAGAATGCAGGCATCAGAGGGGAGCTTGGCTACCCGATTGTCCAACGTCCTTACATCCACGTCTTTTTCGATCTCCTGCCATTTCTTGACATAAGTCCAAGTACTCCGGATGACGTGCTTTGGAAACCTTGTAGCAGGCGTTCTAAAGGTTTTGGGAAGGTGCCCCACGATCATCTGTGGAAAGGAAGGATGCGAAACCCAACCTGGTTTGTTCAAGTACTCCGCCTTTATGCCTAACGGAGCAGCCTCTTTCAGTGCTTTTTCGATCCTGGGGTCGAGGCCACTGCCCGAGGATTCGCCTTCCGGCTCGGATTCTGCTGCATTGGCGTGCCTTATTAGGCCGCTGAACGGGGAAAACCCGATGTTGCCTGGATGACTGGCGAATGAGCCGCTTTCTCATCCTTGGCGGGAACGGCGATTGTACCATCCCCAATTACCGGGACTCGCCCGCGCAGCTTGCAGTAAAGTTTCCGGCCTTCGGGTGTCACGAAGTAAGGCGTCTTCCCTGCGTACCAATGGAAATCGAAACCCTCATCCATGCATCTCCTACCAACAGAGCACACCGGCGGTGTTGAATCTAGCACGTAGCATTCGAGGGTTTTGTTGATTTCAGGGACCTCTAGCTTAACGGCTTCATTACCTTTTACCGGCCCGTTGGCGGTGATCAAAGAAACAGGACGTGAGGCAGGTTCAATGGGTACGTCGGGGAAGTGAGTTCTGCAGTCCGACTTGCTGATGAGGTCTTCTTCACTTCCGGTATCCGCTAGGAATTCTAAGCCGGGGACCAGACCTGCACATGACGGACGTGCAAGTCGCTCGCACTCCTCGCAGAGGAAGCCTTCCTCCATGCATTCATACCCGCATCCCGCAGGCGTGTCGTGAATCATGCATTCGATCATGGTGGCAAACTGCTTTGCCCACACAAGAGCCCTTTTCAGATCCTTAGGATTCGAGCGTGGACATGCCTCGACAGTGGGATAGACTTCATCATAAACCCTGGGAAGGTAGGCATGCTTTCTCTGCTTTCCTTCCGGTTCGATGGCAATCATTTCTACGGTGCTGTCGAAACTCACCTTAGGGAGTTCTTGCATGTAGAAGATCGTCTTACCTACCCATGTGCTGCCGGGTCCTTTGGTTGGGGTCTTCCTCCAGTTGTAGATCTTGTTTCCAACAAAAGGGGAGACCGGCAAAACCTGCTCGAGCTTAGCTTGGCTCCTAAGCTTCTTGGGGTTCACAGGACATGAATTGTCAGGAACATACCAATCTGTTCGGTACTTCTTGTGATGACGGATGATTTTGTTGCCGGTGAAGTCTACCTCCCAGTAGTCCTCGTCGTGTGACGCTGCCATAGCGAGCTTTGGCGAGATCTCAAGATCCGCTGTATTTTCGAACGCGATGGCGCATGCGGCCGTCTTTGGGGCCTTGTCACTTGACTTGGCCCGGGGACTTCTCCCTCTGCGCGGAGCAGGAGAGTTGGCCCTGGGTGACCCTGGCTTTGGAGCTGCCGGGGCTGCTTCGGACTTAGGTGCTGGAGCTGAGGGCTTCTCTATGTCCTTATGCTGGAACCGACATTTATCACCCTTGTTGCAGTTGCCTTCTTTCCAGAACTTGCATGTCACGTTGATTTTCTTCTTCGGCTTGTCGCCTTTGGGGGACAATGATCTCTTCTTGTGAAGGAAAGGGCAGTTATTGCCTCGCTTGCAAGTTCCTTTGAGGAAATCGTAGCATACTCCCTTTGGGCTAGGTGTCCTAGGCTTGCTGGGAGACTGTGATCTGCCTTTACTGGGTGATCTTGGCCTTGGGCTCTGCGATCTGCCACGGCCTCCTCTTGAAGAGGGGCTGGAAGTTCGGCCAGGAGACTTTGAGGCAGGGGCACCGTACTTATCTCCGTGAGATCTTGCGATGCGGTCACGGTTCTTGCGTTTGCGCTCTCGGGTCAAAAGATCCTTAAGTGACTTCACAAGAAACCTGTACGTGTGCTGATCCGTGCCCTCTGCTGCCCTGTCGTAAATCTCAAGATCGTACTTTAGCCTCTTGGACTGCCTGAGTTCACGAAGGAAAATGTCTCTTAGGGTCGTTTCGTCCGGTGTGTGGCTAAGCCCAGACATGACAGATTCCCAGTTGCTAATGAACACTGAAAGGTCGTCATTGATTAACCTTACTTTCAGCAGGTCCTCCACGGAGTACAGTGATCCAACCTCCTCGTTCGTCTTGAAGTACTGATCGAAGAGGTAGAGCACCTGTCGTCCTCGTACCGCCCTGAATTTCGCCGCTTCTGTCTCCTTAAAAATGAGGATTTCTCGGGAGAGTTCTCCCCTAGCGACTTTGGTGAGTGCAGCAAGAAGTTTCGTGTCAAGGGTGAGGAATTTCTCGGGGTCTCGAAGGGATTCCTGCGATGCGTCTTTGTCGTAGGCCTTCATCACCCATTTAAACGCCTCATCAGGTGAATCTGATGCTGCCCTGACCGCTTCCCTAGCTGCCGTTTTCCACGAACGATACGACTCTGGACTTGGAAACTCCGGAAGGCTGATAGACTCTGCTTCTTTCACTTTGGGTTTGTCAGCATCGGTTTTGCTCTCACCCCTTATGTTTCTTAGGCTTTGAAGAATTGCCATTTGGGTCTCTAGGAGACCTGTGTTGAAAGCATCCGTCCCTGGCGTGCCGGAATCGGCCGCTGGAGGGGCCGCTGTTCCTGGCGCTGCCTGGGAAGGTCCTGCCTTGGGGATTGAAGATGCTGTTGCAGACGGAATGGACTGAGCATTCAAACCTCCTGGATTCATTGACTCGAACAGACATCTGGCGCCTTGGGGGATAACGTTCGGCATTGAGAACATGGGCGCTTGAGGAGCTTTGGGGACGACAGAAGGACCTGCAGGGGTACTTGGAGCAGGCACTGGCTGACTCTTTGGAGTAGCTGGATTGTACTGATCCAAGACCTTCTCTAGTGCAGTTTCCGCAGAATCCAACTTGTCCTGAAGCTCTTCATTCTGTTCCCTACATACAGCAAGGGACGCCTCATACTCTTCTTTCTGCCTGTTCCTAAACAACTCAAAGTGTGCTTGGAACTGTTCAACCATGACTTCCTGGGAATTCTCGATGTGCCGTCTCGCCTGTTCTTCGAGGTTCTGTGCAAAGCGTGATTCCGCCAAATGTTGATCCAATGCGTCTGTGATTCGGCTGTTTTGAAGTTCCGCTAACTCTTGACGCAACCTTTGATCTTCATCATAGGAATGCGCTTGACTCAAAGTCATTTCCGACAACAGGAGCCTTTCACGATTTGCCGCCTTGAACTCGCTTTGTGCCAAGGCTGCTTGCAGTTCTGCTACCACTTCAAGGTGGTTTCGTTCTGCTCTGTGCTCCAAGTCGGCTGTGTGAATTGCGGATGCTTCTTGATAGGTCAGCATGTGTTGCCTGTGTCTTGCTTCTGCCTGAGCCTCTAGTTCTCCGACTTCCAGTCTGATCTGGTTAACGTGTACTTCAACACTATACTGTGGTGCGAAGACGTTGAATTGTTGGACTGAGGCTGGTGCCGGGAAAACTAAGCCGGGGGCGCCGCTCCCTGTATGGCCACCCGTGACCGGGGGCTGTAAAGGGTTCACGGTGCTTGTAACTGTATCCATACTTGCAGGAATAAGTTCCGGTTCGCTCATGCGCTGATTGATTGTATTGTAACCAACCAGTTGTGACCAGGCCGTAGGCTATACGGCTGATAACCTATAGTTGTTGTAAGCCACTGCACACACGCACTGTTGTATATACCCGTCCAAGTGTTTACAAGCAGCGCAATACCATTAGGCAACTACGCACTTTTCCTGTAAGAGCACTTGTGCCACAATGCCGTACACACAACATGCTACTTCACACGTGCACAAATTACAAGCTCTAACTCTTAACCATGCCGGCGCACTGGGCTCATCTCCAGAACCCGGGGGCAGCGAGCTGCTCCTGTAGAAGACCCGCCCCCATACAGTAAGTAACAGTCCATCAAGAAGGGTACTGGTAAGGGCCTCATGTATCCATACTGTACATCTTTTGCAGCTGTTAGAGTGGAGCAGCATCCAACATCATTGGGGAACTAGGGCTTCAGGGTCAGGCTTGAGGGTGAGCCTAGTTTTATGGGCAAGACTCGCAGGCTCAGGACCACAGGGGCTCACTGAAGAGGTCCTTGAAGGACGCTGGCAAGGGATCGGCTTGGGGTTTAGGGTTTGGCGCATGCTTGGAAACTGCAGAAACTTGACTTTCCGTAACCTGCTCTACTGTAAGGTCCCAATACAAATCCTGGTCCTAGTGCAGTGGATAGGGGCGCGACGAAAGGTTGCCGGAGTAGGCTGTCGGGTTTCTGGAGTGAGGACCAAGTAAAGGGGCGACCTGCTCGATTTAGGCACTCCGAACTTTCCTCAGATCATGTTGGAGTTGCAGTAGCCTGTAACACCAGGAAGAACCAAGCAATGACAAATTAACAACAGCAGCACCCACAGCCCAGTCCCAGCCCCAGCCCCACAGCCGCAGCAACAGCAATCGTAGTGCTCTTTGTAGCCATCGTCGTCATGGCAGCCATCGCAGTCGTAGTCATAGTCGCAGAGGCACTGGTAAATAGTAGTTATAATAAGCATGGATATGATAGCAGCACTTTGTTACAACTTCAACGTAGTCTTAATGATAGCCGGGTGAGTTTGACAACCTTCGAGGCAGCCAGTGAAGTCTAACCGCAAAGCCCGGGATGAGCCAGGGTCCTGCTGCCGTCGCAGAGCGTCGTTAGCATCTTCACGAAGGGAGTATGATCCTGCAAGGATGTTTTGCCGAGACTTTTTGCGACCAAGTTTTAGGTCTTACTATAGTAACTAGACTCAAAGCCTGCAGTCCTATTCTTTTTTGTTCTTCCTACACACCAGGATCTTTCCTCAAACCCTACCAGTACAGCCAGAAAACCCAGACCTTCCGTCGCAAACCTCGAAAGCCTTAATTCACCTCAGCCTAAACCTAAACAGGCACCTTAAAGCCTAAACCCCTAAACCCAAAATGCTAAACCCCCAACAGACACGAGCCTCCACCGGCTCCTAGTACAAGGATCAGATATAGAAGCTTCCAACACTGCAAAAACCAATACTCGTCCTAAGGGGCTTCTCAATAATTACGAAAGTATACCCCAAGTCCTACTCAACCTATCATGGGCCCTTTATTCGCGGGCTTGAGCAATTACAAGGCATTCTGTGCAACACTCCTTGCTTGTTGGATAGGCCTTGGTGCGCACTGCTCTTCTGCCATGCAACATACTGCGGCCCCTTTACTCCCCAAACATGCATTATCTTGATCCTTTAGCGACTGCAGCAGAGGCACGAAAAATGCATTCAGGGCTGCTTTAAAATTGACACGCCCAATTAAGCCCGAAGCCCGGGAAACCCTAGGCTGTGATTCTGTAAACCTTATCAGTCCTGAAAGCCCTAACAGTACAAGCCTTGAAACCCTGAAACCCCCGATACAAACCTTGTAGAACCTACAAGGCCCCAGAAAATGAAAAGCAAACCCTAACACCCCCCCCCCCCCCCCCCGAAGAAAAAACAAAAAACCTACACCCTGAAACCCCAAATCCTGAAACTTGGGAAAACCCTAAACCCTAAACCCTAAGTCGTCCTGTCTATCTCCCTCCTCGATCTGCCCAGTGGAAGCGCAGTGCTTAAACCTGGGAAGCTCCGTCTGCTCGCGCCTTTTTGGGGTTTTAGGTTTATCGTGACCCCACATCTAAAGGGGCGTCCCCTAAACCCTAAGCCCTAATACCCCAGCAGCTTAGAGACCTAAACCCAAAACCCTGAGCATCAGACGAGAGACAAAGAGCTTCGACAGAGAGACAAACTGCTTCAAGTTCTTAAGATTTTCGGGAGGGTTTAGAGCCTTTGACAGTTTGAGCATGTAGGTCGCATTTAATATAGCTTGAGAGCTTTAGGGCTTCGCGGAGTTCAGGGGCCCATGGGAGGGGAGAAAATTCGGGCTTCCAGTGTGGCTAGCGGTGATTGTAGGAACAACTTCGATTAAGGCAGAAGCCAGAAAATTGGAAGATCATTAGCCTCATGCCCGTACAGTAAAGCAATTTTGGGAATCACAGCATGAATCCTCTTTCCAACTTTCTGGGGTTCACTGTAAACAAATTCTGTACGTAGGCCTGATTCTGCTACGTGCCTCTGGAGATACACTGCCAGAGTGAAGTGGGCAGCGTTCTTGCACATGTAGACTTGGGCATTGTAAACCCTGAAGCCCTCAATGCGAAACCGCCCCTTTTAGCGAGGCAATCGGACGGCACCAAAACCACAAGCCCTCATGCTCCCATCTACCCATATCGTATATACTTATAAGGCCTTAAAGTATAGACTTTACGGCCTAAGTACATGGGTGGTTGTCAAAATTAGGGTCCCTTTTTGGGTACCCTAAGTATCAGGTGCCGTATCATATTAGGGCCCCAAAAGGGGACCATAACTTTGACAACCACCCACATGCTACCATGGGCACAGCAATGGGCACATGGAGCCTTAAGGGAAAATCCGGCCCCGATCTCGAAAGATCTTGACTTGGAGCTTCGAGTTTGGGGCTTCAGGTTATTTAAGGCTTTAATGTTTAGGGTTTAGGCTTTACTGTTTCGGGTTTGGTCTTTGATGTTTAGGGTTTAGGGTTTGGGGCTTAGGATGGTTTAGGGTTTAGGCTTTAATGTTTAGGGTTTAGGGTTTGGGGCTTAGGATGGTTTAGGGTTTAGGGCTTTAGGACTGGAAGGTAGCAGCCCCGACAATCCTGAGCCCTCCAACTTCGAAGGAAGGGAAGAGCAACATCGGACTTCCCCCATGTCTCCACTGCCTACTAAGCCCTAAACCAAAACCCCAGACCCGAAACCTTATCCCTGAACCCCTGAATCCTAAACCATCAACCTTGCAGATCTATTGGCAGGGAATGAGCTTCCAGCAGGATGGATGAAGTAGGCTTAGTTGGGGCCATGTGCTGAGAAGGCTCTTCTGGGTACTTCAACCAATTCCTCAAGGCTCGCTTTAACGGTTCTTGACAAATTTCTGCGAGGGTTCTACAAGGGTGGGGAGTAGTGCCTGATAGGGTTTGGGCTTTAGGCATGGCAGGCTGTGAACTGTGTTGCTCAGGGCTCTGGCCCTGCATCCCAGGCATCGAACACAGCGGCGGTGAACTCGCAACAGGCATCCTGTTTCGGCCCACTTTTAAGAAGTAGTTGCTGCAATCTCGGGTTCCTTTAAGTTCCTGTAAGGGGGCGCAAGGCTCCAAACCCCAAAGCCTAAACCTTAAACCCTGAAGCCTGAATCCAATGCCCTCTTACTTGACCCGTGATTGAGGACCACCAGGCGGAACATCAACAGAATTTGGAATTGCTTCAGAGCTGTTCCGTCTTACAGCCGCCAGAATGCTATAGCCTTGGGTTCGGAGGCGATCGGGCTAGCCCTCCTGAACCTCATGGCGTCCGGTGGCACTGCCGCTGTCACATCTGCCAGACGGTACAGAAGGTGGTGCCTAAACCCTGAACCTGTGGGGACTAGAAGGGGATACTTCGTGCACTAATTATTCAGAACACCCCTTAAGTCCAAGGCCACGGCCTCAAGAATGCAAATACACAGTTTAACTTACACTGGTGTTCGGTGGTCTTCACGGTGCGCTTTACAGCCGAAGGCACGACAATGTGGGATTTGGCGGCTTAGTACAGCTATATGTTGTCATGTTGTTCCTTGCCTTAGACATTGGCGTTTATTTTGGAGGAATTGGCGGTTTCCGAAAATAGGGAACCCACCCCAAATACGGTACCCCTAATTTTCGGAAACTCCGAATTGTTGCAGAGGTTTTAAGGCGTTTAAGGTGGAAGATTCGAGGCTGAGAATCTCAAGGCCTGGAAGCTGTCGGTGGAGCCGAGCTATCCGCAAGTCGCTGGCTCAGTTTGAGGTTTAGGGCTCAGTGCGGAAATTTCAAGGAAGGCTTATATAACCCGACACCCGCCTCTTGAAGCAAGGGCTGTACAGGTGCAACTTCCCTGAGGACGAGCATCGCTTCAGGGGATCTGGGGAACTTCACTACACTTGGACGCTCGTTTGACTGAGGTAGGATGGGTTATAACCTTGTATGGGGATTGTGGAGAGCTCCCAGAAAAATACTATGTAATTACACGTGCATACACCCGTCAAGCTGAGTCTGACAGACTCTGGGTACATCATCTACCATAGTTCGTCTTTCGACAAATTTCTATAGCTCTGCCACGCCCTCCCCCATTGAACGAAAAACATTATAAATGAAGGAGGTGCAGATCATGAGGCTTGTCCATCGCAAGCTGGCTTCGGAGATGTAAACACCAACAACCCCCTACCGGAATCTGGGATTGTGAATTTGTTGCTGGCTCGGGCTGGAAACCGCTTGAGGGCATGATCTTTTGAAGGCTAGTACCCACATGTAGAAGAACCCTCAAACAAGGTTTGGTGCTCTGAGCCTGAAAGGTCTTACGGACCAAAACCTCATGGCACAGTCGCTTCAGGTTCGGGTCCGCGCCATAGTGCATGTACAATATGGCTATCCCACAATGTGAAAGCACTCTCCACTCCAACTGCCCGACGCAGAACCACGATTCTCATGTGTATCTAGACTTGGGATGAGGTTCAAAGTGAGATGTCGAAGCCCCTAACAGACGCCGTAAGAAGAACGCCTGACTACAGTAGAGGGTCGCATGGCAACGAAACTCAAGCTCCTACCCTGGACCTTATAACCTAAGCCAATTCCTCAAGTGCCTATCCGAAGGCCGGAGGAAAATCATTCCTAAGCAAGCGTCTGTGCCCGAAAGCACCGTCTGCCCTAAGCCCGATCTGCGTAAGAGGTCGCCGTCCCCGTTCCACCATAGCATAAGGATACTATGGTCATTCCGACCTCTAAGACTCTATGTTGCTTATGCAATCCTAGCCCATGCCACGCACAAAGGCACGGGCGCATCCACATCGGCTGGCTCCACCTTTCATCTGTGGGATTTGTGACGGGGGCACCAGGGTCTTTTGAGGGCTCTTTATGGGTTTGGAGCCTAGACCTTCGTAAGACAGAAGCACAGCAAACTCCTGAGTACGTAACGCTGCTTTGCGGTGATCAATCCTGCATGTTTCGCTTGACCAGCCCCGTTCAGCGAGGGCTGCAATGCAAAAACATGCAGAGATCGCTGGCAGGTTTTTGGGGTCCCATGGTAGCTGCCCAGAGGCTCCATAGCAGTTCCTTTTTGGGGATTCATATTTAGAATCCTATAAGGTACTCCCAAAAAGGAACTACTATGGAGCCTCTGGGTATGCCAGCAATGACAGAATGCAAAGCTGGACCTGAGCAAGTCACTCTCCAGGATGAACCCTTTTCCCCGAACTCAAGCTGATGGGTATGAGCACCACGCCGGACTTTGCGATGGAGGTTGCGTGACCTGCAGGAGATATATGTAGTCTAGGATGTTGCTCAATCTGAGGTCCGTGGCTGGGCTTCGGACTGAAGTTTGGGTGAACCCTGAACCCTAAATCCTCAGATCTGGCGGCTCGCGACCACCCTTCTGCCTGGGTCCCGCAAGGCTCAGGAGAGGTGGTGTAGATTGATGCAAGCCTTGCTCCCATTCCTACCGATTGCAGGGGCCCTGAACCAGCAAACCTTCGGAACATAAAGGTCTGAATAACTCCGAAAAAACTCCCCTCGTAGCCCCTTAAGGCCATAGTATCCGAGGCCCCCAAAACACCGATGTTGCTGTTCAGGCTCCTACATAAACCAGATCGCCAGTCTTGCCAACCTTGTTGGATGTCCCAGTCGCAGGTTGGATGCCAACCCACGAAACAGTGGTTCTGTAAGGTTAGGCTTATAGGGTTCAGGCTTCTACAGTTTAGGGTTCAGGAGTTGAGGGAAGCAACCTACGAAACAGCAAGAAACGACGATGTTGGAGGAAACCATTCCTACAGGAATTACCTGTGGGGCACAAAAACATCCTAACTTTTTAGGGAATCATACGTATAGAAACTAAACCCTGAACAGGTAGGTCTTTGCGGCTACAGGTAGAATGCAGCCGGCAGCCCCAGCCCAGACCCGTCCTAGTGCACCCAAGTGAAGCAAGAAACCAGGGTCGTGAGCGTTGAGCTTTGATCTGAAGAGGCCGAAACGCTAAGGAACCTTGAAACAGAACTAGCAAGAGGGCTTGACTCCATGATGACGGTGTGCGTATGTTACTTCTTGGAGCCCCCTTCACAAAGAACACAAACACTGGGCTCTTCTGCCTCGGTGTCGAAGACGGATGCAGCCTGGTAAGGACTTCGGGTTTCAGCTTTAGTGCTGTACAAGAGGGGCTACATGGGTGTTATGATGCTCTTCCGAGGGGCCTGAATACGTAGAACGGTTAAGGGTTTAGGGGCTTAGGGTTCAGATGTGAGGTATACAGATACTAAATATGGTGAACTGTGCGTTACTATCAGGAACTCCAAGCTGCGTTTTGTTAGTACTGATTCAGGCTACGATATTATGTCGGGCAAGCCGAGAAGGGGCAGAACACATGATCGATTTCCTCTTGGTGGATCTGTTGCAACACAACAGTAGAAACCCATGAATGCGACTAAAGCTCTGAACCGACATGAAACTTACACCAGTGCTTAGATGCTCCCGGCTCCCCCCCACCGCAAAAAAAAACAAAAAAAAACACACCAACCCCTAAACCCTTTAAACCTTACACCCCTCGTCCCTGCAAACCCTAAACAGACGAACCCTGGAACCTGAACCCTCAACTTGGACCCGACAAACCCCAAACATTCAAGCAGGAAACCGTGGCCCTGAACCCCAAACCACTAGAGCCCCATACCTTAGAAGGGGCCCCCACCCTGTAGTAGTGACTATAAGGACTATATTAGGGCCCTATTATTTCCTATTATACCACTTTGGGGGCCCCTCCTAACCCATACCGTTACAGAATCCGTACATTCTCCTTCTAGTATTTTTTCAGAAACCCTCATGGTACCGTTTCAGAAGCCTTCTCTAATGCCCGGTCGAAACAAGAACATGTATAGCACCCTTAGCTCGCTCAACCCTTAATTGAACTAAAGCACACTTAGAACCCTAATAACCACAATGCCTTCAATAATCCCTTGGAGCTCATGTTTCAATACCGTGGCAAGAGCCATAGTCAAAATACGCATGTCATTATTCAAAAAGGCAAAATCACAAGAATATCCATAATAGTAGTAACCATAACACTCGCACCAACAAAAATAATAACAATAGTAAACGACGATGGCCGCGATAATGAACTTGTGGTCGTTATCGTCTTCATCATGATCATCATCATCAGCAACAACAACTGTATCATCGTCACCATCTCCATCATCATCACCATCATCATAAGCATCATCACCATCACAAACAGCAATAATAACAAACACATCGGTGATCAGACTACGATAATATTAATAACAGCAGCAGCAATAATGTGAACAGCAGCTGTTGTCATGACTAATATAAAAAACAGAACAAGCAGTAAATAGTAAACAATGCAGGAACCTGATTAAGAAATCCAAAATAGCAGGATTCATACAAGGAGCCCTAACAAAGGCCCAAGGTTTCTTAATCAGGTTCCTACATTAACTCTTAAGATCACTGGAAACCGAGGAGGCCCAGCTCGCCTGAAGGGAGCTGGAAACCACATTGGGCCTCGGATACCGTGCTAAGATGGCGGGTCATCGAACTATTCAAGGCGTCGGGCCGGGTTTAGGGGTTTGGGATTTGGTATGTTGGAATTACTCGGTTGGGGTTTAGGGGATTGGAGGAGCCTCGGGATATTGAAGCTGGGGCTTGGAGTTCAGGGTTTGATGAAGATTTAGGCTTAGGGTGTTCGAACTGCTCAAATTGGGGAGGGCTTAGATGGTTACTTACAGTCTCTATATTTCTGCCTGCGGGTCGTCAGCTTCGCTGTGCTAAGCTGATTAGGAACCCTCCCAGGATAGCAACGTAAGTGAGCTGAAAATGGCCACAGGTGACATCGGCATAAGATCTCTGGAATACTGATGCGTTTGGGGTTCTTCTGTTTATGACACATTCACCCTGTCGGACCTTCGTTGGGGGTTCAAGCCGGAGGCAGTCGGGACCGCGGGATGCCGGAGTGGAGGTTTCACTCGGTTCGAAACCGCGGGATGTCGGAGATCACGTTCTATAGGGCTTGGGGTTTAGATGCAAGCGAATGCAACCCTTCCCCCTAACGAGTCCAACCACCTAATAATCACAAACCTAATAATCACAAGTTAAGCTCGACTAACTAGTAATATACCATCCTAGACCCAAATACCTAAGTATCGGCTCGCTCCGACCCTTCAAGTTCACTGAGGGGCAAATGTCCCTCCGCCCTCTCGGCGTTGGACAGCGCCGGATCGAGGTCCGGTGCCTTCTGCTCGACATGGCTAAGCCAAGCCTTGCAGAGGAACCAGACCAGGGACAGAGGGCTGAGGGTTGAGAATTCTATAGGCTTTAAGGTTTAAGGTCTAGGGTTTCGGCTTTAGGGGCTCTAGAGCTAAAGTCGGGAAGTCAAAGGGATAGTATATGATCAAGTCTTCAGCCTCTTCGTTGCAATCACGCGGCGGGCCTTTTTAAGGCCAGCGTTCGCTTGTTGTTTTCAACTTGGGGAGGAGGGACTGGGACGAAAGCTAGAAGCGTTAACAATCGAGGCCTTGCCAGCGAAGCCAAGCATGCATACACGCCAACGGCCCGGTTTTCCACTCAGAAGCGGCTTCACAGAAATTTGCGGAGGCGGAAAACCAGACGCGCCACTGTCGATTTGAATTGACTGGAAGTTTACGAACAGTGGGGGGGAGGATTTTAGTGGCTCTCACTAGGGGTTCAGGAGTTAGGGTTATGTAATTGCGGTTCAGTAGGCGTTTAGGGGTTAGGGTTTATGTAGCAGTCTATAGGGTTTGGGGCTTAGGGTTTGGGTTTTACGGTTGAGGGGTCAGGGGTACTTACCGGGCCGTATTTCCAGGGAATCTTGCAATTTGGGAAGGGGCGTGTATCGGGGAGGTCGTCTTTGCGTAAACTCCCGGCGGAACTCTGGCTTGAAGCAGTGAAAGAAGAGATTCGTGCCGCAGTCAAGAGCTTCGAACCCGGACGTTGGAACTCTTTGCAGAAGATGAATAGGAGTCAAGCAGGGGCAACGCCTTGCCTGCGGTTTTAGCGCAAGCACGACTGTGCCATGCCGAGCAGGGCCGTCGGCAGCTGCTGTAAAGTAGGAGGCGGCAGGTTCTCCAAGGAACGTGCATATTGTTCTCGGTGTATTGCCCAAGCTGCGCAAGACCTGCAGGAGGTATTGGGTTGCGCAAGCACGGGGTTGGGGTTTTGTTAGTTCCTTGGTTTAGGTTCGCATTTTGGGCAAAAGGCCTGCAGCATCGATCCACGGTTGTTCACGAGCTGCATGTGCGTTGCAGGTGAGAACAACCGATGTAATGGCATTGAGCAGGACGTCTTTCGGGCGGGCGTCCAAGTCTGGCACAGAAGTTGTTTGGCTCGTAGGCCAGGACCACACTCGACCAGGCGCTCGTTGCACCGCCTCGTCAGCTGCAGGATTAAATGGCGACTGCTCGGAAGCCAATTTGCTAAGCTGACACCAGAAAATGCCACTGAGTTGCCGCGTGCCAATATAACAAAGACGACCGGTCCAGGCGATGGGTCCATTGACAGACGTGTTTGCTGAGGAATCTGTTGTCCGAGAGGATAGCCGTGGCGCAGGGCCGTGTAGTGGAAGCGCGCGGCACCCAGAGTCGCTTGA